>WAAF01002155.1:50759-466184 GCA_013400475.1 Tricholaema leucomelas | reverse complement strand
CGGGCGATGGGTTTTATTGAACGCAACTTCAATGGCAAATGGAGAAGGGAGGGGGGGGAGAGAGAGAGAGAGAGGGGAAAAAAAAATAAAGCCTTGAAAATCCATGCCAAAAAAAAGAGGTGGGGAGGGTGTTTTTTAATGCAATCAATGGCTCCTTCCTATAACTCTGCCTGTTGTGAGGAAATTTCTTTCCAGTAGCAGCCAGCAGCAGTCCCAAGGCTGTGACATTGCTGTAACGCTTGGAGCTCAGCTCTCTATCTCTGGCAGCAGCCCCGTCTTTTTGTCATTATTGGCTGTGATTGCAGGGGGTGAACGCCAGCTCACCGAGTGCCGAGATATTGCTGCCTTCCCCTCCCTCTGGACAACCTGCCCTCCGAGAGGAGTTTGGGAGGGCGGCGGGGAGGAGATGGGGATGAAATAAGGAGTGGAATTCTTTGCTTCCCCTGAGTAAGCTCCTGTGCAAGCCCACATGGATAGGTAGAGGTCCCCAAGGCCCTTTTGGAAAGCTCATTAGGAAAGTAGTGACAGATGCATTAGCTATTAAAACAAAAAAAAGGGGGGGGGGGGAGAAGCTATCATAGAACTTTAAAAAAAAAAAAAAAAACCAGCAGCAGCCACCCGACAGTTTTATTGCTGTCAGATCCCTTTTCTTTTGGTGGGCACGTTGCAAAGCAGGAGAGGTTTGGGGAAATATCTGACGCATGCATGCTCCTCCTGTGCTCTGGGCTGTCAATAAGCCAGCCGGGGTATTTCTCACACCCTCAGGAAAGGGACTGCCAGTTCTGCCCCTTGCCACTACAGCCACTCACCCTCCCTATCCACCCCATCACCTCCTGCAGAGGAAGTTTTGGAATGGGCATGTCTGGCTGCAGGCAAAGCTTTGGAAAGAACCCGCTGGGATGTCATGGGGGGGCCAAAAAAAATGGGCGTCAGCTGCTGGCATCTCCGACTCCAAGCTGCAGCCTGAGGAGGACAGGTCTTGGCATGAGATGTTCCCTCCTGATCTAAGCAGAGGTGATAGAGCCCTGCGTGCCAGGACCTGCTGTCCTTGCAAGCTCCAGCAACATGCTCAGTGGAAGGACAGGGACAGAGGGACAGGTCACATTGTGCAGCTGCACTGGACACACAGACTTCAGGCCCCACCTGAGGTCCACTGTCTCTCCAGCATATGGTTGTAACCTGTAGCCCTCAGAGATTGGAGAAGAGGCATACACACATGCTAGTAGGATACACACTGGCAGGATAAATCAGTTCCCTGAACTGAGGATGAGCAACACATTCTGGAAGCAGCTGGCAGAGCCCTGCAACTGGGGACCAGGGTGGGAAATGGTGGGTACTGGGTGAAGATTGGATGCACTGGATGGTGGTCTGGGCTGATAAGCTGCAGTAGGACTAGATGATGGGAAGGATGGGGAGGCAGGATGAAGGTGATGGTGTGGATTTGGAGTCCCTTCCCCATCCTAAGAACCAAAAAGGCCATCACAGCTCTTACACCAGTGTGAAGAGCAAAGCCCAGGTAGTAAGAGGACAGTAACAGATGTTGCACCTGCATGACGGCTCCTGAACAGTGCCAGACGAGCTGGAATTCACATCTGAGCCACAACAGCAAACCTCTTCCCACAGACAGCAGCAGGGATCAAAACATCACTTCCACAACCACACTCATAGCACCAGGTCCTGCCTCCATGCACTGCAATGGACCATCCTTACCACAACAGGACGCTTCCACCAAGCACAAGTAGACCTCTCCGAGACCTCAGCATCCCTCAAAAAAGGGGCTGTTTCAAAAGCAACCGGGAGGGTATCAGAGCCCACATCCACTGACCTCCCTTCCCAACCACAGCCAGGAGGCAGAAACCTCACCAGAGGCACACAGCAGCAGCAGCAGCAGCAGCATCCGTCCCCCTCGGTCGAGTTTTAAATGGCTCTCGGATCCCTTCAAACAAATCTAAATGCACCGATCCTATTGTGTGCATAAATCTTTGCACCGGGGCCTTGCACGCCTCCACACTATTGATAAAGAGAAATGAGTCTTAAATATTTAATGAGCGAATAAACCCGTTAAGAGGATATGATTAACTGCACGCCACAGCTCTGCATTTAAGGTGTCCCTGCTGTACCTTTAGAGGGGTTTTATTTTTAAGGGAAATCGGCGGCAGCAGCTGGTGGAAGCGAGCAGCCGGGGCGTGCGGGTGCTGCACAAGGAGGAACGCCAGCACAACCGCTTCGCAGGCATAAATATGCCACAGGAGCCCCTGCTATTAAAGGGGGGTCGGGAGGGACCATATTGATTCAGCCTGATGGCAAGGGGGCAGAAAATAGAGGCAAGGAGGTTTTATGAGAGGTGGCAAGAGCCAGGCTGCCCGTTAGAGAAAACATCTGAACTCTGCACCTTTCCGTGGTGGCAGGAGGGGGCTGCTGGGGGGGATCAGGAGACCTTGGAGCTATTTCCAGCTGAATCGAGGAGCTGGAGCATGACCTTGGGCAAGTCACTAACGGCCACCCTGTGCCCAGAGTCGAGCTCTGTGTGAGACAACCGAGGTCTTGTTTGCTGCGGGTGTGGATCAAGGCAGTGTGTGGAGCCAGGCTGGTTGCACGTTCCTTCCCTCCGCCTCCACCGTGCCAGCAGCAACCTCAGCCTAAGCAGGGCCAGGGTACCAACTCACCAGCCAGCCCACAGGATGTTCCTCAGGCATGCAGAAAGCCATCGATGGAAGATTTTATGAAACCAAGAGCTATAAATGTCCCTTTGCTATGTGACTTTTTATGTTTCTAAATTATTTTGATCATTATTTTTACCAGAGCGAGGCGAATAATACAAAACAAACCACCGTGAATCATCACTCCGGTTTTTAGATATGTTAAATTTAGCTGTTTTGGTGCCACCTTTTTGTTTATATTCTCCAAGTGTTTTCTTGCCAACAAGTTACCGTCAGGGATTTTTGGCCAGCAAGGGGTGGGGAAAAAAAGAAGACAATACAGACTGTTAATTTTTAAGCATATTGGAAGAAAGTGAATTTCAAATGCTTAATTGCAACAGTTCCCTCCTCAAATCTCAAGTCTAAAAATTAAGCCTGCCCAATGGGAAAGCCAAAATCCAGCATGTGATATAAGATCCCAATTAAAACAACTCTCATTCCTGAGACTGAGTATCCACAAAAGAGCAAAGAGCAGGAATTACTTTGCAGAAATAATGAAGGCGCCAGTGGAAGTCGCAGTCACTTTGAATACTTAAGGCAACAACAGAAAACCACCAACAATTTGTGAACTGAAAAGAGGCAAAACGTCTGGAGTTGAACATTTATCACAGCCCTGCCACCACCAGTGATTATCACACAGGAGTGATGCTCCTGTATGGCTGTAAGCGCGGCAGAAATCAGCTATAGAG
This sequence comes from Tricholaema leucomelas, assembly GCA_013400475.1. Taxonomy (NCBI): domain Eukaryota; kingdom Metazoa; phylum Chordata; class Aves; order Piciformes; family Lybiidae; genus Tricholaema lacrymosa; species Tricholaema leucomelas. The sequence goes on along the minus strand of WAAF01002155.1, from coordinate 462,796 downwards.
ACTGACGGACAGATGGAAGTCATGCTTGGAAATACACCTAATCGAAGAGGCTGAGCTACCATGGCCAAGTAAAGGACCACGCGCCCGTGACCTGGTATAAATCAGGGCGAAATAACGGGGGAAAGAGGATGTACAAAGCAACCCCATACAGGAGGAAGGGATGCTCTGGGTGACGCAGCCAAGCGGAGAGCAGCTGTAGAGGAAGAGCCGCGTAGCCCTGACACATGCTGGCCAAATCCCAAGAGGCATCAGCGCAGAGTAACAGTGAGGATGAGCTTTGGAACTGTGTGATTGTGACTGGGAGAAGGGGTGGGAGATGGTTGCTCCCCTCATGCACGTGGCTGGTGAGCAGGGCAGCAGCAGGGAAAGGAGAAGCTCCAGGTAGGTCTGGTTAAAACACGGGTGGATGCTGCTTCACCAAATGCTGATTCACAGAATTATTTCAGTTAAAAAAGTCCTTTAAGCTTGTCAGGTCCAACCAGTAACTCAGCACTGCCAGGTCACCACTAAACCATGACCCTCAGCACCATACCTACACAGCTTTTCGATCCCTCCAGGGACAGTAATGCAAACACTTCCCTGAACATCCTGTTCCAGGGCTTGAGAATACTTTTAGGGAAAAAAAATTGTTCCCCGTGTCCAATCTAAACCTCCCCTTGCACAACTTGAGGCTATTTCCTCTTGCCCTGTCACTGTTACCTGGGAGAACAGGCTCCTCTGAGAGGTTGTGGAGTCTCCTTCTCTGGAGACTTTCAAGGCCTGTCTGGATGCATTCCTCTGTGATCTGTGCTAGATTTGTGGTCCTGCTCTGGCACGGGGGTTGGACTTGATGATCTCCTTGAGTCCTCTCCAACCCCTAATATCCTGTGATCCTATGAACCCCCACCTGGTTCCCACCTCCTCTCAAGGACTTCTATAGAGCTACAAGCTCTCCCCTCATCCTCCTTTTCTCCAGACTAAACAATCCCAATTCCATCAGCTGCTCCCCACAAGCCTGTTCCAGACCCTTCACCAGATTCATTGCCCTTTTCTGGACATGCTCCAGCACCTCAACGTCCTTCTTGGGAGTGAGTCGTCCAAAAGTGACGCCAGTATTCGAAGTGCAGCCTCACCAGTGCTAAGTACAGGATGACAGTCACTGCTCTGGTCCTGCTGGACACACTACTGCTGATACAGGCCAGGATGCTGTTGGCCTTCTTGGCCACCAGGGCACACTGAGTGTGCAGTGGGAAATACCATCCCACCATCCAGAGACTACAAGCATCCAGACACCTGCAGGGTCTAAAGCCAAGAGCCAAGGCTTCACCAAATATGATCCTGTCTCTCCCTCAAGCCGTAGACTGAGATGAACTCTGGCTTCACCCTGATAATTTCTCCCAAGGCCAACTTTGATGCTCAGAGCATGGAGAACTGGAGAAGCATCTACTAAAACCTGAACAGTCTTTCTTGCTCAAGAGCCAAACTCCATATCTTTGCTAGATTTACTTTATCACAGCATTAGCTTTGCATCACATCCAGCAGCACTGAGTATGAAGGCCAAACCTTCCCCATGCTTGCTTTACAGCTGGGAGAGAGAAATTAAAGGGAGAAGACAGGAAATTTTGAGGGGCAGGAGTAAATAAAGAATGAGAGAGTGTGCTAGAAGACTTTGGTGGCCACACCAGGGCACAGAGAAGCTGGGAGAAGGCATCAGCACAGGGTAGCTGGACAGGTGGCTGCAGAGGACTCATCATGATGAGGACACTACTGAAATAGAATCATAGAGTCATTTGGGTTGTAAGGCAGCTTTAAAGCTCATGTAGTCCAACCCTCATTTCAGTCAGCAGAGACATTTGCAATTAGAGCAGGTTGCAAATAACCTGACTCAGAATGGTTCCAGGGATGTGACATCTACCACCTCTCTGGGCCAGTACCTCACTACTCTCATCATAAAAAATATCTTCCTTCTCTCTGTTCTGAATTGCCTCCCTTTTAGTTTAAAACCATCACCTCTTGTCCTGTCATAATGGACCCTGATCAAAAGTCTGTCCCCATCTTTCTTATAGACCCTCTTCAAGTACTGAAAGGCTACAATAAAGTCTCCCTGGAAGTTTCTCTCCAAGCTGAACAACCTGATAGAATGGAACAAGTGCCCCCAAGCAGCACTGACTTCAGTAAGACAGAGACACCACTTCAGTAAGAGTATCTGCACATCACCAATCCCAGCAGACATCCATTTCAGCCCAGGCTGGAGCATCTTGCACTGGGAACTGTGGTCCCAAATGGATGCTGCCACCCACTTCAATATGGGCAAAATCTGCTCTTGCTGTCACTGCCTGCATTTCCCTGCAGAGCACTGCAAGTGCCTCTTCATTGGGCAAAGCCTGCAAGCACCGCTCAGGCAGGGCGACATCAGGGCCTCTTCCTGCCCAAATACCATGTGCAAGGCAGCACAGCAACGGTCTGGTAGAGATGGAGCTTTTTTACATCCCAGCCTGGTCAGCTGACGTTTATCAGGGTAGCAAAAGGTTACAGCTCAATCACAAGACAGGCTGACAATGCATCTTCCTCTTCTGGGGAGGAAAGTCGAGAGCCAAAGTTGTTAAAAGGAGTCCAGTCATCTTTTGTATCTTCTTCTGCCTGCAGCCTGATGTGTGGGGAAATGTTTCCTCTCATCTTCTTTTGAAATTAAGAGTAAAGGAAAAGGCAAGAATTAGGAAAAACAATAATCATGTTCTTCTAATGTCTTGGGTCAAATATTCCCCAAAGCTTCTGTTGTGCTACTCTGAGAGAGCAGAGGCTGGATCTCTTGAATTCAGGATGTTTCCATCAATTTGCACCAGCACTTCGATAAGACTGGCTGGGTATGCACAGGCTGTTATGTGCCTGAACTGAGGCATCCAGAGAAGCCCTCAGGAACTGCGAGTCATTATTTGTTATTAACTCACCTGGAATCTCTGATTTCTCACAGGTTATTTTGCTACTTGGCTGAAGAGTGAAACAGCTCCTTAAAAGAGAGGAAAAAGTGAACCATCCACCAGTGCAGGATCATCCTTCCAGTGGACTTCAGCAGGTCACCATCAACCTGGATCAAAAGCAATCAAGGTTGTCCTGGTGGCATCAGAGTTTTCTTCTTGTGTCCATTTATTGACTATAAAATAAACAAAGGAACCAGCCTCTGCAGAGATTGACCTGCTCCAGCCTCCTGATTTCCCATGTTGGGCAGCACTGGGTATGGCATTTGGCTGTTTTCAGACTGTGGCCCCATAGAGCAGAGTCCCCTTGGAAGGCTGTTCCAAGCAGGAACGTGCTGCCTGTTTGGGACATCTCAGAAGGAAATTTGGCTCCTCTTTCTTTTACAAAGGCCTCTGAGGAGTTTGTTCTGGAGAGATGGAGAAGTGTTGAGATCCCACAGGCTCTGCTCCTGAGTGTTCAAGAGATTCTTTGCAGCACCAATCTGGCTGGTGTCACAGTGGTTGTCACAATGACCTTTTACAGATAATGATTTGCTGGGATGACAGGTTAAGGTGCACAGGGCACTTCTATGTCCCAGCTCTCTTGCAACATTTGTGTGTTGTCTTGTTGACTTTACAGACAGGAAAACCAAGGCACTGACTCGGGAGATGGCCAAGCATCCAGCAGCATCTCCAGATGCAGCACTCAGGAGCTCCAACAATGCTGTCCATGATACCAGCCTATCATTCGCACCCAGCTGAACTTCCCTAAGGTCCTCTGAGGAGAGATCTGCGTTCCCTCCATCCCCAAATCTTCCACTGCAAGCTGCTGGCATTGGTCTCTGTCTTTAGCACTCGTTTCTGTCTCTGGCACTCAATAGGCACCTCTCCTGACAGCTAGGTTCTGCCCCTAGGTAGAACTGACGCTCAGGGTATCACCTTCCTCTCCACCATCCTCAGGAGGACATCACAAGGGGGCTTGTGCATCTCTAACACAGCTGGTGACAGCGAGGTGGACAATGACATTTGCTGCAGGAGCCTGACATTGAACCCAGCCAGTCAGAACGGTGGGTGTTTTGCTGGCAAGGGTAGAGGCTCCGTTCTGACACCATCAGCAAGGGGCAGGAGAGGGAGGGGAAAGGAAAAAAGCCGAAGCAGCAGCCAGACAGCTGCCTCTTCCTCCTCCTCCTTTTGTGCAGAAATGTGGTTTTGTTTGTCAGTCAAACAGATTGTTTTCTCCTTCTTTGCAGGCCAATTGTTTCTGCTCCTGCAAGATAAGGGATTGAAAAGGGCTATATTTTTATGGCACTGAATCTAGGTCCTCCGAATTGGAAGGGAGGACATAAAGTGGGAGGAGATTCCTGTTCAAATCAACACTCCTCTCCCCACTTCCACTCTCCAATCCTATTTCCACCCCCATTTTCCCTTTTTTTCCTTCCTTCTCCTGCCTGGAGCTGCCTCTCAGCCCTCTCGCTATTTAATCTCCATCTCTCTGGTGGACTCAGGAGGTTTATGCAGCTTCGTCCTCTTTGCACCATCTGCCGAAATGAATCCAGCTGTCCCCTAGCCACTCTGTCCAGCACCTTCTCCTGCCATCCTCACCCCAAACAAGGGAAGAACAAAGTTGATGCCATATGTGGACATCCAGATAAAAAAAAACAAGGAGGGGGGGTTTCTTTTCTGTGAAGGCAGAAGACACACTGGAGAGGCAGATCCCATCGTAAGGCAGGAGCAGGAAGAAGAGATGAGGGAGAAAAATGGTTAATAAGGGGAAGCCCAAGCTGGAATAAAACAGCAGGTTCCTCTCCTGGCTTCCAGAGCAAAGTTGAAGGAGCCTGTGTTCAGTCTTCCTCTTTCTCTTGTCCAACTCCCTCAAATTTGCCATCCAAGTGGGATGCTGTGCCTGATGATGATGGTGGAGAGAGGGAACGGCAGAGGGATAACCACTGAACCACTGTCAGCATCATATTCATGAGCAGATCTCCAAGTCAGCAGACTTGGAGAAGGTCCTTGCTCTGGGGACCATTAGGTCTGGAGGCAAACCCAGCCTCAGAAGTGGTGGGGATGCCCATATCTCAAGCAGGAGTCCTTTGCTCTGAGGACCAGTGCTGAGGACCGGTGGGAGATTTTGCCTTCCCTCCCTGGGAGATGAGAGCCTGGAAGGGGGCAGAGTGGTTCATATCCAACTCATAAGCCTCTCAGAGCTCAGGCTTGAGGACTGAGATTCACTCAATTAATTTTGCTTTGGCAAAAAGTCCATTTTTATTGCTATTTCATGCCTTCAGTATAGATTTTCCCTGCGCGTCTCAAAGGGATAATAAAACCTGACTCGTTCTTTTTATAAAAGTCTCACACTCCCTCTCTCACCAGGCTCTGTGTTCCCCAGCTAGAGATGTAAATTTAAAGGGGAAATGCTGTCACTTAAAACAAAACAAAACCAAAAAAAGCAACTCAGAAATCTCATCTTTGAGCATATTCCAGCTTGAAAAACTAGGCTGCTGCAAGCAAAGCAAAAACCAAGCGGCTGTCTCCCCGCAGACAAGGGGCCTCCCCACACAGCAGTGGTCATCCTCCTACCAGGGACCACGGGTGACTGACAGCCCTAGGAAGCCACTCTCCATCTTGCATAGCTAGTGGTGGCTCTCAGTTTACTGGGATGTGTAGTTTTTGTTGGCTGGGGGCTGGGAAGTGCAGGTGGTGACTGTTGCTTGGTTCTGAGTCTTTATACTTGGCCACAATGCTGGCTCCCCAGTGCCTGCATCTGTCTCACTCCCGCGCCTCCTCCTCTTCCACACCAGGCTCAGAGTGAAAGCCTCACTGCTGCTGGCCCTAAGCAGCCGTATGAGCCCTCCAGGGGGAAATCCCAAACCCACATGATGCTAAGCAGGTGGATTTCGAGCATGTTTCCAAGTGGGTGGTGGGACAAGATGATGACAGGATGATGCACAGGTCCAACCTGCTCTGTCCCAGCCGGGATGCATCCTGCCCAGTCTTCAAAAGGGCTGTAGGGGAGGAGATGGGAGAATGAAACTGCCCTTGCTTTGCCTCATGCCCTGCCACAAGGGATAGCATGGGAGCAGAAGCCAAGTGGCATTGCTGGAAGCCTGGCATTAAATGAATGGCAGCAATCATCTGGGGACAGGGTGGAGTCTAAGAGCAAGTTAGACCCAGGTGCCCACCTGGCATGGCTGAACCAGCCACCTGTGATGGACTCAACACTGTTTACTCCTGCCCCAGACATATGTCTTGTTCAGTGATGGGCAGAAAGCCACCATCACCAAGACTTTCCTTGCTCCAGCAGGAATCAGGAGTGAATCCAAAGCAAAGCCATACGAGGCAAGAGGAGACATGTGCGTGCTTGAGCAGTGCCAGCCGACGTGCTGCCACACCAGCCCAGTACTCTGCCCCGTGCTGCAGCACCAGACCACACCAGCCTGGAACAGGCCATGGGGTGACAACCAAACCCTTCACATGGAAAAGTTTCTTCTTCTCCCCTCTGCCCCACTACAAAGCTGCTTGCACAGCCCAGCTGCTGGGAACTCAAAGCCCTGCCTGCATCTGGCAGGACAGGCAGTGCCCACAGTGAGAGGAAACCCACAGCTCGCTCCGTTCCTGCAGGTGTGCCTCCAAACAACAACAGTTTTAGGGTAACTCGTGCTAGGATGGGCAGAAAAGAAGAGATGAGGTTGAGGAAACCCCCAGTGATAACACACTCCCAGGCTAACCGACGGCCTGTCACCTCCGGCTCAGCTCACTGTGTCCCCGGTGAGGCTTGATCGGTTAAACCAAAGTTAAGCTGTTTGTTCTGATGACAGAACAGACTGTCCTTCTCCACCCTCAGCTGCCAAGTCTGAGGGATGCTGCAGAAAAGAATTCTGTAGCTCCCCCATTTGGGGGGAAATCTGTTGGGGTCCCCAGAGCCCTCGCAAAACTTGACCCTCCAGGCTGGAAGATCCTTAGTAAGCTGTGACAACCTCTGCAGCTCAGGCAAAGGCAGGAGATGATTAAGACTGGCTGAAATCTCACAGGACTCTGACGTCTGAGAGGCCCCACGCAAGGCAGAGAAACACTCTGGGCTGCTCCCTGCAACCTCCAGCTCTTCTCACCTTAGCATGGGGCCGAAGGAGAGCAGGGACAGAGCTAGGCCAGGAACCAGGTCACGGCTGCTGGTTTCCAGGCAGCAAAGGTTTGGAAGAGCAGAGGATCATTTAGCAGAGCGACAGTGAAGGTTCAGAGCAGAGCCTTCAAATTACACGCTACAGAGCACTTTTCCTGCCTAAAAGGTCTCTGAAATGATTGTGGCGGCTCTGAAACGAAGCACTCTGTATGCAATTGTTCCCTGGGGCTTGCAGAGGAGACAGAGCCAGGAGAGGAGAGGTGGGTCTGCGGTCCCCAGCAGGGGCAGCTCCTCAGCAGATGAGGATGCACACTTCTGCTGGGCGCCACGGCACAGCCCAGCTGCTTCCCTAAATCTCCCCAGCAGCTTCTACCGGTCGTGCCTTTTTTTTTTTAAATTTTTTTTTCTCACTTCCTGCCTTGAACTCCAGGCAGCCCCAGGCTGCAGAGCTACTGCTCAGGGTTGCAGATGCTCCGAGCCTGGGCTCCAAGCCCCATGCACAAACCCATCTCGAAACCCCTAACCATCGCTGCTCTTGTCATACCTCAAGGCGCACTTTCATCCCGCAGGGAACGGGGAGGGAAGAGCTCTCGGAGGGAACATGTCCTTTCCTCCATCTCATTTGGCTCCTTCCCATCCTTCTCCACTCAATCCCCCAGCAGCTCAAGGTCCATTTTCATCAGCCAGTGACAGACACCAGGAGATGCAGTCTCAGCGCCAGCTAAGCATGCAGTGCCAGGACACCCTGCACAGCCAGCCCTCTCTCACCAAGGCACAGGTGACAGCACCCACATCCGCAAAGCCACCACAGTGCTGCTCGCCCTCCTGGGGAACATAAACTGCTACCTCGGGGAAGGGAAAGTCCCAGCAAAGTCCTAGCACCCTGTAAAACAACATTTCTAGACCCTGGAGGAGGCTCTGGTATGCTGGCAGACAGAGTTCAGCTACGAGAACCCTCAGATGGTTCTGTCATCACCAAAGATGCCTTCCTACCACTCGCACACTACCCTAGGAGCAACCTCTCATGCAAAACCCCCACTGTTGTTTGTGTTCCTCCAAAACATCACTTTGGGAGGTCACTTGAGGGCAACCAGCACGGCACCACTCGCAGCCAAAGCGGGCAGAGCATGCAGGAATCAGTAGCCACAAGAGCTTTTGGCTCTTCAGATTTGTCTTAGGGACAGCATCACGCTCCATCGAAGGCAACGGGGCACAAACACACACCCCAGCATCTCCCCGCTCTGACGTCAATGCCAACCTCCGGTAGGTCTGCAACGTCAACCACCACGCTTCACCACCGGCCAGAGAGCCCTTGGGATGGTGACCCATGGGCCGGGGAAAGGGGCTGGTCAGCGTCTCCCCTGGGATAAGCACTGCCAAGCTCAGGCTGCTGTTCCAGCAGCACATTTCCAGGGGGTGGTGTGAATGGGACACACACCCTGGGATTTAGCTGGAATTTAGCAGCAGGAGGGTTCAGGGGGTGCCCAGGGCTCTCAGACCAGCTTCCCTCAGGGGTACTTCAAATGCACCATGTCCCCCCTTCTCCACCTGCAACCACGGGGTTGGGGGAGGTTAGAGAGCCCCTTGCTACCCCCCTTCGTGACGTCAGAGTGCATAGGGATAGGCTCGCGCTTGGTGGTCCGGGCCGGGGGCGGGGGCCGGGGGCTCGAGGCCGGGGGTCAGAACGGGCTCGATTACAAGCAGGAGAGCGAATGGAACGAAGTGGGCAACGGGAAGGCATGGGAAGGGGAAAAGGAAAGGGAGAAAGGGAATGGGGAAAGGGAAGGGGGAAAGGAAAGAGGGGAAAGGAGAGAGGAAAGCGAAGGGAGAAAGGGAAGAGGGAAAGGGAAGAAAGAAAGGAAAAAGGAATGGGGAAAACGAAAGGGAAAGGAAAGAAAGAGAAGGGAACGGGAAGCGACGGGAAAGGGAATGGGAAAGGGAAAAGTAAGAGAAAGGGAACGGGAAATGGGAAAGTAAGAAAAAAGGAATGGGAAGGGAAGGGGAAAGGAAGGGGAAGGGAAGATGCCGGCAGCGCGACGCGGACGCGGCAGCAGGAACGCAGCGGGCCCGGCGGGAGCCGCGGCTACAGCCGCCGTTGCGACGCGAAGCAAACGGGGTTGTACCGCGGGGCCCCTGCCACGGCTCGGCCAGCTCCTTTCGTCCCCAGCCAAACAACGGTTGTCACCCCAACACCAGCACTACTCTGTCCCCCCCGCCCTCCCCGAGAGCCCACCTCGGCGGCAGCGCTTGAGCCCGAGGCCCTCCCGGGAGCCAGAACCGGAGCTTTTTCTTACCTGCCGGGCCGGTGCCCCGGAGCGAAGAATCTCAGCGGCGGCGCTGGGCGGGGGCGGCCCCGGCGGCCATCCCCGAGCGGCCGCGCCGCTCTCCGCCGCGCCGCGCCGTGCAGAGCCGCCTCGGCGGTGTCAGCGGGCGGGAGCCCCGCGCGGCGCCGGGAGGGAGGGAGGGAGGGAACGGAGAAGGGGGGAGGAAAGTCGGGGGCATGACCGAGCGCCGTCGGAAGTGCACGCGCGCCCGCCGCCCTGCCCGCGACGGCGGCGACACCTGCCGGCCGCGCCGCGCGCCACCGCCAACCGCCAAGCGGGGACGGGCCCCGCGCGCCACCGGGAACCGAGCACCGCTGGGCATCGCGGCGGGCACTAAGCATCATGCACCCGGTTCCGGACACCACACCGGCTACCGGGAACGGCAACCGGACAGCAGGGCCAGCGGCAAGACATCATATGGCAACGTGTGCTGGGTGGTGGGTAATGGATGTTGGGCAGTGGTATTCGAGCAGGGCATCCTGCTGGGTACTGGTATTGGGCACCGGACTGGCTAATGGATGGTGGGCACCAGTACTGGGAACAGGGCAGCAGCTGCCAGCACCGAGTGCTCTACAGCAGGGTGAGGTGCCGGGCACTGCCGTGCACCAGGGGCCACATACCAGGTCCTGGGTCAGGGCGTGGATCAGGATTTGGATCCGAGTCTGTGTCTGGGTTGGATCAGGGTTGGACCACATGTGGATCTGCACCTGGATCTGGGTCTGGATATAGATCAGGATTTGCATCTGTGTCCAGGTCTGGATTTGGATGCACAATTGGATCAGGGCAGGACAACATGTGGGTCCACACTTGGATATGAGTCTGAGTTTGGATTGAGATTTGGATTTTTAACTGATCTGTTTCAGAATTTGGATCCACATCTGGATCAAAGTTGGACTGTATGTGGCTAGGCACTTGGATCCAGTTCTTGATTTAGATCAGAATTTGGCTCTGGATTTGAATCCACATCTGGATTTGCATTTGGAGATAGATTCAGATCCTCATCCTGATCTGCATCTGCATGTGGAACACACATCCTTTGGAGAGGATGAAGGTGGCATGTCCAGCCCCCTGCTCTCCAGCGCCCCATGGTAGCCCCAGTGGGTGCACGGAGCACCAGGGTTCTCACCCCCAAGGGTGCTGCCGGCTCCTCTTGCCTCAGCTTGGAGAGCCCCATGCAGAGAGCCAGGGGCTGCAGTGGCCACCGCAGGAACTTTGGCCACCAAGCCGAGGGGAGGGACAAGATGGCAGCAGTCCTGCTGGCCCTGGCCACTGGTTAGCAGTGCACCGGGGGCTGAACGTGCTCCAAGGAAGAGTTGAGGTCAGGGCGGGGGATGAGCGCAGGAAACGTATTAAGCGAGGAAAACTGGCTGCAGCCTGATGCTTGCTTGGGATTTTCCTCTCCATCAGGGATCCGGTGTAAACTCTTGCTGCTCACATCTCGTGTCTCAGAGGTGCCACTCAGCTCTGCTCCAAGAGAGGTGGCACCCAGGACCCCTCCTTGCTTGTGTCCCTGATGTTGACACCTGGCTTCAGCCCCAGCGACACTTGCAGGTATTTTTGTCAGGGAGATTCCAGGCTCTCGCAGCCCGGGTGCTAATTTAATCCTGCTTTCCTATGAAAACGATTCCTGAAGGCGGGAGCCAAAGCAAAGCTATGCGGAAGCGCCCTGGGTGCAGGACACGCTGTGAGACGCACAAAGGAAACAAAGCAAAAACAGCATTTTGCACGTTTTTCAGCCTCATTTCAGCTGGGACTTGGAACTGCAGAAGGGAAATCTTTTCCAGCAGGATGTGCACAGCGGGAGGGCATGCATCAAGCTTCTGGTGTCCCTTTGGAGCAGGGCCACCTGCCTGCTGAGGGATGGCAACTTCTGTGGGTCCCTGCTTTTCCCCAAGGGTTGTCAGCTCCCTTAGGGGACACGGGGCTGAAGCAGTGTGTCCCTCGTGGGGCTGGCTGGGTGGGAACGGTGGCCGATGGCAGGAAATACCTGCTGCTCCGCTGCTTCCCGGCCAAGGCGAACAAGAGCGAGAGTGTTCGCAGGGCGGCTGGGGCCACGTGTGGCAGGAGGAGCCTCTGAGGGACACTTGGGCCATTGTTCCTTAAACGCCTGGGGCGGAAACTCGGATGGACCCCTTGTGTGCCGTCCTCTCAGTGCTGATCCCAGGCTGCCTGCGGGACAGCGGAGTTTGTTCAACCTCACTTCTGTGGTAGTGGTGGTGGTGGGACAGCCGTGGTGGGACAACCTGCTCGAGGGGGCTGTCCTGCTCCTTACAGGTGGAGGGTGGCACATGCCCGAGGACTTTTCTCTTTTCATAGAATCATAGCATCATAGAATGTCAGGGGCTGGAAGGGACCTCCAAAGCTCATCCAGTCCAAACCTCCTGCCAGAGCATGATCGCCTAGACCAGAAAACACAGGAACACGTTTGGGTGAGTTTTCAGTATCTCCAGAGAGGGAGACTCCACAACCCCCCTGGGCAGTCTGTTCCAGTGTTCTGTCCCCCTCACACTGAAAAAAATCGTCCTTGTGTTTAAATGAAACTTCCTATGCCTCAGCTTCCACCCATTGCCCCTTGTTCTGTCAGCGGGCATGACCCAGCAGAGCCTGGCTCCAGCCTCCTGGCACTCACCCTGCACATATTATAAATATTGATGAGGTCACCTCTCGGTCTCCTCTTCTCCAAGCAGCACAGCCCCAGCTCCCTCAGTCTCTCCTTGTAAGAGAGATGTTCCATTCCCTTCATCATCTTTGTGGCTCTGTGCTGGACTCTCTCAAGCAGTTCTGTGTCCCTCTTGAACTTTTCCAGAGCTCTTACTGGTGTTTGTTGTGGCCCTGCTGTCTGTCTGACCACATTCCTACCAGTGCCCTGCAGCAGCATCACAGCCACCTGGAAAGACATTTGATATGGTCTGGATTTGATCCATGTCTTGCTGTTTCTTTAAGCACTCTTTGGTGTTTGCCTTTTACTTATCCAGCACCTTTTCCCACCAACACTTCCCATTTTCTTCAGAAAGGAAGGAAAAGACTTGCAGAATATGCCCAGCCCTGCAAATCCCTAATTACCCTCTTAATGTGCTATCAAACAGGCTTCCCTCTGAGCAGCAAAGGGTCACAGGCTCTCCTCAAAACATCCAGTAACACTACCCTCACAGGGAGTGCAAAGTGAGGTTTGTCTCAGTGGGAAGAGCAAAGTGGGGTTTGTCTCACTGCTTCCACTCAAGCTCGCAGACAGCTCTCCTTGCCCTCTGTCACCTGTCCCTAAATCAGTTTTCAGGTCTGAAGAGTTTTTTTTGGGGAGAAAGGCTGCAAAAAGGAGGAGAGAAGAGAACATGAAGAGAGCAAGAGGAGGCTCAGGGGTGACCTCACTGCTGTCTACAACTACTTGAAGGGAGGTTATAGCCAGGTGGGGGTCAGTCACAGAACGAGGGGACAGTCTCAAATTGTGCCAGGGGAGGTGTAGGCTGGATGTGAGGAGGAAGTTCTTGCCAGAGAGTGAATTGACATTGGAATGGGTTGCCCAGGGGGGTAGTGGAGTCACCATCCCTGGTGGTGTTGAAGAAAAGACTGGTTGAGACAGTGCCATGGTCTGGTTGATTGGACAGGGCTGGGTGCTAGGTTGGACTGGATGATCTTGGAGGTCTCTTCCAACCTGGTTGATTCTATGATTCTATGCTGCATTCCTTCCTGGCCTCAACATTTTGCCCTTCCACAGGGACCTGCCAGACTGCTTCCATTAGGAGAAGCTGAGGATCCAAGTATTTGTCAATGGCCAGGAGAAGATTTGCTGATCATTCCCTAGAATAAGGTTGAGCAAGGCGCTTGGCGTGTGCCCATTCTTTTCTGGTAAAATTAGGGATGAGCGCTGGGTGGATTTGCATTCCAAGTTGATTGATACATGGCATTAATGCAGCCGTAGATAATTTTGTATTTTGAGATTGCTGAGCAAGGAATAATTTTTATTTTGGGTCAAAGATAAGGGCATTGTGTGGAGATGAAATATGCAGGGGTTGATCTGTGTCGCCGTCAGTGCCTTTCTCTTTGCTGGGTAAGGTGATGGCAGGACCACATTAGCCATTCCTGCCCGTGCTTTTAAGTGCTTTGGGTCTGTGCCCAATGCAAGGAGTAATCCCCTGCTGTCACTTACTGCCAAGACACAGTTCCAACTCTCTGAGCTTTGGAGTTTCCCATTATATATATATATAAAAAACTAAACCAAGAGAAAAACAAACCACAAAACAGAAATCTCTGTTTTCTTGTCTTTGTTTGATTTTTGTGCAGGCAGAAGGCTGTGCCATGGAGAGACATTAATTAAATAGAGCAGCATGGCTTGATCATTATGGGAAAGGTGCAGGCAGAATGATGCCACTCAAACCCACCTCTGGCAACCTGGACTGAAGCCATCTGCAGCACCTCGGCCCTTCCAGCTCCCTGCCCTTGCAGCAGCCCTCATGGCACATCTTGTTTCAGGTGGCGCAGCCAGTGTCCCACTTGGAGGTACACAGGGCTGTTGACTCTTTCATGTTGCTCAATCTCTCCAGGTGGCTGAATGTTTTTGGGCAGCTGTAACCTGGGATATGTCCACCTTAAAGGGGACGGATGTTCCCTGTGCAGTAAGGACACAGGCTCAACTTCCTTGGGGACCCAGTGGTGGAGAAGAGGAGCTCCACTTTCAGTCCTCAAGTCACAGGGGTCAAATAGCTGGGGGCTACTTTGCTAAATGCAGCAGCATAGGGCACCTCTGGACATGAGAGGTCATCCACCCTCCACCCACCCACCCAGCCATCCATCTCCCAGTGGAAGGTAGCTCCAGGAGGGTGGCTTCCAGCTGGAATGCGGGGGCTGTTTCGGCAGGGGCAGGCAGCAGAGGCGATGCCATTCATGGCGTAAAGGGAGCTGTAATGAGAAGGAATGATGCAGACATTAATTAGGCAGGCAGCAAGATCCTCAGGTGCAGATAACTCAGCAAAAGCACTGGGCCATTTGCATGCAGGAGGTGGAGATGGCAAGCAATCGTGTCTCGGAGATACAAAGTGAAGCCGCTGGCATCCCTTCTTTCCCCTTTGGTCAGGTCCCAGGGCCACCGCAGCTGGCAAGGTAATGGGGGGCTGCATGGCAAGCCCCCCTCTTCCATCAAAGCAAGTGGTATGCAGAAGAAAGGAAGAGGAAGGAGGAGAGAGCAGAGCTGAGGAGCAAAAAAAGCTGCGCTACAAAACGCCCCGAGCAGTCACTTGTGCTTCGGGCCATCCCTGCTGTGTGGCCGAGTGGCTTTTTCCAGGCCTGGCAGAAGAAGCCCGGAGGGCTGGGATGGCAGACAAGGACAAGGGAAATAGGGAGACAGCCCTGGCTGAGCCAATGTGCGTCTGAACCTCAATAGGTTTCAGAGGCTGCAACGTGTTTTGGGGATGAAAGCTGCCCTGGGGCCCCTCCCAGCGAGCAGCAGTGCTGCAAGTAAGCTGCGGGCATCGTGTTTGGCTGTAACTTCCTTGTTACACTGGAAATGGTATTAACAAGGGAAAAAAAAACAACCCAGCCAAGCCTACATCAACAAAATTACAGCACCAGCCCCCACTTCACCCCCCACCCCGTCTCCACCACCCAACAACAACCAAGAAAGGCAAGATCTTTCACAAGCCCGGAAGATGTCACCATAGAAACAGAAATCAGACCCACTCCAAGGATCCTGCCGCCTGGGAAGGCGATAAAATGTTTTCTATCGATTGCTGTCGGGAAAGTCACTGCTGATAAGCCATCCGAGGAGAAATGGAGCAGGTTCGCCGAGATGTGAGAGCTCTTCAGATGAGCCTCCAGATGGTCCCTTGGCTGGCCCTGTGTGGTGGTCGGGGGCCCAGGGCCCCTGGGTTGGCTGGGGGGCAGCTGCTGTGCCCCGGGCTGGTGCCAGCGTCGGTGTGCAGGGGAGGAGGTGTGAGTGCCTCATGCCTTCGGTGTGGCGATGTGTGCGTGCCCTGGCTGTGCTAAGCACCGAGGGAGAAGCTCGCTGTCTGCCTTCCCCTTTGCTTTTGCAGCAGGGCAGCTGCTCCTGCTCAAAACGTGCTGTGTCAGGGCGGCTGAACTTTCCCTTGGCTCCTGGTGTGGAATTGCCAGTGTTTGTCACTCTCTTGGTAGTGGCAGTGATAAACCTCGTGGTGCCCGTCAGCCTGGTGCCCTCGCAGGACTCAGGTCCCTGGTCCCCATTTGCACACGGGCAGCTGCTCAGCAGCTGGGAGCATCCCTGCGGTTGTGGTACCGGTGGGATCTTCCCAGCAGCTCTTCCCAGGGCGCTGCACGGCTCTGGGGCCTGGCTCACACGCCCTTTGAAGAGACGGAAAATCCTATTATCTGCTCATTCTTCTCGCAGTGTGAAGCCTCAGAGCATTCAGCAGCAGCTGAGTGTGGTCTGCCGCTTGCAGCCTGGTGCTGCCTCTGCTCCCATCCACGCAGGGAGGTCCCCATGGATGGGCATCACCTTTTGGGCATCCACGCTGGAGCTCAGGGATACATCTCTTCCTGCGATAACATTTACAGCGGGGTGCAAAGGATGGGTGTGCAGGGAGAGCAGGCTTGTGGGGCTGTGGGCTGATCCCTCCCTCTTAGTGGGGAGCTGAGGCTGCCGCTGCAGCCTGCAAAACCTCTCATCATTAGGGCCAGGAAGGTGGTAACCCATCTCGTGTGCTCCATCCCCGCGGCATCGTTGCTGCCAGTAATTGGCAGCAATAAAAGAGGCAGTTAATCCAGGCCGGCATGGGATGCAGGCACATTGATGTCTGCAGTGAAAGGCACCCTGGCAAGGAGGAACTGGGGAAGAATATGCTCCTGGGCACAATTTGCAGCCCTGGAGAGCTGGTTGGATGCCACAGGGAGCATTTGCTGGGGATTTTGTTAATGATGCAGGCGCAGTCTTCCCAGCTTGGCCTGTGCTAAAGCCCTGGCTCATGCAAGCTGAGCCTGTTTGGCTTGAACTTAAACCAGCTGCTTTCCACTGGCTGGTGGATTTTTGTCTCGTTGCTGGGTGGCTTCCTGCAGGAGAGGAACAAAGGAGTAGTTAGTGGGTGATTTCAGCTTGGTGGGGGTATTTGTTTGGAGGAGGAAAGGAGGGTTAACCAGGATCTCGTTACTCAGTTGGTTTAGGATGGCGGGGCTGAAGAGAGCACAAGAGGATGGGAAGATGGAATTTAATCAATATTGACAAAAGCTGTTCACCAAAACAAGCTCATTCACTAATGAAAGCCAGACCTGGTGACTCCCCAGAGAAAGATGGCTTTGGGAAAGAGAGGAAGGAGGCACTAGGAGAGCCAGGGCTCCCTCTCTCATGGTTCTGATGAAGCCAGGCTCCATTTAGACTTGATTTTCCCAGTGTGGAGAGGCTTTGGCTTGTCCACCTTGTCAGTACAGAATGTCCAGGACTGGCCCTTGTGGCAGCTAAACAACAGCCCCATCTCTGCAGAGGGACCTGCGTCCATGTCACCCCCCCAGGCACCAACATCCCAGCATCAGGCAGAGGATGGCATATGTATGATGACAGCAAAGCCAGCCCCAGACAGATGACATGGTGTGGGGTACAGCTCAGACCACAAATGGGTGTCCCTGCACAGTGAAGTCTTCCATGAACAGAAATGTTTCCACTCCAGCCATGTTACCTGGTGGGTTTTCTCACACCTTTTAAACTCAAACACCCACCAAGGCAATAGAAGAAAGAATGTTTTTTGTCAGTCTTGTGTTTCCCCTTCTATTCTTGCAATTAAAAGCAGAAAACAGTCAATTCACCTCTGAGACCAGCCTCTTCTGATGGTGTAGCTCATGGAGAATAAACCTAATTTCTGCAGCTGGCACCTGCTATTTCCCCATCACGGCAGGCTCTGTATCCTGGAGCTGAACTGAGCTCCCTCTCACATAGTGCTGGGGCTGCCCCAAACCCTTTGGGCACAGGTGGGGACTCGGGCATGACCTGGGGGCAGCTGAGGCTGCTGGATTGGCACTTGCCTGGCGATTTCCTAGGTCACACAGGACCATCACCGAACTGAGCAATGGCCAGCTGGCCAGTGTGACCTTGCATACATGCTAATGTTGCATCTGCCTCCTGGCCTCCAGAAACACTTGTCTGGACTTGCTGGGCTGTAAGCTTGACTCTGAGATGTAGAGTTTGACCAAAAATCCATCCATTTACCTCCCAGCTTCCTGGACAGCTGTGGAAGGTGGCAAGCCCAGGCCTCATTGTGCTTCATCACAGCATGGGAGTGGTGCAGTGACCTGTGCCTGCATGGAGATGAGTTGCCTTCATTTTTTGGGCACTTTCTTCCATTCTAAAAGGCAGCATCATGTCCTTCAGCCTCCTGGTGTGGCCACAGAGCTGCTCCTGGATCTGCAGTGTGGGCTGAGTGGGATGCAAGTGGAAAGAAGGACAGTTTTGATCCCTTGCCAGGCACGCACAATCCCATCCAAGTTCACACTGGCAGATAATGAGCTTTAATGAGCAGGCCACACTAATTGGTAAGTGATCTCAGAACTGTCTGTGGCAAGAGGCAAGGGAAGAACAGTGGCAGATCCAGGCAAGGAGGGAGTCAGGGCTGTGCAGCCTGCAGCGTTCTGGAGGGCAGGGGCTGCCAGAACTAGGGATGCCCAGAGCAAGGGCTACAGCTGCCTGTGAGTAGGACAGTGACCAAGGTTTGCAAGGAAGACCATGACTAGGGTTTTCAGGCAGGACCATGAGTGGGATTTGCAAGATCCCTTACTTGGTGCCCAGCTTGGCTTTGAAAGCATCACCAGGGTGAGATGCATGGGCAAAAAGAACCATGGGAATAGCCTGCTCCAAGCTCTTTAATAGGTGAGAAAGGAGATGCAGGGAGCTGGAGGCTTGGAGGATTTTGCACTGTGGGGTGATGAGCAGACAGCTGGAACCCGTAGCCCTTGAACCTGGAGCAGGGCAGGGTGAGCCTGGCTGTGCTGCCAAGGCAGCCCTAATCTGAGATCATTGTAAATTCCCCTCTTAAATGGAGTGGAAAAATGCTATTAAGCTAATATAACATTACAGGGGAAGGATGCTCTGCCGCCGCTCTCAGGGGAATCAGGCTGTAATGAGGGGAAGGAGCAGGAGATGGTGGCAGCCAGTGTGCTCGGGGCAGTGGGAGCACAAATCAGGTCAGGACCACCCAGCCTTGCCTTGCTTTGCCCTGTCTCAGTTTCCTCATGTGGCAAAGAGACAGTGAGCTCTGCTCCAGCAGCCAGGAGACCCTGAGAGGTGTCTGAAGTGCTTTTGGTTGTCCTTGACCACTGTACAGTGTGGGGAAAGTGAGGTATGGGAGAGCTTGCTGCAGTCATACAGGAGATCAAGGACAGCAGCAGGATCCTGCATCCCCTGAGTGCCTCACTGCATTCTCTAGAAATATGTTCAGGAAGAAGCTGGAGCTGATGGTCACCTAAACTGTGGGATTTGAGTTCCTGTGCTGGCTAAGGAGGAGGAGCTGGGGAGAAGCATGGCTGGGGGCTGGGGACTTTAGTGCTGGGGCTACCTTGACTGATGTTGGAAAATGCAATGACAATGACAGCTCATGCAGGCAGTGCCCAGGGAGGGTCAGGGGCATCCATCATCTGCCTCTAGGGGTGCAGGGCTGGCAGGAGATCATGCAGCAGCAAAGGTAGTGGGGTGAGGTCTGCCAGCACCCCAAAGCACAGAACGGGGACAGAGGAGCCCCATCACCCCCACTGGCAGGGCCGTTCTCAGATGGGACCGCCCACACCCAGGCTATTCTCTACATGCAGTTCAGGCACCGTCGGCACATAAGTAAGGAGCTTGGAGACCCCCCATGGAGCAGATGGGGTGGCCTGTCCCCAGCTATAGATGCTCTGCCAGGTCCCTGCAGCGGCCGTGCTCCACTTTTAACACTAAGTGGCAGCCTCTGCCAGGCTTTGGGGCAGCAGGGCCTGGGCAGCAGCATCCCAGGGGGGTCTGCAGCATCCCCAGAGGGTCTGCAGCATCCCTTGGGTCCCAGAACCCCCAGCCTGGCTGACACCTGCTTGGGATGCAGACCACACTGGGGATGCTGCCCAGGGGATTTCCTTGCCCACACAGCCATGGGTACCAAGCTGAGCCCTGCTCGGGGTCAGATCGGGTCAATGCTGCCTGCTAGGAGGGAGATAAGAAGCAGAGTTGGCAGCTGTTGGTACCATCTGCTGAATTAGAATCACAATGCACTAAACAAACAGCATCTTGGGATCAAAACGTGCTGTTTAAGGCAAGGAGGTATTTCTGCTGCAGGTATTGCTATGACCTGGTAACCCTCCATGGGAATTCACAGTGCTGTAGAGAAGCTCAGGGATATAGATGAGTCCTGGAGTTGTAGCCTGCCTACGTGCCTATGCCTGTGGAAGCACCTTAGGTCTTGTGCTGTGGAAAGTGTTGATGCTTTGGGGAAACACTGCTCTGGATTTTCTGCAGCCCAGAACGAGGGGAAAATCAAAATCAATCAAATTACCGTTGTAAGGATTTTGGTGGAAGCCAACAGTTCAGCCCAGCACAAGAGATCAAAGAGACGGGCAGCATGACACCAGGGCAGCCTCTGCTCCCTCCCAAGCATTGATCTTGGCATGATACCAAAGTTTATCCTTGGGAATTGCACAGAGCTTGCCAAGATATTCCTCTGCAGAAGCCTTCGCTCTCACACTTTGCTGATGGTCCTGCAGCTTATCCTTCACCATCAGGCAATGAAATGCTGCACAGGAGGTCAGCACCTTCCCAGCTCTGCTTTCTTTCAACATGTGGAGTGTGGACTATGACTATATATGACTGTAGAACACACACATGGACCTCACAGAAGAGACTTAACAGGCTATTTCACAGAATCATAGCATGGTTTGGGTTGGAAGGGACCTTAAAGAATATCTAGTTCCAATCCCCCCTGCCATGGGTGGGAAACACCTTCCACAATAGTGTATATGCACCTCCACTGTGGAATCATCCAGAGGGTAATTCTGTGAAGACAGGCTGGGAGAGCTGAGGCTGTTTAGCCTGGAGAAGGGAAAGCTCCAGGGAGACCTTATAGCTGCATTTCAATGTCTGAAAAGCCTTCCTGGAGAGGGACTGCTGCTGGTCTCTTCTCACAGGTAACTGGAGACAGAACAAGGGGGAATGGCCTTAAGCTGAGACTGGGGAGGTTTAGATGGGACATTAGGAAAAGATTTTTCATGGAGAGAGTGGTCAGGCACTGGACTGAGCTGCCCAGGGAGGTGGTGGAGTCACCCACCCTCAATGTGTTTAAGGGTTGTTTGGATGCGGTGCTCAGGGATATGGTTTAAGGTGAATCTTGTAGAGTAGGGTTGTAGGTTGGACTTGGTGATCCTGAGGGGCTTTTCCAACCTCATGTTTCTGTGGTTCTGTGACTGTTTAGAAGGGCTTGGAGCGATAGGATGAGAGATGAGGGTAAATTTACGGTAGACATAAGGATGAAGTTCTTTACACTAAGGGTGGTGAAATACTGCAACAGGTTGCTCAGAGAGGTGGTGGAGGCTCTACGCCTGGACACATCCAAGGTCAAACTTCATGGGGCCCTGAGCAACCTGATCTAGTTGGAGATATTCCTGCTCACTGCAGAGGGGCTGGACAAGATGGCCTTTGAGGGACCCTTCCAGCCCAATGCATTCTACGATTCTATGATTCTAAATGCAACTCACAGGGGCTGCAGACAGTTTTTCCCCTGGGCTGGTGACAGGTACAACGGATGGTCACCTGAGGGCATGGTGGCTTTTGGCAGGACGCAGGTGCCCAGAGCCAGCTCTGCTTTGCAGCTGCGAGAGGCGATAAGGCGCAGCCTGGCTCGCTCAGGCGCCTGTGAGCCCCTCGGCGCCGATGCTTTGTCACAGCTAAGCGCTCACGCCGGGTTTAGCACAGCCCAGCCGGCTGGCACGGCTTCCGCTCTGCCTTTATCCCGTCCAATTTTGGAAGAACCAGCAGCTCAGAACCACTCACCCTACTGCAAACAGCCCAGGGCTGAGCTCGCTGCCTGCTTGCCCCATCCTGCAGCACCCATGGTCGGGTAGGCTGCATCTCCTGCAGGCTGAAGTGGCAAGGTTCATGCTAATATCCCCCTCCAAAACCCTGCAAAAAACAACCTCCAGCGGGCCTGGGAGGTCTCCAGAGAGATCTCTGCTCCCTGGTGTGCAGTGACACCACTCCTGGGAATCGCAGAATTAACTAAGTTGGAAGAAACCTCCAGGATCACCGAGTCCAACCTATCATCTAACCCTTCTAATTAACTGACCTGCGGCACTAAGTGCCTCATCCAGTCTCCTCCTGAATACCTCCAGGAAGGATTTAGGCTGGATGTTTGGAAGCATTTCATTACCAAAAGGGTGGCCAACCACTAGAACAGGCTTCCTGGAGAGGAGGTTGATGCCTCAAGTCTGTCAGAGTTTAAGAGGCATTTGGACAGTGCACGTAATGACATGGTTTAACTTTTGGTCACCTCTGAAGTGGTCAGGCAGTGAGAATAGATGGTTAGAGAGTGGGTCTGGATGATTGCAGTAGGGCCTTTCCGACTGAAAACATTCCATTCCAATCCATCTTTTCATAGAATCATAGACTCACAGATTGGCTTGGGTTTCAAGGGGCCTTTAAAGGTCATCTAGTCAAACCCCTCTGTAGTCAGCAAGGACATAATCTGAACAGGTTGCTCTGAGCCCTAAACAACCTGACCTGGGATGGTTTCAGGGATAGGGCATCCACCACCTCTCTGGGCAACCTGGGCCAGCATCTCACCACTCTGAGTTTTGAAACTCATTTCCACAGCCATCTCAAAAGCCTTTTGGTTGTACACATCTCCCTCATCCCTATGCCCGAGCTCAGGCTGCTGAGTTATTTCCATCACCACCGGATGATTTGCAGCCTCCTGTCACCACTCAGAGGACAGGGACGCTCAGATAAACCACCCAGCTTCTCCCCCCAGCTCCTCAGTGTAAATCAGCACAATGCTGGCGATTGCAGCAGGGCTGATTTATGCTGGCAGAAGGACGCTCCAAAGTAGGGCCATGATTTAGCAATCCCATTAGGACCTTGCCACTTCTGCAGAAGAGGCACAGCAGGTTGGTTTGTCTTCTCCTCCTGGAGAGAAGGATGTGGTGATGAGCAGTGACAGTGCTGGAAGCAGGCTGTGCTACTGCTTCCTGGCTGACTCCAGCAGGATCAGTGCGCTGAGAGCATGGCTTCATCCTGGGAAGGCAAAACCTCCTCTGTGATTTATAGTGGGCAGGAGCAGCCAGTCCCATCTGCTACCCCAGGCACCTACTCTCTTGGTTTTTTTTTCATTAAAGCATGAAAGCTAACTGTGAGAAACAACAGAGCTGCAGGAAAAGTGTCTTTAATGGGCATGGTTCTTGGGGTGGGAAAAGCTGCAAGGCAGCAGGAGCTGAATTTACCTCCGTGGGAGCCCTGGAGATGATGAGCATCATTTTGCAAACGGGTAGACAAGCCAAAAAAGTCACCTAGAAAAAAAGAAAATCTCCTCTCAGTGCTTTCTCATCCTCCTTTCCTGACCTTTCCTCTGTTGCCTGTGCACACTAAGGATGTTTTACCCTACGTGATGCTCTGCAGCCGGTGCTTGTGCAGGCAGGCGGAGCACGGCCGCGCAAATCACCCCTCAGCCCGGCTAACAAATGACTAAACAACTGCAAAGGCACTTTGCAGCATTGCTTTTTTTCAACAGATTTAGCAGCAGACTGGCTTTTACAGTGCAGCTTTCCTTTCAGTGGCTTCATCCAGCCTCCATAGTGCACCACCCCCTCAAGAAGAAAGGAAAAAAAAAAAAAGAGGCAGTTCAAAAGCAGGCCATTTCGGGAAAAACAGCACCCACAGACAAAATGGCTCCTCCAGGGCTGCTGCAGCCCTCCATGCTCTGATTTAAAGGCCAAGCAATTAGTGCAGCAAGCCTGGGAAGCACTTGGAGTAGTGCTCAGGTAGGAGGTTGGTTGCTCTTTTGAGGTGTTGAGGCCAGAAGCAGCTGAGCAGCTAACAGTCAGCTTGGTGTGGAGGTCAAGGGGAGGTCTGCAGGTCCCACTAGTAGGAAGGGGTTGATGGAGATCATAGAATCATAGAATCAGTCAGGGTTGGAAGGGACCACAAGGATCATCTAGTTCCAAACCTCCTGCCATGGGCAGGGACACCCTACCCTAGATCAGGCTGGCCACAGCCTCATCCAGCCTGGCCTTAAACACCTCCAGGGAAGTCATCATAGCATCATAGAATCACAGACTGGCTTGCATTGGAAGGGACCTTTAAAGGGCATCTAGTTCAAGCCCCCTGCAGCAGCAACTAGAGCAGGTTGTTCAGAGCCCCAAACAACCTGACCTGGAATGGTTCCAGGGATGGGGCTTTTACCACCTGTCTGGGCAAGCTGGGCCAGTATTTCACCACATGTGGCATATCACAGAATAACAGAATCAACCAGGTTGGAAGAGACCTCCAAGATCATCCCGTCCAACCTATAAAACATTCCTTCATTCTACCTAGGCTGAATCTCCTCCTTTCAGTTTAAAACCATTGTCCCTTGTCCTGTCATGACAGGTTGCAGGAACACATGGGAAATGACTGGGTGCAGAGTGGGCTGACACAGGTACACCATCCCAGCAAGCAGAAGGATGTTAAACTTCCTGCAGGCAAAATCTGCCTCTCACCTGGCTTGTCCTGCTTTCCATCCACGCCTTGCTCATCTCAACAGTGTCCTCAATGTGGGCTTCTCTCTGCATCTGTGCTGGTGGCTTCTGCTGCATTGTCCCAGCAGACAGTGGGGTCCCACAAAGCACAGCCTCTCTCATCTCACTTGAGTATTCCTAAAGGTTTACTATCTTCTCGTGGCCCTTGCTTCTCAGCAGCAACATCACCAGAATGTCCTGTCCTTGTCCCTGAAGGCAGGGGACCTGTGAAGCCACCCTTTCCTCACCACTGCTCACCTCACAGCTGGAGAGGAGCTGCTCAGGGGTAGGTGATGGGGGAAAAGAAGGTTTAAACCCCACAGTGACTGCAGGGGAAAACGCTTTCCTGTGGAAGTGTTAATTGAGATTAATTGAACCATGGGGAAATGATTTGCATTCATCAAAACAATCACCTCCTGCTCATCACCCCAGCTTCATTTTGCTCACAAGCTGCTGCTCAACCTGGGAACGTGGCTGGCATTGAGTTCTCCTGATGTTACACCACAAAACATGCTCCTGTTTCCCTTCCTGATGGATTTCCCCCATTTGCTTTGTCCCAGAGATTCCCAAGACCTTTGCCAGGCAGATGTCTTTGCTTCCAAGTGAAGAGGTTTACTTTTGCAGCCCTCCCCTCATCTCCTGTCCTCTGTAGCTCACAACTTTAAGGCTTCTTTCCTGTTCTTGTCCCACTTCCCTGGACACTTACCCTGGCATGGCTGGCTCAGATTAGCAGCACTGACAGAGCCCTGCCTAATATGCCAGGGTGGCCATGGATTCCTGCACCACGGTGGTGCCCTCTCAGCACCCTCTTCTTGGGGTAATTTAATGACTTTTCCATTTGTTTTTACAGCTCATTGTAATGAATGTCCTCAGGTTGGTTTTTTTTAGCACTTAGACACATTATATATGTGCTGGGGTGACGCTGTGGCAGCAGCCACAACCTTGGAGAGCCGAGGACTTGACGTCCCTCGGGGGAAGCTCACTGAAAAGTCAAGGCCAGGTTGGCACCATGTCCAGCGTGCTCAGAGGAGGCTGGATTTACTTCTGATCTTAATAAACATGCAATTCCACAACCTTGCCACATGCCCTTGGTCTTATCCCTCATTCCTAGTGCTCCCCAGCGACACAATGATGCCATTGAAGACCATGGGTGAAAATCTAGGTGTGGTGGAGAAATGGAGCATGAGGCTGGTGGCCACACGCTGCGCTCCTGGCAGGGCTGGGAGCTGCAGACATGTAGCACCACTTCTCCCTTACCATCTCTAGGATTAGCTTAATAGCATGGGGAAATAACAGGATGAAAAATTTGCTCCCCTCCAAGCACTAAAAGCCAAGTTTCAAGGTTAATTGTCTGCCCTGTAGGAATAGCTTTTGCACGCGGCGAGGGGCTTAATTAGTGTCATTTTAGCCAAGCAGAGAAGAGTGTGCCCTGAACCCATACTGCATGCCCCCAAGCCTGTTTTCCTCTCCCAGTGTCGGATGGAGAGGTGATAAATTGCAGGCAGCTTCCAACAGCAGGCACACAGTGGAGGTGGATTTGGGGCTGATCATGAAACCCTGAGATGCTCCTTGGTGGCAGCAGTGTTGCTGTGCCACTCTGTCCCATCCCTGCACCCACTACACCCCTGGATGCTGGGCTTGGTGCTTTGTGAAGTTCCTTGGGTTGTCCTATCATGCTGTAAGCTGATGGAGCAGGGGAAAGCATTTAGATCTGACGACGTGGGGAATAGCCAGCCTGGGGGGATGAAAGGCAGTGCTTAAGGAAAACCAGAGCCAGCAGACTTGCAGCAGGTGCAGCACAGTTCAAAGCCGCGCATGATGTGCTGTCAAGTGGCTAGATCCTGCCTCCTTCCCATCGTGTGCCCATGCCCCAGGCCAGAGGAGGACCCATCCCCACTGAGCAATTGCCTGGGAGAAAAAGCACATGCTGCCAGGCTTGGCTTTAGTGAGAGGCCAAGGAGATAGAAACATGGAATCATAGAACGGTTTTGGCTGGAAGAGACCTTTAAGATCATGAAGCCCAACTGTTAACCAAGCACTGCTGGGTCACCACTAAACATGTCCCTCAGCACCACATCTCCATGGCTTTCCACTCCCTCCAGAGATAGGGACCCCACCACTGCCTCGGCAGCCTGTACCAGGATTCTTGGGGGAAAAGTTGTTCCTTGTGTCCTACCTAAATCTCTCCTGGTGTGACTTGAGACCATTTTCTCTTGTCCTATTGCTTGTTATTAGGAAGAAGAGACCAAGCCTCACCTGACTAACCTCCTTTCAGAGAGTTGTAGAGATGCAGAAGGTCTCCCCTGAGTCTCCTTTTCTGTAGGCTCAACAAACCCAGTTCCCTCAGCTGCTCCTCACAAGACCTGTGCTCTAGACCCTTCACCAGTTTTGTTGCCTTTCTCTGGAAATACTTCAATGTCTTTCTTGTAGTGAGGGTTCCAGAACCAAACCCAGTACTTGAGGTGTGGCCTGACCAGTACTGAGCACAGCGGGGAAATCACTTCCCTAAAAGAAGGAGGTGATTTTTTCTCTCCAGTTTATGTTGTCTAACTGTGGGACATGACCACTGCCCATACAGATGAGAATTCTTTGCAGCCCAGCACTGATCCCCAGTAGGTAGTGTGGGACCAGACACTGCCTGGCTCCAAGGAAGGAGGAGAGGCAGCTGCTTTGAGCCCTGCCTTGGAAACCAGGGCTGGTGCCAGCAGCAGGGGCTCTGGTGGCACAGTGGCAGCCCATTCATGGGGGCCACCCAGGGCCTTTCCAGCCCAGGGCAATTGCTTCCCATCACAGCACCGTTGGCAGCGGGGCAGGAGCAGGACCCTCCCATGCAGGGTCCCCACGCCCAGCCACCCCCGAGCATCATTTCCCATCGCTCAGCATCCATCCTTACTGGGCTGCAGCTCGAAGAGCCCACAGGGACAGCCATGACCTCCTGAGCAATCCAGGTCAGGAGGCTCCCCTGGCCGCCTGCCCGCCTGGGCTGAAGCAGACCTTGGAAAGGAGCAGCCTCTCGGGATTTAAAGTTTTTCCCCTGCTGAAGAATTCATGGCAGCTCTCACTAAATCCATCTGCTGACAAAACTTCCTTATTCCTACTCCAGCCGTGCTTCCAGACGGGCTGTGCCCTCCCAACCCTCCTATGCCCACACCCCGTGCCCTGCCATAGGGCTGCAGCCAGTGGGTGCTGGGTCCACCCCATGCTCCCAGCACTGCTCCAGCCTCTCCTCCTTCTCCCTCTGCCCTTTGGATTCAATTTCTTCTCCCTGCAGCCGATGTCCAAACAGGACCCCAGGGAATCCCCCACCAGCAACAACAAAACTGCAGCAGAAAACATCTGTCCCGACGGCTGGAGCTGGCATAGAGCCTCTGCAGGCTGACTCAGGCAGTGACCCACAGCCCAGCAATAGTCCTTTTTATGGGGAGCTGCATAAAACACCCCAAGTTTTGGCATGTGGACGATGCTGCAGACAGGCACCCTGGCAAAGAGGACATCTGGGGTTAGATGCTTCCAGACCAAACTTGGAAACTTCCCACACTTCTCCAAGTCTGAGAAGGAGGAGGGATGTGTTGAGGAGAGAATGGGGACAGCATCTTGTCTTTAGCAATAAGAGGACTAAACACCTCCAACCTCAATCCAAGTAAAGTGTTTGCTCTGGGTTAGGTGAGGAAACCTCAGACTTTTTGTTTCAGGCTCTGTTTTACGCGACACACAGATCAGTTTGTGCTCGAGGTTCTTCATCTTCCTGAAAGGGTGAAGGAATAGAATTAAAAAGTTGCCTCCAGCAGCTTCTTTTTGCTGAAACAACTTGGATCAGTGCCCAGCAATGCCCCCCAGATCCCAGTCTGCTTACAGGGAGGGATGTGGCAGGGAAACCTGGATGCACAGTTTGGGAAGGGCCAGGGGCCAAGGCAGCAGCCCCTGCACTCCACGCCTGATTCAGAGACAGTTGGTGTGGTTTGCTGGTGCCCATGGCTCACCCTCCCATTCTGCTGCAGCAATTTGGAGCCTGGGGCTCATGGTGGTGAGGAGTGATGGAGTTGTAATTCATTTAAGGGAATTAAGCTCATCTGTGACTACTCACATCGCCTCCACTTTCATTAATTTCTGAGCCGCTTGCCTGGTTTCCCTTGGCTCTGGCAGGGTTTTGGTATCACAGGAAACCAATTTCCTGAAAATTCCACAAAAATCAGTGGCTGGGGAGCAACAGGAGACCCTGTTTTCCCATTCCTGTGGTGGGAAGCACTTTTGGTTGCCCCACCACATTAGTTCTACAGGGACTTGCCACCTTGTGACCGGCACAGGGAGCTGGGCTTGCTGGGAGCTGGGCTTGCTGGGAGCTGGCAGAGCTCCCAGGTTGCAGCTGAGTGGGACCAGTTCATCCCAGCAAAGTTTCTGGACAAAGGTTGGGTGGAAATGGAGCAAAAAGCCCTGGGGGGCACTGGGGAGAAGGTGGGAAAGGTTTTGCCAGGCCTCTACACCCTTTCTACTTTCAATAACAGTCCAGCCTGGGGCACATGCAATTCCCAGAGTGGAGGAACTCCCTGCTCTAAGAGCTGTTCTGCCCCTCACTGGTGGGATACAGGGGCAGAGCTCTCACCTACCATACAGCACTGCGACCCAGGGAGGAAGTTCCTGCTGGGAGCCAGGGAGCTTACTGGTCACGGGGACTCTGTCATACTAGGGTCCCCAGCCTTCTTCCCAAGGTCATTGACCTTCCTCCGGGGGTCCTCAACTTTATTCCCAGTGACTAAACCTTCTTTCCATCTTCCTTTTGAGATGCTCCTGGGACCCAGCTCACAAACAGCCGCAAAATGCAGAGGAGGTGGGGGAGGAAGAAAAGATAAAAATAACAGCAGCAGGAGTGGGTTTGAAGTAAATAACAGCAAAACATCAAAGCGGAGGGGGAGTGCTGCTCTGAGGAGGTATTTATAGCTGGCTTTGTGGTTCCCCAGGATAAACCTGCATGACCCCATGGAAGCCTCTTCCCTGGCTCCCATGAATGTGTGTTTGTGTCTGAGACCTTCAAGCCAGCCCTTCCCCAGGAGCTCCCTAGGCGGTTTGAGCCCAGAGGCAGAGGACATCCCTGCAGCTTTCAGACTGCTCAGGGAGAGGATGATGCCCCAAATGAGCTTCTCCACAGCACTGAGCACTGGGGCTGGGAACCTGCTGTGAAGGCCATCATGCACGACACGAAGCAGCCCCCACTGCCAGGCTTTGTCCCCCTCTGAGTGCTTGAAGAGGGCTTTTTCCTCTCCACAGCACTCCTGATTGTCACATCTGAGAGCAAGGCTGATTGCCTGGGGAAAGCCAGAGTGAGGGATGAAAGATGGCCGTGGAGGTGATGAGAGATGGCCATGGAGGTGATGCTGTGCACTGTGACTCAGCTCCCTTCATCCTCCCTGCTGCAGCCAGCATTAAGTGAGCATTTTGATGTCTCAACACTCAAAACCTGGCTGCTCAGCTAATGGGGACAGCCTAATTACATGTGTCTGGAGCAATGCCTCACATCCTTGGGCTGATGATGTGCAAAGTGGTGTTTTGGAGGCTGGTTTGGCCCTCTGCAGCTTGCACCATATTCCAAAATGTGCTGGGGGTGCAGAGAGGTTAGGAAAAGCTGTCCAGTCTCTTTGGATGGAGCTAGGGGGCTGTGGGGGTTGTTTCCCACCTCAGGCATGGCATATGCTTGTGAGCAGAGGATGTAGTAGCAGAGACCTTTTCAGCTGCCTCCTGCTTTGGGAAGCTTCAGCTTCTCTTAAAGCATCTATCCCCATGAAAGGCACTTTGGAGGGATTTAAATGGTTTGGGGGATTTAAGGCTTTGGGGGAGAGCAGATTGGCAATAAACCCTCCAGCCAGCTGTGCAGTCAAGACCTTCTGAAGAAGAGAAAGCCAGAGGGATTTCCACCCTTCTGGAGCCCCAAAACATCCTCCCTCCTTGCAGTCACCTCGCAGGCTGGGTGAGCAGCCGCTGCTTTGCTGGGCTGTGGCAGCAAGAGCTTCTGCACGCCCTCGCTGCTGCTCTCTAATCAGACACGGGCTTTGCAATTAAGCGCCAGGGAGTGCCCTGGGGACAGAGCCTGCTGCCTGAGCCCAGCTCAGACGAGTTCGGGGAGGGAGAGACCTGATTTCCCACTTAGCAGACAGGTCACGATCAGTGGATTCATTGATCCCAGAAAGTAAAGCCTTGGCTTCATTAGAGACATGCTGGTGATGAACGCAGCCTCGGGGAGTGGGGATGCTGTTCTGAATCCTTCCCTAAACGTTGTCTCCACTGGGCTGAGAGCGCAGATGCCAGGTACTTCATCCAACAATGTGGCTTCCTTGGGAGGGAGCCTGCTCCTGCTCACATCACCCATCACACACTCAGCTCCACGGGGCACTGGAGCTCCCTGGGAGCAGGCTGAGGCTGGAGAGATGCCCTTTAGTGCCTCTGTCTGTCCCTTCCTTCAGCAGTTCTCGCCACTGATGTGTGACAAGGGCACNGGAAGGGACCTCAAGGATCATCCAGCTCCAACCCCCTGCCACAGCTCAACCCCCCTGCCCCCTGATGTGTGACAAGGGCATGATGCCCCGGGTCTGAGCAATGCCAGATGTGGCTTTTGCCAGGGCAGAGCGCTGAGGCAAGACCTGGAATAAGGTGAGGTGTGCCTGGAGTTGGCTGGAGAGATCCCAGAGCCTGGAGTATTCATGAGGGATTTTCACCCAGAAGCATGGATGCAGTAAGGCCTCGGAAGCTGGTTTGGGTGCAGGCAGCATAGGAAAGGCAGAGAGGAAAGAGGAAGCAGCCCCAGGTGACTGGAGAACACTGATTATATGATCACAGAATCACAGTGGTTTGGGATGGAAGAGACCCTTAAAGGGCATCTACTCCAACTCCTCAACAGTCACCAGGGTCATCTGCAACTAGGGAGGCTGCTCAGAGGCCCAAACAATCTGACCTGGAATGGTTCCAGGGATGTGGCTTCTACTACCTGTCTGGGCAACCTGGGTCTGCGTTCCACCACCTTCAGCACAAAAAATGTCTTAATCTAGTCCATTAGTTTAAACTATCATCCCTTGTCCTGCCACAGCAGGGTAAGCTGAAAGGTCTCTCCCCATTTTCCTTCTAGACCCCCGCTAAGTACTGAAAGGGCACAATAAGGTCACCCTGGAGCGTTCTCTTCTCCAGGCTGAACAATTCCTATTCTCTTAGCCTGTCCTCACAGCAGAGGGCTTCCACCCCTCCCATCATTGCTGTGGCCTCCTCTGGCCCTGCTCCAACAGCTCCATGTCTCTTCTGAGCTGAAGACTCCAGAGCTGGCCCCAGCACTGCAGGTGGTGTCAGCAAAGCACAGCAGTGAGGCAGAATCCCCTTCCTCCACCTGCCGCCCATGTTGCTGGCGAGCACTCAGGACACGATTGGGTCTGAGCTGCAGGCACACAATGCCAACTCTTGTCCAGCTTTTCACCCACCAGTAACTCCAAGTCCTCCACAGAGCTGCTCTGAATCCTTTCATCCCCCAGACAGCTGATATCAGGGGTTGTCCCTGTGATGCTTGTCAAAACCCATGTGCAAAGTCCTGCCCACACTGCTCCTAAACCAGTACACAAACTGTACCCATAGACTGTTTTGGCTGTGAAGGTGAAGGGGCTGTTGTTATTGCCCTTTGCCTGCAGGAAGGAAAGATCCTGCTCTGTCCTGTGCTGTATTTCTGGTTGCCCTCCCCAGATCAGCTCTCCCTGGAGGCAGGTTTCCTCATTGGCTCCTGCCAAGAGTTCCTGGCAATAACTTCTCAGTGCCCTTGAATGCAGCTGCTCAAGACAGCAGATGGAGACGTGGGTTGTGGCTGTGCCAGACTGGTTGCTCTGCAAGCCTGGTTCAGGATAAGCTGGGCTTATGCAACTAGCTCCATCTACACCCAAAGTTCCCATTCCCTCCTGTAAACAGTGACAGAAACTAGTGTAGTTACTGGGAGCACAGAGGGAACAGCTTCACCAGGGGTGAGCACTGCCCACGAGATGGAGCAGGGCCCCGTACCCGTGCCCTTCCCTGCATCACGACTCCACAGATGACCCAGCATGATAACAACACCCACAGGCAAAAAAAAAGTTTGGGAAGGACTATGAGCCTTCCACGTGGAGCTTTTGGAGGTATTCCTGGTTCTCATCATGAGGGCAGCCACACAGAGGACACAGGTTTCCGGGAGGTTTCTGCTCCAGGGAATCACACTATGCTGCTGGTTTGAGGCAGAGATGTGTCACCTTGCTCCTGTGGGTGACTTCTTGCTGCTAACTCTTTTCAGGAAGCACCTCTGTGTGAAAACCTGCCTGGCAGGACACCCTGATGCTAACACAGGCATCTCCAGCTTCCAGCAGCAAGCTTCCCATGCTGTGACATGTCCCCTTTGCAGGGACTGTTGTTTGACACCCGCTCTAGAAGCAAGATCTCAAGCTCCTGAGCATTTGGCTGCAGTTTCTGGCTCATGCTGCTAACATGGAGGAGCTGGAAGCAAAGCAGCTTCTTCCCAGCCTGGCTTGCAGTTTGGGAGCATCTCAGGCTTTTGGAGAATTTAAGTACATGAAGCTGATCTTGGTTGCTCTCTGCATCCCTGGGCATTTAAGGGAATGCAAGGAGCAGTTGGGGCATGGAAAACAGAAGCAGCTGCCTCTCTGGATTTACAGGGATCAGCAGCAGAGCGAGTCCCCAGCATTAACCAGGGTGTAACTGGGAGCAGAGCCTGCCTCACAGACCATATGTTCCCAATCCACCGTGTTCAATCAAGCCTAATAAAATTGATAGGGGAGCACTGAAAATCTCGCGATTAATTCTTTATGATCTGTAATAGGGGAGCTGCGTGCCAATTACTCGAGTAAATCATTCATCAGAATATAAATAGAGCTAACCTCCAGCACAAACACCAGAAGATTTCCACCAGGATTGCAGAGCTGGATTGCAGCATTGCACCGCTGGTGACAACTTGTTATCAGGACAGAGGAGGATCTGTGGTTTGGCTGCTTCTGCCCAAAGTTTCGGCTCTGTCCCCCAGCGTTATTTGCTTCTCTCTAGCTTTGTGTGTTTTCATGCTCTGTCCTTGATCTCCATATAGAAGATTCAGTCTGTCCTTATAGGAGCACCTCTCCTATAAGGATAGACTGGAAGAGCTGGAGCTGTTTAGTCCAGAGAAGAGGAGGCTCTGAGGTGACCTTATTGTGGCCTTCCAGTATCTGAAGGGGGCCTACAAAAAAGGTGACTTTTTAGGCTATCAGGGAGTGACAGGACTGGGGGGAATGGAGCAAATCTGGAGGTGGGGAGATTCAGACTGGACGTGAGGAGGAAGTTCTTCACCACGTGAGTGGTGAAAGCCTGGAATGGGTTGCCCAGGGAGGTGGTTGAGGCCCCATCCCTGGAGGTGTTTAAGGCCAGGCTGCATGAGGCTGTGGCCAGCCTGATCTAGGGTAGGGTGTCCCTGCCCATGGCAGGGTGGTTGGAACTGGATGATCCTTGTGGTCCCTTCCAACCCTGACTGATTCTATGACCCATGTCCAAGTCCTTGCAGATTTTCAAGGGTTAAAGCCACAGCAGTCAGCTTCATTTCAGGGCAGGTTTGAACGTGTGGACCATGACACATCCCTCAGGGAAAGGGACACAAGGGACTGTGGGAAAAGCCCCAGCCTCATGCTGCACCCATGGGACCTCTGTCTAGTGACACAGCTGGAGTGGAACATGGCAGATTACAAAATCAGACACAAGAAACCAGAACTGTCAGTCAAAACCAGCCCTTTGTGGTGACCACCAAGACACGAACAACCATAAACTCTGGCTGCAGTGATGGGTAAGAAGTGGGTTAAAGGAGCGACAGGCAAGTGTGGGCATTCTTGAGCTTGCCCTGCCTTGCAGGGGATGGCAGCAAGAGTCACCTGAGCAGTGTGGAAGCTGTAGGTGCTTTATCCACTTTTTTAGCTTCCTCTCAGCAGGAAAACCAATCCTCTGGCCTGGAAAATCTGTCTTGGTCATAGACACAGACACCCCTCTGTGCTGAAGCTGACCTGCTTGCAGCTTCCCAGGCCATGTTCCATTCCAAAAGGAAAACCACCCAACAGCACTCCCTGCCCTGGATTTCCAGGAGCTGGATGTCCCCTGGGTCTCCTTGTGCTTAAAACACTCCTGAGCAGACTGCAACTTGCTGAGCCTAAGTATCCTGCTAACTCACCACCAGCAACCACCCTTCACCAGACCATGCTAAGCTGCACCCAGCAAATGTGTTAAAGGCATGGAAACCCTCCAGTGCCACTGCAGCAGATGTCAGAAGCAATGGCAGCTGCACCAGCCCCTATGTGCCATTAACAGCTGCCAACTGGTGAGCCAGCTCCTGGTCCTCTCCCCAACAGGGCAGCTCATCCTTACAACTGACTTTAAGTGCTTATTGCCCACACAACAGTTTGCAACTCTGCATTCACAGGTGAACTCTTGGGGCTGTGGTGGGATTTCAAAGGGTGATGGAGGGTGTTCAGGCTGAGGGAGTTGGGAAAGCTTGAGGGCAGTGCCCTCCTCCTTAGCTCAGTGCTCAGAAGCAGAGAGATGAAAAGGCAGGTCATGGGAAGAACAGGAGGGATGGGGGCATGAAGGAAAATCCAGTCCTGCAGAAAGCCGTCTTTGTCTCCTTCACAGCTGCTGGCATGTTTCTTGAGGTAGGATAGAGGCTGGTGCCACCACAAACACCCCCTGTCCCTCCTACGTGGAAAATGTTCCCAGGACAGGGAATGTGTGATTTCCTGCCCAAAACACAGCTGAGCTGGTGGTGGGGCCCTGGATCCTGCAGCAAATGCCTTCACTGGGTGCCTCCAATCGTGAGGTGACAGGACAGATGTGTATGGACAGCCCAGCTCTGATGGCATTGAGCAAGGAACCAGTGAGACAACTGAAGCCTCTACACCTCCTCACTAACTGCCCCTCTCTGCCGGCTCACCACAGCACCTTTGTCCTTTCCCAGCTGGCAGTGCCAGGACATCCTCGCCTTGCAGGAGGAAGTATGGTTCAGAGAAGGTTTCTCTCTGGGGAACTGTTTCCCTGTCTCTGAACAAAACCATCACTGCTTTCCCCACCATGTCTCCTTCGCCCTCCCCACTGCCCCAAGCACCCAGCTGGTGGAACTCGCAAAAATAAACATCCTCCCATCTGCTCCCATGCCCCAGCCTGGGAGATGACAGAGGCGATAATTACACACTCGGCACAGCAAAATTATCCAGCACAAGGGAGAAGAGGCCGGAAGCAGCTGGAGATCATCCACAGGGAACGCTGCTCCCTCCCACGTCGCCTTCGTCTGAGCATCACCCCAAAGCAGCCTGCCACTGCAATTCATTTGGTGAATGTGTCCGCAGGGCTGCGGCAGGAGAGGGTCCAGCCCCATGAGCACAGGAGCTGACTCTGCAGGCGCGGGCAGGCAGTGATGCGCTGCTGCAGTGAGGAGTTTGGAGCAGCAGGACAGGATGGTTTCCTGTGGGGCCATAGCTGGGCTCCCCTGGGTCTCTGGCAGCGCAGCCTCCATGCATGCTCTTTTACTGGATGGAGGCTTCACACCAGCTGTCACTTGTGCAAGGTTTTGCTGCCTGCCAGGGCACAAGCGCTCGGACATCCTGTCCCTTCCTTCCTCTCAGGAGACCTTTGGGAGGAACATGTGCAGCTCATTCACGAGGCTTCCTTCATAGCAAACTCCCTGTCAAAGAAAATTTATCTTCCCTCAAAGGAGAGTCTGCAAATGCAGACGGTCCATGCAGAGACCCTCAGAGGTCTGTGGGGATACTACCTCATTTCCCATGCACCATCAGGACTAGGACTGTAGTCCCCAAGGTGTGTTAATGAGAAATGTCCTAAAGAGAATTAAGTGAGAAAGAGAAAAAAAAAAAAAACATCAGTAGGAATAATAACAACAAACCTACCAAAACCCCCAAACCAACCAACCAAAACCAAAACCTACACCTACACCTGCTGGAAGGAGGAGGCTGCAGTGAACTGTCCTCAAAATACATCCAGGTTTAGTGGCTTTACATTTTGCCCTGGAATGACTAATACCGAGCAAACAACATTTAATTTCCACAGCTAGGAAATCAGTGGAGCTGTTTTGCTCACCCTAACCATGGTGTGAGCACCAAACATGGACAGGATGGGCAGGGTGACTGGATAAGGAGACAGGCAGGGGAATGAATGGGCAGGTGATGGGCAAGGAAAGGAAGAGGGTCTGCGCAGGAGGACAGGCAGAGGAACAAGATGGAATGGGCAGAGGGACAGGCAAGGCAGGTGTACAGGCAGGGAAGGGGAAGAGGTAGAGATACAGGCAGGGGACAGGCAAGGCTGTGTCTCTACCCTGCCGCAGCCCCTCGCTTTCCCGCCCGCACTCTCCAGTTCGGTGTTTCACCCTCCCACGCCCGCCCGGTGCTGCTCGGTGGGGCGAAGACCCGACCCCGGGCGGAGGGGGGGAGCCCCGTCCCGCCCGCCCCGCTCCGCTCCGGGGGGGTTGGAGGCCGACCCGCGCCGGGGCCCGGTTGCTTCACCGGGCAGGGTCGAAGTCCAGACGCTCGCAGCCCGCGACGGAGGCGGCCGCGGTCCGCGGCGAGGTCAGTGCTTCCCGGTGCCTCAGGCCCGAGTCTGATGCCTCAGGCCTCGGGCCGGCCTTGCCGCCAGCCCCGGCTCCCCCGCGCCGTGCCGGGGCCCTGTCAGCGGCGGCGGAGGAGGCGGGACGACGCTTCCCGTCAGCGCCACCGGGCGGGGGAGGCGGTGGCGGAGGCCGTGGCGGGGCGACCCCTGTCCTTGCGCCATGGCGGGGCGGCCCGGGCCGGGAGCGGGGCGGCGGGCGGCGGCGGGCGGGGGCCGGCCGTTCCCACGGGAGTGCTGCGAAGGGCTGGGCGGCCTGGACTATAGCCAGGTACCGGCGGGGCCGCGGGGCGGGCGGGGAGCGCCAGGAACAGGCCCGACCTGAAGAGCTGCTGTCCGGGTGCGGGGGGCAGCCCCGGGCCGGACCTCCCCACCCACCCCGGCGTCGCCCGGTGCCATCGCGCGGCGCGGACCTGGTAGCGAGAACACCCCCTGGGCTCTGCCTGCAGGTGCAGCGGGCCCTGGGGATGCTCGATGCACCATGCCCCAGGGGCACTCGCCATTGTCCCCAGCCTGTCGCCCCCAAACCATAACGGCACGTTGTGGCCATGTGGCAAGGGCTGCACCGGCACCACATGTGAGTCCCATGGGTGCTGCTGCTGGCTCAGCCAGGTGCCCCAGAGCACCTGCCTGGGTGCCTGTGCAGCTCTTGCTTGGGTCTCCATGAAGCTCTCACCCAGATGCCTATGCAGCTTCTGCCCAGATGCTGGTGCAGCTCTTACCCAGGTGCCCATATAGCTCTTCCCTGGGTGCCTGTGCAATTCTTGCCCTCCCTGACTTTGCAGCTGTGGGCAAGCATTTGCCACTGTTATTTATCACCCGTTGGGGAGGAAGGGGCAAAGCTGAACGTTCTGTACCCAGCGGTTTGCCCTCATCCTGATGAGCCTCCTTTTTATCCCTAAGAGCTCATGCTAGGCACAGGCCAATCTGCCTCCCACTGGCAGCAGTGAATTTGGTTGTTGGGAGGAGAAGGTGAGTGCAATGTTAACCACGTTGCCGGCCAGCTGTTTGTAGGTCAAGAAGCTTCGTTCAGCCTGTGCTGGCGGTGTGCTTGGTGCTGTAGGAAAGGAGAGAAGCTGCCCTGGTCCCATGGGTTTGCAGTTAAAGTGGGACAAGACAGTTCAGCCTCAGTGCCAGCAGCTGTTTGGGTGCCCGGGGTACTGTGTGACAGCACTCAGTTTGAAGGGATGAGATGTAATGAAGGGCATGAAAGGTGGTCAAGGAATGGCTGGGAAGGGTGGGAAAAGAAGGAGATGGGTCAGGATCAGGCCTTGGGGGCTGTTGCCATCATTCCTCAGCAGTGCTTGTGTCCTGAGGGTTTGGATAGGAGAGCTCAGGGGAGCTGGGGCTGCCGTGGTTTGAAGGCAGCTCGAACCCCGTGGGAATCCCCCCCTCCATTTTTCTGGGGCAGCAAATGACTGCAGCTATGCAGGAAACATCCAGAATGACTGTAAGTGCCCTGGCATGACACGGGAGCCATTCCCAGGGCCTTGGCTCTTGGCTAGGAAAGATACCAGGTTTAGCAGCTCCTCTCCATGAATCTCACTGAGCTTTGGGTTCCTTTAAAGAACCTGTGAAGAGCCAGTGGGAATTTCTCTTCTGGACTGGCGAGGTGGAGCCAGTGCCTCTTGGAGCCTTTCCTGTACCCTGGCATCCAAAGAACTTGCAAACACAGCTGTGTTTGGGAA
This sequence comes from Tricholaema leucomelas, assembly GCA_013400475.1. Classification (NCBI taxonomy): domain Eukaryota; kingdom Metazoa; phylum Chordata; class Aves; order Piciformes; family Lybiidae; genus Tricholaema lacrymosa; species Tricholaema leucomelas. The sequence continues at coordinate 424,431 of WAAF01002155.1, read as the reverse complement.
GCAAAAGCCTTCCACGTCTCAATGTTGTCTTGATTTTGATTCAAGCAAGGGAAGAGCTTGGGCTAGGCTATTTTGTCTTTTGTTTTCAAAGTTTTTGGACCAAAAAAAAAAAAAAAAGAGAGAGGCAATGGCTGTTTTTCATCCAAATACCACTGCAGGGAGAGGGAGGGGGAGGGAGAAGCAAGCATGGCTTCTTGCACGTAAAAATGCTGACAATGTCAGGGAGCTGTCCTGGGAAAAATATCTCTTTTTCACATGGAGAAAGGGGGAAAAGCAGCAGCTTTAAGGGCTTTGTTGTTGTCATTAAGACAGGAAGGTGTTTTGCAGCTTCTTGCAATGCAACTGCTTCCCTTTCATGGTGGATTTGCATCGCTCTGACTTTGTGGAAAGCAAGTTTGAGGCTGACAGAGGTCATTGCTTGGAATTTCCACATAGACCAGCATCCCTAGGACATTTCTTCATCCTCAGGGTCACTTTCCTGCATCTTGAAAACACACTTGAGGTGCCAGCTGTCCTGTAGTGCTGGTGCTTATCCTCACAGCAGTGTCTTCACAGTGCCCATGGCCTGGGCACAGCTTCAAATATGGGGCTGCCTGAACGCCTGGTGCCTCTCAGTGTGTGTGGGGGGGCAGTTTGGAGGAGCCCCCATTCTTCTTGACAGCACTTTGTAAGCCCTGACAGCCTTGCTTGGGGCCATTCAAGGATTTGTCTGCTCTTGCAGGGCAGCTGATGTGTGTGGTTGAAGGTGAAGTGCCCCATATTTGGGCCTCCACAGGAACACACCTCCCCAGTAACTGTCTCTGCCCTCACCCAGGTGGATGTGAGAGCCATGGCACGGCTCTTTGGCTACGTGGATGTGACCGATTCTGGCTTCGTTGCAGCTGTGCTCTCCATTGCCTTCAACCCGTTCTTCTGGAATGTGGTAAGAACCACCTGCATGCTGGTCACTCCATCATGGTCTGCCTTTGCCAGGCATCTCCTTCAGGCCATGCTGGAGGAAAAACCTCTTTGGGCGACATCTGTGGGGCTGGGTGGGACAAGTGAGGTTCTGTTATTAGGTGTCAGAAATGGGTGAGCAGAGAGCTGTGCCTCTGCCTGGAGCTGAGGGTCTCTGTGATGGTTGTCACAGAGGAGGGGGAGGCAGGAGGCAAAAGGAATTAGGAGCTCAACTTGGGAGAGGGAACATAAAACCTGTCCTTCAGCCACCTTCTGTCACATTTCTCACCCCAGGAGCTAGGCACTGGTCATGACTGGAACTCAGTACAAATGGCATTAGCTCCTGGTGAGGGCTGCACTGGATCTGTTACCTGCTGTTTCCCCTTGAAACATGTTGGCAGATGGTTATGTGGATGGCAGGAAGCAAAACCAATCAGCCAAAAGTTAACCTGAAGAAATACCTCCTCCATCATGCTGAACAACCTGCTCTAGTTGAAGATGTCCCTGCTCACTGCAGGGAGATTGGACTAGGTGACCTTTAAAGGTCCCTTCCAACCCAGACCAGTCTATGATTCTATGATTCTGTGATTCAGAGTCTGGCAAAGAGCTGCAGAGCTGGCAGCAGGCCAGCCCAAAGCAGGAGCAGGGATACCTGTGCAGGAGTGATGCTTGCTGTCTCTGCAGGTACCTTAGCACTTCTGCAGCCAAGACTGGGAGACTCTTTGCTGCCCTTTAGCTACGCTCCTGCAAGAACAGGGAGAATCACTGTTGGAGCATTGCAGGGCCAATGTGACAAGCTGGGAGCCCAGGCTGGCAGCAGCATGAGCTGAGTCTTACCACGCAGCACAGCCAAGGTCTGGGGTGAAACTTCTCGTGAGCGCTCATGGGAGCGGGCTGTGGTCTCAGCCAAGATTCCCAGAACCACCTGCCAAACCTCCCTGCAGGGATTCTCACCCTGGGGAAGCCTCCTTAAAAAGGCCTTATTTTTCCAGAGGGGCAGGACTCAGGTCTCTCTGAGCGTGGGGGCTCTTGAGATTGACTCATGCTGGGCTTTGAAAAAGTGAGGCTCTCCTGGCTGTGAGTTACTTTGGAAACCTCCGTCGGAGCTCTTTGTTGCAGCCTCCCTAATTTTTCATGCACCTCGTTATTAAAAAGTCTCACGGTGTCTGAAATGTGAACTAGAATATGCCACATTATTTCGACTGCGGAGTCATCATGTAGCATAAAGAATCAATGAATAAGAAGATTCGGGATGTGGTCTCTGGAGGGAGGAGGGGAGAGAGAGAGACACCGGCTCCAGTGACAAACTGCATTAAAGGGAAATGAAAAAAGTGCTTTATTAGCGTCTGCTGCTGCGCCTGCCGTTCGTGGGATTCCTGCAGCTTGGGAAATAGCATTGCTTTTTGGATCAAGAGTTTGGCTGCTGCTAAAGGACAGGGCGAGCTGATGTAACAGCAGGAAGTTCATTGCTCTGCGTTGCTGTTGTCCCCTTCCAGCGACTGAAGAGCTGTTGGCGGCAGGTGGCACTGCAAGCAAGACGTGCAGGGCCTGTGCCCAGGAGCAGAAGGCATCTCTGCATGGGTGTGTAGTGAGCAACCTGAGCTGGTGTGTTGGTAGAAAGCTCTAGGGAGGTGAGCGTGGCACTAGATGTTTCCCCTGGCTGTAATGGGCCGGGTGACTCTTGCAGTCCGTGTGCCTCTGTCCTTACTCTTGCTCTGGCCAAGTTCCTGAGCACATCCCTGGGGTTTTTAGGCTGTGCCAGTCCTGGTGTAGGACTCATACTGGACACTGCTGGAAGCTTTTTTGCAGGAGGGCTGTGGGACCTGCAGCCTTGAGCAAGTGCCTGCTACTGGGTGTGTTTTAGCAGGCATAGCCACAGCCATCCCTGGATTTTCCCTGACCTGGTTTCTTTATCTCCCCTCCATCCTTCTTTCTGGTGATTAGTGTTGCCTGCACCTAGCCAGCAGCTCTTCTTTCCTTCCCTCCATCCCTGCACAGGCTTCCTTTGTCTTTTGCTGTTTGAGTTTCTTCCCAGCAGCTGAGATTGCTTCTGCATCTGAATTACTTTGGGCTTGCAAGAGCTTTAGTGCAAAGCTTGGATTCCTGTGCAGTGCCAAGCATTCTCTGCTCTCTCTGCTTAACAAGTAATATAGGACCCTGGTCAGAAACCCTCCTGTGCATGAAATTCCTGATTTGGATGGAAATTTGGATGTATTGATTTAATTCAGTGTCTTAATTCTCTGTTTCTGCTGAACTCTGGCCAGGTCTGCTTCTTGCAAAGTTTGGCTCTGGGTTGTCCTCGCTGTGCAGTGCCTCTAAATAAATATGTGGTGGGGAAACCCTGGCTCCATGTGGTGCCTGGCCAATGGAGAGACACATCTTGAGGCCTCCAGCATAGTGAAGTGTTTACCCTGGTAAGCAGCAAGCACATCTCTTTGGGACAAAAGCCTGCAGAGTTTGGGGATGAAGCATAAACTGCAGAAGCTGTAGAGGAGCATCTCTCTGGAGAAAACCCTGAGATGCTTGTCAGGTCGATTTATGTGCTTTGGTTAAGAGAGCAATTTAGAGGAACAGAGCCTAAGTGGGGCAATTTGCAGGACTCCAGCCATGCTGTGCTGATGCTCCCTCCTGTTCTCCACAGGGGAGAAAAACTCACCAGAAATAGCCTCAGAATTTCCAATTCCCACCCTCTTTCCTGCAGGAAGTACCAGGGGGTACCATGAATGTCTCACCTGGGGTTGTCTGCTGCATTTCCCAACCAATCCAAGAGCATGCAATCCCTCTTCTGCTTCCCTCTCTCCATGCCAATTAAAATCCCACTTGTTCCCTGGGTGGTCCCCCAGGTTACATTGTCCTTGGCACAGTTTGGGCGTGTTCCTGCACTATTCTCTTGGTTTTTTTCTCACTCTCCTTCTTGTGTTGTCTCTTTTCCCACCCACTGTGGCTGTTAGAAAAGGAGCTGCTGGGAGCCATGATCCTGTATCAGACACAGTGCAGATAAGGCCCCAAAACACAGAACTGGAGCTGTTTTAGAGGTGATGTCACTTAAAACTCCCCCAAGGATGTTCAGCCGTAGCCAGACCTGAGCTGCCATGAGGCTGTTGATGGGCACCTGGCGAGGAGTAGGTGCGTTGCTGGAGCTGTGCCATGAAATGTTAATGAGGTCAGAGCAGCAGAAACTCCAATAAATCCCATCTGTGTTTGGAAAGCTGCAGAGTGATGGGAGAAACTTCCCATCCTTGGGTAGCTAAGAAAGATATTAAATAACAACTCCTTGGGGACAAACATTTTCAAGTCAAGAGAGGCAGATAACCTGATGAAGGAGGATTTAAAGAGCTGGCTGAGCCTTGGAACTCAGGGAGTTTCCAGAAAGCTGGAAGGTTTCTGAACAGCTAAGTGGCATAGCTGTGAGCCAGGTAGTCTGACGTTGGTCACCACGCAAGTGAGTTTCAAGTGGGGAGCACATCCATCAGCAATCTTTTTCTTGATTTCAGCCTCTTAAAAATTTACAGCTGGCGTCACCAGACTGATTTAGATATGGCACATCTTTAGCTGCCACCCAAGAGCTTGGTCCTCCTGTCTCCTCTGATGACCCCCTCCTGCCACCCTTGCAGGAATCTGTCACAGTTAGGAAAGGGCTTAGCGTAATTTAGCCTGATTTTAAAGAAAATAGACCCCATCAGACAAGATGTGATTTTTATCCTTCAAGGTTGCAGCTTTTTCCTGTTCAGGGTAACAAGATCTCTGTTCTAGGCTTCTGTCAAGTGTTTAAACTGCATGAGGTTTTGATTAAAGAAGTAGTTGCACAGGGACCTGGGCTGACAACGCCTGGCTCCTGATGGATGTGTATCTCTTGGTTCATTTATTTTTAATTTCCCATCCTTTTCTCCTTCTTTGGAGTCTGGAGGCATCTGCCAAGTGGATAAAAAGTGCTTGTAGCAGAGGAGAGGGGGGATTTTGCAGGCACTGGCAGCCTGATTTCACCTCCCTCTGACCACCTCTTGCTAAACTTGTAGGAAGGTGCCTGGCCCAAAACCTCTCCATGCTGCTGGGATGCGGCCAGGAGTTCAGGAGCTGTCAGGATACAGACCTCAATGAGCCGAACTCCAGGAAAGCTTTTGGGGACTGGAGAAAAATGCTTGATGCTGGGGGATTTCAGCAGTTCTCACTGTCTGATGCTGGGGTATTTTAGTGGCTGTCATAGTCTGTCTTGCAGAAGGCAAGAATTGAGTGGTGGCCTGATGGCACCTCAGTGGGGAAAGGAGATTCTAGGGTACAGAATGGCTGTGTGAGGGCAGGAGCTGCAGGCGAAGCCTAGCAGGGATCACACCTCACTTGCTGAACTTTACAGGGTTGGGAGATGAAGGAGTCCAAGCGATTTATTGGTGTGTTCTGGCCTTCAAATTCTACGGGAGTTTTGTGGAGTTGCCTGCAAACCTCTGCCTGCCTGCAACAGTGGTTGAGAGCAGCAAAACAGCCCCCAGCCATCTTCTGGAAAGTGCTTTTAGATCCCATTGTAGAAGCCACGGCACAGCGATGATGGTGATTTGCTTATAACAGATGCTAGATCAATAGCAGGGCTTCAAGCTACGCTGCAAGGCAATTGACTGCAGAAAGTGTTTCTTTATTGGGGTAAAGCTGGGCTTGCGACGAGGCTTGGATTCGCTCTTACATCTCTGGTCTGAAAATGTCACCACCAGCTCTGATGCCTTTCATCCTTTGTGCAGGGAGAGAACGCACATTAGTCATAATTGGACTCTCTGCCAGGCAGCAATAGCCGTTTTCATTTCCTACAATGCTTGAGAAAGAGCAAGGGTTTGCTGCCTTTTTTTTCCCCCCCGCCTTTTTCCCCCCCCCTTTTTCTTTTCTTCCTCTCCCCCAAACAGCATTTAGTGGCAATTTTATTCCAAGTGACTTGGTAACGCTTCCCACTCAGGCAGAGAAGGCTTTGCAGTGATGCTGTAACGCACGATGAGCGGACGGCATCGATTCTCAGCTGTCTCAGAATGAGTCCTGGCCAGGTGTGGCCAACTGTGACTGCTGAGCTCCTAAATTTAGCTTTTCCAGCATGTCGGCACCGCTGTGAGCCGCGTAGCAGGCACCAAAACTGGGTCGCATCCTCCGGCTTGCTGGCTGGAGTGACACAATTAGGAGCACTGTCACCTTGAGGAAGAGTCACATTCTTTATCCCAACCCTGCTTCCCTGCAGCCTCCCAGCTAGGGGTGGTGGTGTTTTCATCTCAATCCTCTTTAAGAAGCCGTGAAATGTCTTTTTATGATGTCCTCGCAGGCTGAGCTGCCCGTATTGGTGGGGATGGTGGAGCCCTGCCTGGCCTGGCAGCTGTAAGCTGAGATCATAGAAGCATAGAATTGTTTTGATTGGAAAAGACTTTCAAGATCATCGAGTCCAGCCTTCAACTTAAGACCACCATGGCCATCAAACTATGTCCCAAAGCACCATGTCCACACGTTTCTTGGGGGTTGGACTAGATGATCTTTTGAGGTCACTTCAAGCCCCTGACATTCTATGATTCTTGAACAGCTTCAGAAACAGTGACTCCACCACCTCCCTGGGCAGCCTCTTCCAATGCCTGACCACTCTTGCAAGGAGGAAATTGTTCCTAATATCCAACCTAAACCTTCCCTAGTGCAATTTCAGGCTATTTCCTCTCCTTTCACTTGATACTAGGGAAAAGAGACTGACCCCCACCTCACTCCAACTTCCTTTCAGGGAATTGTTGTAGAGAGCAGTGAGGTCTCCCCTCAGCCTTCTCATTTCCAGACTGAACAACCCCAGTTCCTTCAGCTGCTCCTTGCCAGACCATTCACCAGCTTTGTTGTCCTTCTGTGGATGCACTGCAGCAACTCAGTATCTTTCCTGTAGATGTTTCATCTATATGTTGAGCCAGACAGGAGCTCAGTGCTCCTGGCAGTCATTCAAGCAGCCACTAGGCAGGGGTACCAGCCAAAGCAGGATATGCTTGGGTGGCTGTGATGCTTCTGTGCCCATCCCTAGCACAGCTTTGGGATCCAGCTGGTGTGCGACACGCCTGCTCAGCACTTCTCTAAACCAAGGTCAGAATTTGTCTCTCACCTCACAGTCCCCTGTGGATCAGCATCAAACTGACCCAAAAACAACCTCCTTTTTTTAGTTTCCACAGAATGCTCCCCTGGAAACCCAGGATGTTTGTTGTATTTGCTGTACTTTTCTTGTTAAGTGTTTTAAAAATAAGGCAGGGGTTGCTGGCAGCTCTGCTGGAATGTCAGCACAGGCACAAAAGATGAAAAAAGTTAAGTCAGGAGTCTTGCTTCTGTATGCATCAGAGAGTTATCTGCAGACCTTACAAGTTGGGAGAGGCCCTTTCCGTCCCACCCCATTCCTGTCCTGCCATGCTGCTGCTAAACACAGTCATGGAATCCCAGAATCCAAACATGTTGGGGTTGGAAGGGACCTCTGGAGATCATCCATCCAGTCCAACTCCCCTACTAAAGCAGGGTCACCCCACAGAAGCTTGCCCAGGATCACAGTGTCTGGGCAAGTTTGGAATCTCTCCAGAGAAGCAGACTCCTCAGTCTTTCTGGGCAGCCTGCTCCAGGACTTCAGCACCCTCATACCAAAGAATTTTTATCCTGTGTTCACAAGGAAGTTCCTGGGCTCCAGTTTGTGCCTGTTGGCCCTTCTCCTGTCACTGGGCACCTCTGAAAAGAGCCGGGCTCCATCCTCTTGACACTCACCCCTCAGTTATTTATAAGCATTGATAAACACTTACTCTTGCTGATGAGGTGCTGCCCAAAGATGTTATTCTAGGAAAGGAACTTTTTAGGCTATCAGGGGACTAGGGGAATGGAGCGAAGCTGGAGATGAGTAGGTTCAGACTGGACATGAGGAGGAAGTTCTTCAGCATGAAAGTGGTGAGAGCCTGGAATGGGATGCCCAGGGAGGTGGTTGAGGCCCCATCCCTGGAGGTGTTTAAGGCCAGGCTGGCTGAGGCTGTGGCCAGCCTGCTCTAGGGTAGGGTGTCCCTGCCCATGGCAGGGGGTTTGGAACTAGACGATCCTTGTGGTCCGTTCCAACCCTGACTGATTCTATGATTCCATGAAATGACAAGTCTATGCCCACCTGCAGCCCATGGGACAAGGCAAAAAATGCATCTGGATCGAAGAAAGGAAGTATTATGATCTACCCAGACTGGGAGGCATGGAAGTCCTGTGTGGCTCAGGGCTTTGGTAGTGTTTGTGTGTTGCCCTGGGGCTGGGAGTTGCTGGAGCCCTGAGCTGGGAAGCCCATCAGCTCCCCTGGGACACCGTCGGCTGTGTGGGTGCATCCTGGGTTGCGTGCCTGCCGCAGTCAGACGTAAGCTGGGTGTTTGCTGACTGTACCATGGTGCAGGCCGTTTAGCAGAAGCCTGCCCGTTTCCCAGAAGGATGGGATGTCCCAAAATAGGCTGCTTTGACAGAGAGATGCAGAGGCACACAGTCTTCTGTGTGCCTTTGGGAAGTTTTTTCCTTAAGACTCACTGCTTGGCTTACATCACCATGAAATTGCATCTTCCTTGTGCCTGGAGATTTACGGTGGAGAGGGAGGTGTTCGGGCTTCAGGGTGGAGCTGCTGGATCTGGTTAGTGGCAGGCTGGTGGCACACAGGGTTGGCAACCCAAAGAAAATACATCCTCATTTCCCCTGTGTTCTTCCCCCTTGATGAACTCCAAGGAGACACTTAGCTCCCGTTGCTCACGAGGGCAGTAACAAATGGCTAGTAGATTAGTAAATCAGTGAAAGCAAAACACTCCCTTCTCTTTTGCACCTACGCTGTGTCCCCAGTGACCTGAGTAGCTGGAAATGACACTTGGCAGAAGCATCCCACATCCCTGCTCTCTTGAGTGTGAAACCAGATAGTTAGCAGCCTGACCACAGCAGTGCTCGGTGGGCACCACTTCCTGGTAAATATTAGAAGCCTCACTTCAGTCAAAGAAAACAAATGTCTGCGCTCCTCCCTGACACTGGTGACTCCCTTAATCCCTCTTCCTGAGGCATCGTGACAAACCTTTAAAACCCCTGTACCCCAATCCAGGAAGAAACAGTTGATTTTTGGAAACTGATGCTGATATATTGTGCTAGAGGAGGACATGAGCTATGGAAATGCTGCTGGATTTTCCTTTTCCCTGCCAAGCCAGCTGAACCTAGATGGGGCAAGTCTCTTAGAAGATTAGGAGTTTGGTTGGCAGAAAAGATGGAAGCTTGGAAGCTCCAGATCTGTGCTGCTGCCTGTGGCTTCATAATAGAATCATAGAATCAACCAGGTTGGAAGAGGCCTCCAAGATCATCCAGGCCAACCTAGCACCCAGCCCTGTCCAGTCAACTAGACCATGGCACTAAGTGCCTCATCCAGGCTTTGCTTGAACACCTCCAGGGACAGCAACTCCACCACCTCCCTGGGCAGCCCATTCCAATGCCAATCACTCTCTCTGGCAAAAACTTCCTCCTAACATCCAGCCTAGACCTCCCCTGGCACAACTTGAGACTGTGTCCTCTTGTTCTGTTGCTGGTTGCCTGGCAGAAGAGACCAACCCCCACCTGGCTACAGCCTCCCTTCAGGTAGTTGTAGACAGCAATGAGTTCACCCCTGAGCCTCCTCTTCTGCAGGCTGTGCTCCAGGCCTCTCACCAGGCTTGGTGCCCTTCTCTGGACATGTTCTAGTATCTCAACATCTCTTTTGAATTGAGGGGTCCAGAACTGGACACAGGACTCAAGATGTGGCCTGACCAGTGTTGAGTACAGGGGAAGAATAACCTCCCTCATCCTACTAGCTACACTATTCCTGATCCAGGCCAGGATGCCATTGGCTCTCCTGGCCACCTGGGCACACTGCTGGCTCGTCTTCAGCTACTATCTACCAGTACCCTCAGGTCCCTTTTCTTCCTGACTGCTCTCCAGCCACTCTGTCCACAGCCTGTAGCACTGCTTGGGGTTGTTGTGGCCAAAGTAAAGAGCCCTGCACTTGGCTGTGTTAAATGTCATCCCATTGGCCTCTGCCCACCCATGGAACTCTGCCAGTCTCCCAGCAACCTTTGGGATCAGGGAGAGGAAGGCTAGCAGCAGCTCTTGGTTTTCTCATGTGTCATAGCATCATAGAATTGTTTCAATTGGAAAAGACCTTTAAGATCTTCAAGTGGCAACCATTCTCTATCTCTTCCAGGTGTGGTGCTAAACCAAGTCCCTCAGCACCACGTGTCTGTGTTCTTTCAACACCTCCAGGGAAGGGAATTCAACCACCTCCCTGAGGACCCTGTTCCTATGCCCGACAACCCATTCAGTGAAGAAATACTTCCAACCTAAAACTGATCCAAGAGAGGTTAAGATTGGATATTAGGAAACATTTCTTTACTGCAAGAGTGGTCAGGCATTGGAATAGGCTGCCCAGGGGGATGGTGGAGTCACTTTCCCTGAAGCTGTTCAAGAAATGTGTGGACATGACACTTAAGGTCATGGCTGGTCTTAAGTTGAAGGTTGGGCTTAGTGACTTTAGAAGTCTTTTTCAACTGAAACAATTCCATGATTCTGATTCTATGGTTTTAAACCTCCCCTGGTGCAACTTGAGGCCATTTCCTCTCATACTTGTTACTAAGGAAAAAAGAACAACACTCACCTCACTCCAACCCCTTTACAGGTTGTTATGGAGAGCAACAAAGACTCTCCTCGAGCCTCCTTTTCTCTAGACTGACAAACCTCAGTTCTGTGAGTGTGGCAATCACAAACCTCTGTGGTGCATTACCTACTCGTCTGGATTTAGCAGATCCATTTAGCAACATCTTGCTTGTTTTTTTTTCTCTCTTGCAAAACCTTTTTTTTCTCCCTCTCTTTTCTCCTCCAGATCAGGCATGATGCAGCCATGGGCTGCTTCTGCAGGTCAGGACCTGTGAGCTGCTGCTTTGTCTGGCTGAAGGGTTTTCACCCTTCTGTCTGTGTAGGCCCATTCATATTCAGTGTGATCCTTTTTGTGCTTTTGGAAAGGCAAAAAAAGCAGCTCACACCCGTGAAGTGGGTGAAATAGAGATGAGGTTTAGCAATTTTCTCTGCCTTGGGCTGTTGCAGGAAAGCCTGACTGTCAGGGCTCTCCAAACGCCTCCATTGCCTCCTTTGTGCAGAGGGAGGTTTGCTCATTATCTGGTTTGTGCTCCATGTATAAAAGAAGCTGTAATTGTAGCAGCTCCTTGCCATAAAAGCACAAAGACATTTTCAGGGAAGGAAAATGTATGTGCAGCTTTTATGATCCTTTACAGTACTCCTTCTGGCTACTTTTCTCGCCTCCTGCCCTTTCTGCAGTATCAGCTCTGTGCCTGCCTGGTGCTTAGCATGACTGCCTCTGGCTCCAGCCTCTCCTTTGCTATAGAAATGTCCCTTTGAGAAAGAAAAAGTTGAACATCCTCCTCATCATTCGTGTTGGGTGACAAGAGGAGAGGAGGGACCCCAGATCCCACCGTGTAGTACTCGGATGTTCCTACTCCTGCCACTTCCCTTGGAGCCGTGTTTTCTGTGGTGAGTCTGGCAGCAGATGCTCAATCTGCAGAATCCAGAGGAGGATTTTGAACTGGGAAAAAAACATCCATCTGTGATTACAGTGCACACCACTATCAGGACTGGAGTGATACCAAATCAGATTGCCTTGGGGCACACGCGGCCGTTCCTAATAAAAACTGGATGACCTCAGACGAGATACAGTATTTTTAACTGCCATGCATTCCTACTAAGTGCCCTTTCCTGTTTATTTTTACCAGGATGTTATTTTAATGGCTACAGGCTTACTCATTTGCTTCCCAAGGCTGGAGAGCAGTACTGATTTTGTTTCGTTTGGAGACTTCGTCATGCAATCATTTTTCCGGAGACTGAAGGCAAAAGGAGCACCTTGTCCAATGGAACAGAACTCTTCTGCCTGTACCCTTTGGGCTTTGGATTCTGGTGTGGATGTGTGAGGGTCCTTAGCTGGAAGGGCTTGCTCAGCCTTCCCCATCCACCTCCACGCAGGGCTTTGGTACAAGTGCGTGGAGCAAAAGGCTGGAAGAGGATTTGAGGACTGCGTGCAGAGCTCACGTGCACCTCAGTACTGGACTTTGGGGCTGCAAAAGGAGAAAGGAGCGTCTTTAGGGGGACAGATCACTGGGTCTGGGGCCGATTGATTGTTCATTCAGCTTTTGGGTTAGAACTGCCTGATCTTTAGGGTCCCTTCCAACCCAAACCATTCTATGATTCCGTGATTCCTTACACTGAGTAAGTACTGTGGGGCACGTGGTTACACCCATCAGCACACGAGGGAACCCCACTGGTAACACCAGCGAGCCTGAGGGGTTTGATGAGTGCATTTAACCCTTCAGACTGTTATTACTTGTTGTGCCGTGGGGTTCGAACATCTCCTTCCCGAGCAGAGGGGAACAGAGCGCGCGCCTGCCCGCGTTACATAAAGATCAGCCTGTCCCTCTCTATTGTTGGCCGCCGGGACGACAGCAGCATGGCAAACATGTGTGTCCTCAGCACCGTGGGAAATGTTCTCAGGGGAGGCTTAACACAGAGCGTGGAACGTGATACGGCGAGTGGCAGGAGGCCCTCCAGCCCAGATCGTCTGCGCTGCGCACACCTGGTGTGGCCAGCACCTCTTTGCCAGCGAAGTCTCACTCCTCTGCGAAGGAGTATTCAATTTCTCTTGCATTTTGTGTTCTGCGAGGTGGTTTTATTCCCCTCTCTCTTCCCTCGTCCCCGTCCCCGTCCCCACCCGGCACCAAGGGAGCATTGAGTGAGTACACGCTGTCCAGAGGATGGGTGTGTTGGGAGTCCTTATTAGCAGACTTAATTCCAGAGAATTAAATCCCAATTTCACAAAAGGGCAGGAGGAGAATGGCTGCAGCTCTGGGAGAAGCCAAGCTGGCTTTGTGTGCTGTTTGCAAATAGCACAGGGAGTCCTGGTCTGAGTCTGCCGGTCCTGGTCATTGGGGTATTACGACCAAAAGAATACCTGTTGTGTTTCTTTGCCGTTTAAACCAGAAATCACAAAGCAAGGTACATATCTCCTCTACTGTGCTGTCGCTTGCACCTCCACTTGTTTTGTGTTCCATTTGAGGCAGGGTTTAAAAAATGTCCCTAATCGTCTCCCGCTTCACCTTCCGATGGCCCCGCTGCAAAATGTGCCTCTGTGACACTCGTCATTGTTTCTCCCTGGATTAATTGTTGTGTGTAATTGCAACCTCCTGCAGGATGCTGTCTTGCTCTCTTAAAAAGGGAGATGCTAATGAAGAACATTGGGTACCACAGAACAGGAGAGCAAGGCTGGACTTGCAGGGACGTGTACTTGGCGTACTGTTATCGGCAGCCTGGGCAGAAATGGTGCCTGTGTCTCTCGTCAGTCACTGCCTAATGATTGTAATTTTTACTTGCTGAGAAACTCTGGATCTAATGGACTTCATTAGCAGATACGTGAGATGCTACCAGACCTGCGTTAGAGGGGAGAGAGAAGGAAAACAACCCCTGCGTGGAGGCAGTATTATTATTTATTTGTAGCAATAGGGGTGATCCAGAATTAGCCTTGGATTTGGCAGTGTGGCTAATGAGCTGGGCTGAGCTGGAATCCAAGCAAACCTATTAACAAGAGCAAACTGCAAAGATACTACCCAAGTCTGAAAAAGCTCACATCAAACACCAGATCCCAGGCAGTGCTGGAATGGTTTGGTGATTATCTCTTCCTCCACATGGGGCTGTGTCGTCCTGTGCCGATGTGTTTCTGGCTGGAGAGACCTCTGTTTGCTGATCACACCCCCTCCCCCCAGCCTTTCACCATCCCCTTCTCTCTTGCCAGCTCTTTCTTACTCATACATTGGGTGAACTGAAGCTTCTGATTTAATCTTTAAGAAAAGAAGGGCAAAGTATTCCCACTCCCATCTGCTTGAAGAATTGCCCAACTTGAAATACTGTAGACTCCAGCCCCAGGTTTTGATTGCAGGCAGTGGCAGATAGCATCAGAGAATCATAGAATCACTTTGCTTGGAAGGCACCTTGAAGATCATTGAGTCCAACCTTAAACCCAGCACTCCTAGGTCACCACTAAACAGTGTGCCTCAGCACCACATCTACATGGCTTTTAAACCTCTCCAGAAACAGAGACTCCACCACCGCCCTGGGCTGTCTCTTCCAGGCCTTGGGAACCCTTTTGGGGAAAAAAAAATGTTTGTCACATCTAACCTAAACCTCCTCTGGCACAACCTGAGGTACTCCCTCTTGTCCTCTTGTTCCTTGGGAGAAGAGACTGAATCCCACCTGGCTCCAACCTCTTTTCAGGGAGTTATAGAGAGCCAGAAGGTCTCTCCTCAGCCTCCATATTTCCAGGTTGAATAATCCCTGTTCCCTCAGCTGCTCCTCACAAGACTTGTGCTTTAGACCCTTCACCAGCTTCACTGACCTTCTCTGGAACTGCTCCAGCACGTCAGTGTCCTTCTTGTAATGAGGAGCCCAAAACTGAAGCCAAGCCGTGGCCTCACCAGTGCCAAGTACAGAGGAACGATTGGTGCCCTAGTGCTGCTGGCCACACTTCTGCAGGTTCAGCTGGATGGGGACATGATGACAGAGCTGGGTAGTCACACTGGTACCTGAATATGGTATCTTCAACTAAATACAGGTCTTACAGGAGAGTAAAAACGCACTGGAATTAGCTGACACCTCCGGTGTAGCTTTATAGAGTCTCTTTGCAGTGAATCAGAGGCTGCAAGAAATGTCAGAGTCATTAGATGACCTCAGTCTCCTATTACCTGCAGCCAGTGAAGTTCTGTAAGAGGGCATTTCTTAGACAGGATGCACTTGCTGAAGGATGTCCATTTTTATTCCACCTAGCCTAACTCTTCTAATCAGGCTGACCTTATTTGCAACGGTGGTAGCAGTTCGACCTAGAGGTTTGCAGCAATCTTTGAAGAGCAGGAGAGATGCTTTGTGACCAAGATGGAAAGCTTTGTCCCTATGTTTAAAACCAAACCCAGGGCGTTGAAGCCAGCAGCAAATTCAGAAGGACTTGACCTCAGCACTGTGGATCCGTGGGGATTGACTTGGAAAGAACTCACGGGAACAGAAGCACGAAAAGAGAAAGAAAGGACTTAGAGGAGTTTGTCTGCGCCGTGGCGTTTGCACCGGGCGCTTGCGGACAGCGAGGTTCAGCAGAGCTCCCAAATCGATGCCAGTTCAAACATCAGCAGTGCTATTGTTGGATCACTCTGTTTGCAAATGGGTCTTTTGGGTAGACGACCTCTTTCAGTGAAACTGCTGTGTCTACAACACTTCAGGCACTTTTCCTCAGCTCTGCTTTTTTTAGTGGTGCATGAGTAACAGAGGGGGAAAAAATAAATCAGCAAATAGAGGATGTGAGGTGGGCAGAGTGGTCTAACTCACCCAAGAGAGACACACACACACACACACACACACCCCTTTGCTTCTGGTTGGTTTGGGAAGGTTCCTGCAATGGGCTGCCTAAGTAAAATCAGACCTGCTTTGCTCAGGGAAAACACTCCAAGCTTCAGAAGCATGTACGAAAATAAGAGGCTTGTGGTTTTCTGGATGTGTGCAATGGGAGGCTGTGGGTGGGCCAAGTCATCCAGGCATGGAAAATGAGGGAAAACAATCTGGCAAAACACTGGGCAAAATATTTCCCTGTCCTCTGTATGAGATGCTCATCCAGCAGCACTTCCCTCCCCCTCAGGCCTGAGCTGAGCCCCAGTCCTTGTGCAGGGGGAGCCTCTGTCTTTCCCTAATGTCAGATTATGTTATTTGGTTGTGCTATTGGCTTAGAGGAGCTGGGTGGATCCTGACTGCTCCCCATTCCTCTGTGCAGCCTGTGTCGCTCCTGGTGCTTGGCCATCCTCCAACACATCCTAGACTGGACCTGGAAAAGGTCCTTCCCCATCCTGTGCTGAGCTCTGGAGAAATCATTATTTCACAAATACTTTTTCCATGGGTTTTGTTGGCTGGAAGAGTTAGTTTGGGCTGTGCAGGCTGGTTCCCTGTGGCTGGAGCACATCGCCCTTCCCTTTCAAGCTCAGGGAGCTGCTCATAAGGGCTTCTTGTGCCTATGCTCAAAATTAATTAACACAGCTCATTCTGGGTTACTCAAAATCACCTGCCTTCAGCTCCCAGCTCTTTGTACATAAATCATGAGCTCCTTGCCTTGAGGAGAAGCTGTTGAGGTTTTGTGTTGGAAACTGCTAGCAAACGCAGCCTGGATTCCGTGTCAGTTTTGTTTTTATTGAAGAGGAGAGGATGTGGCTCATGGAACATGGAGAGACCCAGGCTGCCTTGGCATATGTTAAGTAGGAGCTTGTTTTTATTGCAGCCAGCTAATGAGATGGTACTTTGACAAATCACATAAACACTATTAGAGAAATGAAATTATTATCTAGCTGTTTATCATGAGTGGATTCAAGGTAAAGACTCTTGTGGAGGTAATCTCAAGGGATGGCTTTGAGGCAACACGTACCTGGTCCTTACAAAACCCTTATCTGTTTACCTGATGACTTGTTTTGTTTCCCCAACTCAAGGCTGTTAGCTGAGGTGACCTGGGCCGTTTCAGTCCAATTACTTCTGCTGAGGATGGATGCAGGGAGATGGGATTTTTAAGCTGAATTCATACATAGTGGAGGCAGCTTGCAGTTGTTTTGCAGTCATCTTTCCACTTCTGAAGAAGTGGACTCATTTTACTCCTCTCTTTGCGTCACAGTGCTCAGACTGGACCCTGTTGACCCCCTTTGGTGCTGGTTTCATCAGGGAAAAGTCACAAGAAGAGGCACTTCAGCTTGCATTTTGCCCTCTTAACTTGTTCTTTTGGGTGATGGTCATTGCAGGCAGTGAGGGTTTGTCCCCCCCCCGGCTTGCCTCAGCACTGCAGCTCCACAGCCAGCCGCTTGATTTTGGAGAGGAGCCCACCCTTCTTTCTGTTTGTAGAGAGTTCTGTTCTGTGGGCCCTTGGATGTTCTCCTTTATTTTGCAGCCTTTTTGTGCTTTCCAAGCCTCTGTTTCTACTGCAAGAGCCTGGAATGTGTGTTTTTTCCCTCCGTGAAGCTGTCACCTGGGTGTACAGCCCTTTCATTCCAGCTGGCTGTTCCATACCACACTGTACACACCACCCCAGCTCTCCAAAACCCTACTGCTGTTGCTTTTGGCTGGAATAAACAACAGTCCCTCCGTCCAAAGCCCGTGGAAGGCAATGGAAAAGTCTTCCTTAAGTCAAATCAACATCTTCCTTTCCAAACTGAAAGCCCTTGGCAGACACGGATGAGCTAAGCTGTCCTGCTCAGCTGC
Source organism: Tricholaema leucomelas (assembly GCA_013400475.1). Taxonomy (NCBI): domain Eukaryota; kingdom Metazoa; phylum Chordata; class Aves; order Piciformes; family Lybiidae; genus Tricholaema lacrymosa; species Tricholaema leucomelas. The sequence goes on along the minus strand of WAAF01002155.1, from coordinate 407,175 downwards.
AGCTTGCTGACAGCTGTTATTGCCATTGTACCAATGGGAAAGGGGAAAAACTAACTGGTGTAGCATCGTGGGGAGAGCTTTTGCTGCTGAGCTGGCATGTCCCTGTCTCTCAGGACACGTGTCAGATCTCTCATCATCAGGTCAGGGTGCCAGGAGCATCCAGGCTCTGATGGGAGTCCCTGCCCTGCTCCGGCTCCATGTCCAGGCTGTCACCCATCGTCCCTGGTGCCTGTGGTTTATCAGCAGTGCAGCTCTGGGTGCATCTTTTCTTGATGCATTAGCATAAGAAAGACCTTTACAGGCTGTGTGGGCAAAGTCTCCAGCCTGGGTTGCCTTACAGCTCACATGAAACCATTAAGACGGTGCCTGTCTCTTCTAATATTGCTTCAGTGTTTTAATTGCCTGAACTGGGAGCTGCTGCTCCAGTACTTAGTGGGGGGAACTTCACAGGGCTTTAATCATTTGCTAAAAAGCTTTCGGGCTTCATTACCATCTCATGGCTCTCAGTAATTGAGTGCGTGCGAGTTGAGAAGCCGTCAGAGAAATAACTCAGCCTCTGAATCGGGAAGTCCAGAGCTTTGCCCAGTGCAGGCAGGAAGCAATTAAACAAAGTGGAGCCCGTCAGGGTGCTGGCAGGAGCTGGCAGCCTGTGACCAGCTCCCCCGGGGCACTCTGCTGGTAGGAGGTACAGAAGGTGGTTTGAAGCATGTCCAAAGGAGGGCAGTGAAGCTGGTGAAGGGTCTCGAGCACAAATCTTGTGAGGAGGGGCTGAGGGAACTAAGGATTGTTCAGCCTGGAGAAAAGGAGACTCAAGGAAGACCTTCTGACTCTCTATAACGCTCCCTGGAAGGAGGTTGTAGCCATGTGAGGGTTGGTCTCTTCTCCCAAGGGACAAGTGACAGGACAAGAGGAAATGGCCTCAAGCTGTGCCAGGGGAGGTTTGGGTTGAACATGAGGAACAATTTTCTTCCCTGAAAGGGTTGTCAATCCCATGCTGCCCAGGGCAGTGGTGGAGTTTCCATCTCTGAAAGGGTTTCAAAGCCAAGTAGATGTAGTGCTGAGGGCCAGGGTTTAGTGGTGACCTGGCAATGCTGGGTCAATGGTCGGACTAGATGATCTTCAAGGTCTCTTTCAACCAAAGCAATTTTATGATTATATGGCTGTACTGACTGCTGGCTGCTTTTCCTGTCTCAGCATAGTGTCCTGCTGGGGACAGCTCAGCCTGCTTTCCCCAGGCAGCTCAGCAGTGATGGCTTTCTGTGGTTTAGTGCTTCCTCTGCACCATCTGCTCCCAGCCGGTCCCAGAGCCAATGTCCACCTCAGCTGCACTCTGCAGTTTGGTTCTGCTCCATGGGCTGCACTGGGAAAGGGCAAGCAGCAAGGGACCCAGAGGAGTGCTGTGGGGATGGAGGGACTGAGGGAGCTGGGGTTGTTTAGCCTGGAGAAGAGGAGGTTCAGGGGTGATCTCATTACTGTGTACCACTACCTGAAGGGAGGCTGTAGCCAGGTGGGGGTTGGTCTCTTTTCCCAGGCAACCAGCAACAGTCTCAAGCTGTGCCAGGGGAGGTCTAGGCTGGATGTTTAGGAGGAAGTTCTTCATAAAGACAGTGATTGGCATTGGAATGGGCTGCCCAGGGAGGTGGTGGAGTCGCCGTCCCTGGAGGTGTTCAAGACAAGACTGGCTGAGGCACTTAGTGCCGTGGTCTAGTTGATTGGACAGGGCTGGGTGACAGGTTGGACTGGATGAGCTTGGAGCTCTCTTCCAACCCGGCTGACTCTGTGATTCTGTGACTGCAGCAGGCAAACTGAGAGGGATGGGGAGCTTTGGGAAGCCTAGGTTATGCTGAGATTAAGGTTTCTGAATCATCAGATGGCTCTGGTAGTGGAGCACAGCTGAGAACTGTTTATTTCATAGCATGCCAGAGGTAATGCTAAAGGCTGGAAGAGGGAAGCCATCCATTGTTAGGCTGGTGAAGGGCCTGGAGAATAAATCTTATGAGGAGCGACTGAGTGAGCTGGAGATGTTTGCTTTGAAAAAAGGAGGCTGAGGAGAGACCTCACTGCTGTCTACAGCTACTTGAAAGGACATTGTGGAGAGGTTGGTGCTGGTCTCTTCTCACAGGTAAATAGTGATAGAAGAAGAAGGAATGGCCTCAAGCTGTGACTGAGTAGGTTTAGAATGGAGTTTAGATTGGGCATTGGAAGCACTTCTTCAGGGAAAAGGTAATTAAACACTGGAATGGACTGTCCAGGGAAATGGTGGAGTCACCATCCCTGGAGGTGCTTAAGGAAAGATTTGATGTGGCACTTAGTGCCATGGACAAGTTGATGTGGTGGTGTTAGGTCATAGGCTGGACTTGATGATCTCAGAGGTCTATTCCAGCCTCAATAATTCTGTGATTCTGTGACGTTAGGAAACGTTTTTTCATGTCAAGAGTGGTCAGGCATTGGAATGGGCTGCCCAGGGAGGTGATAGAGTCACCAACCCTGGATGTGTTTAAAAGTCATTTGGATGTGGTGCTTGGGGATATGGGTTAGGATGAACCTTGCAAACTAGGGATATCAGTTGGACTTGGTTATGCTGAGGGCCTTCCAACCTGTGATTCTGTCTCTTGCACCAGTACCAACCAAGCAGCGTGGTGAGTGGCCAGGGAGTCACCACAGACTGGTGTATCACCACCAGCCACCAAGGTTTAGGCCATGGCTGGTGGCTTTAGGGGCAGCATTGTGGGACCATGGGTCCACCTGGGGCTGACCCAGTGCTCTCCAGCAGCACTGGGCAGGCAGTTCTGCTGATGGGCACTTCCTATCCCCATTGCCACTGCTGCACTGGGAACGTGACTGCAGGGAGGTGATGGCTAATTGCTGCAGCGAGTCAAGGACTGTTTAAGCAGCTAATTAATTCCTCCTAATCAGCCCTTGATCTGTTGAAAACTGCATGGCATTATCTCCTCTGCTGCAACACCTTGATAATTCCTGTCTGAATGGCCTTCACGGAGAACATATTTAAATAAACTCAATAGAGATTTCAGACAGATAGCAACTATAATTACCAGCTTGTACAAATTAAACCGTGGTTTGTTCTGTTCTTTTTCTCCTACCTTGGCTGCCCAGAGATCCTGCTAATCGTGTTCTTGCTGCCAGTGGCACGCTGGTCCCTGGGGCATTTTCTGCACATGCCTTTGGAAATCCTGTGCCCGTGCCTGGTGCTGAAGTGGGCACACAGCGAGCCGGTGTTTCAGATGAGGCTGCACATGGGCACATGCCAGTCTGTGTCAAGGGCTTTGTGCTACAAGAGCTTTCCACACGCTCCCCTCGGGGCTGCCGTGCATGGCACCAGCCCTGCAGTTTGCCCTCCTGTATCTCCTGAGGTTTGCAGTCTCCTAGAAAAGCAGAATTTTTCTCACCTAGGAGTGGCAGAAGCGCTCAGCTGTTTGCCTTGAGTGGCCTCGGGAGCCCAGACTGGAGCTTTCAGCCTGACCACAGTGTTCAGCCAGCGCTGTTGGCTCTTCCCTACCAGCATGTTGGCAATAAACCATCTGCGCTGAGTGCTGCTGGCTGCAGAGGGGCTGAAGCTCGCTTCGTTAAGAGGGATAAGGTCAGGCCACTCTCATTTCCTCCACGGTCACTTGGGGCAGCCAGAGAGGCTGGCTCCTCTGGCACTCAGCAAAGGTCAGCCAGCCTCGGCGCTCACGGAAGGGCTGTGGATGTGCATTTACACTGCCTTGCCTCAGCTTCGGCTCTGCTTCAGCTCTGCTTCCCTGCTCGCTCCCAGGAGCACCGCAGGCAGAGTTTGGATGCTCAGGTGTGTGCCCTCCTGCCTTTTGGATAAATGTAACAGCTGCACCCAAGCAGAGACAGAGAGCAGAGAATGGTGTTTAATGAAGGATTCCAGGGAATCAGAAAGGAAAAACGTTTTTTCCTTTCTGTTATTTCCTAGGTCAGTGCCTCTGGTCCTTGTAGGTGAAACAGAAGTAACATCAAGTTTCCTGTCCTTAGCTTGTGTTACAACCTACGTGGGTCACGTCTCTGGTAGAAGATGGTCACATGGAGCCACCCAAGTCCAGAGTCAGGGTTTCTCCTGCATCAGCACTCTCAGGAGGACATTGCCCCACAGCTGGCCAGGGAGATGCTGAGCTGGTGGAGAAGGTTAAAGACTGCTCAGGTTTGTTTTGTCTGAAGGTTTTTAAGAATTTGAGCTGAATTATTTGTGCATCCAGGGCTCACCTTAAATATGTGCATCCTCTTGGTACTGAGGTGCAAACGTTCTTCATGGAGCTGGTTGTTCTTCCTCTGGGCTTTTCATGGAATTCCTGACTTTTGGATCCCTCAGTGAGCTGTTTCCTAGACCCCACATGATGAGGCGAAATTCTTCACTGTGGCAAATACTGAGACAGTTGTGGTGAGGGTAGCACACCTTATTCACTGTCACTTTTTCTACAGCCCAGACTTGGGCACTGAACATTTTTATGCCAACTATTTGGCCAGGGTGAGAGCATCTCACAGATTCACAGAGTGCATCAGGTCAGAAGGGATCCTCAAAGTTCATCTTGCCCAACCTCCCTGCAGTGAGCAAGGGTACTTCCAGCTAAATCAGGCTGCCCAGGGCCACATCAAGTCTGATCTTGAATGCATCCAGGGTCTGGGCCTCAATCTCACCCACATCCTTGGGCAGTGTGGGATGCAGGCACAGCCCCTCCACCTTGCTTCTTGGAGAGCTGGGAAGCAGGCACTCACCTCAATCCTCCACTGCCTCAATGTCCCTTGGGTTGAAGGAAGCTGCTGATCCATCCCAACTTCTCCACAAGGCTAAATTCACTGGTGCCCACACGGTCTTGTCTGGATAGGGTTGGGAGATGTGAGGACATGGACCAGATGATTAGCATCGAGATGCAAAACACCCCTCAGAGCTGAGCCTTTGTGCTGTCTGGTTTCGTTCCCCATCTCTGGGGCAAGCCAGATGTAGAAATGGAGTCATGTGAAACATCACAAAGTCTCTATTTCAGAGCTGGGGTTGAGCAAATTCAAATAGAGCACGCTCAAAAGCCAGCTCCCCTGGATGGCAGACAAAAAGAATCAATTTCCTCAAAACAAATACTAAATATTAATGAGAGGCAATGGTCTGCCACGCACCCAGAGCTGCAAAGAGCATCTCCCATTGATCAGCCGCAGAGACAGGTTCATGGGATGAAATTGATTTTCAAATGGTTCTTTGTGGCCCTTCTTGAGGTGGCTGTGGGAGATTTGCCTACCCCTCTCCCCCTCCCCCCCGCAAAAAAAAAGGAGAAGAAAACCCATTCTGCCTCAGGGCAGCCACCAGGGATGTGCTGCGGTGCTTTCGTGTTTGTTTACGCGCTTGCCTGGCTGGTTGGAGAGGTGGCTGGGGCTTGTTACGTAGAAACCAGCCCTGAATTTACGTCGAGGAGGAGGTGATCCCTGGGAACATCAGCCCCTGACGAGTGCTGAAGCGGCCTGCCAAAGGCAGAACATGGGACCCAAGAGCACTGCCAGGCTTTGCAGCCACATCCGCTCATTGATTTATTTCAACAATGAGCATTGGGGGAAACATTAAAAAAATTACTTACAGCCCTCACCAAGTATCCTAAAGTGAAAGCAGAGGGCTGGGAGCTTTGGAAAAAGGAGCTTTGAATTGCTATGACCCTTGGGGAAGTCAGAAAACTTTGTATACTCTCTTTTCAATCTCAGAGATGAGAAGAAAAATAAGAACGCTCCCTTCCCTCCCTCAGCAGGACGCACAGCTGTGGCGTGGGGCTTTTCTCTTTCGTGCTGTGCTCACCCACGGGCAGCACGGTGCCAGCTAGAACTGGGAGGGCAAACAGCACACTAGAAATGGCTGCAGGCCTCGGTCTCAGCCCTGCTGCATCCTGCACATGGTCGTGGAGGATGCTACAAGCATTTCACATCCGTTAGGCAGTAAATAATAATGATGATAATACGTCGGCTTATGATTTTATGGAACTATCAAAGCAGCTGCGTAGCCACGGGTCAAAAGGGAGCTAATATTAGCTAGAAATGACTAAAATTAGAAAATTAGAACCGAGCCAGAACTAATTAGTTGTTCAAGGAATAGAACCAGAATGGGAACAAATTAATTGTTGCTGAAATACCACCATGAGGCCTGGTGGATGCCTCTGCTTCCAGCCCCATGCAGCAAATCAGGCTGCCCACCTCAGGATGAGCCCCCTTTCCTCAGGATGAGCCCCGTGTGGGCTCCACACAATGCCCAGGATCCCATCTGAAAGCTCTGACAGCTAAATAAAAGTTGGCATCTTGGTCCCAGCCAGGGAATCAGAAGCAACATGATGCAGTATGAGCTGAGCTGTGCTGGGAGTGATCCCAATGCATTCTATTACCTTACTGCTCTCCATGGCTACCCAGGTGGACCTTTCTAAAGGTGAGAGTAATTATGAGGCCACCTCTATGGCTCCCAACAGCACAGGGAGTTCTCCCCTTTGATCCTGGCAGTGCTGCCTTCTCTTTTAGCTTCGTCCCTGCCACCGGCTGAGATGCTTTGTGAAGCTCTTGAAGCGAGCCAGGGGCTGCCATCAGTGCAAACACTGCCAGAATAATTTCCAGGGAATTAAGAAGTTGGTGCAGATAACTGGCACGTGGCTGCATTTTTCCATCTGTGGCTCAGTCACCTGTATGGTCACTTCTTCCTACTTTCCAAAGGTGGTAACTCACCCTGTATTTCGTTTTCCGCTCTCTCAGCACTCAAACAGCAGCTCCCATTTTAGCAGCAGCGTGACGCACGGTGTTTTAAATTCAATTTAGAATACAAACTATTTATACCAGCCAGGAAAAGGCAGTGAAGCAGCTCTCTCTGTCATGAGTGGATTTGTAATTTCAGAGCAATCATTGCATAACTAATTGAATCAGCTCTCAGCATGTGAAATCAGTACCCTGCTTATCAGAGGTTTTCATCGTTCTCCCCTCCTGAAGGCTGCAGTCCCCCTCCACCAGCAGCACTTTGTGCTTCTGCATCAGCATGAGAGGACAGTGGGAGCTGCAGAGCTGCCTTTCTCTGCTCAGACAGAGCCAATGAATTACCAAATCCATTCAGAGCAGATGAATAGCTGGGTTCCAAGTGCCCCCTAAAAGCTGCCCAGGCTCCACGCGGGGGAGTGAAGTGCATCCGAAGCTAATGAAGTGCCAGCCGTGTCTGAGAAGCAAATTGGTGCTGAGATGTTCTGCTGACTCCTACCTCCTGCTTCATTGCCCAGGTGTCCTCTACTCGACTGGAGTCCAGGGTCTGATCCAAACCTCAGACTTGGCACCTGAAAATGGAGCCTAAAAGAGATGATAAATGCAGCAACAGCTTTTTGAGGGCATGGGAAAGGTAGAAAATCTGAGTGTCTGTAAGGACTTGACCTTAAAGGCCTTTTCCAACCCAAACTGTTCTATGATTTGCATCAGTTTGGGGTGAGGGCCTTGGATTTGGTGAGTTGGGTGGATTTTGGGAGCAGCTCCATCTGTCTGCGTGCATCAGCCTTCTAGGGTGAGAGGACATCTCAGCTGCAAGGTGTTTTGGGCAGGGGCCCACCAGCTTCTGCAGGACATGGAGCTTCAAATGGCAGCCAGAGAAAAGCATCTTGATGCCAATGCATCCCTGGAGATGAGATGCTGCCTGCATCCATGTGAGTCGTGTGCTGTGACCAGCATGTTGGATGGGTGGTATGGAGACAGCCATGTGGGGATGGATGAAGAGTGCAGATGTGCCCTTAGTGACTGCAGTCGCTGAGTGCTAACGAAGGCCAGCTCGTTCAGTCTGTACGAGTGGAAGCAGTTCTCTTGGCCAAACTGGCAGGTTGTGTCTGAGGGAAGCCTGGGGGGAGGGCTTGTGGACTTTTTTTGGATGTGCACAGGGAAGGGTTCTTCCTGCCAAATATGATCCCTAAGGCTGGATGCAGGAGATGACAGAGATAAATAATGAGAACGGGGTGTCTCTGTGGTCCATCCTCTACTCAGGGATCTGGTATCCTTCCAGGAGAGCAGTAATGTGCTCCCCAGAAGGGGTCTGTTGGCTTTGATTGCTTGAGGACAGCCTTAGCAATGATCTCAGCCTTGCTAGACACACAAGTGATGTGTGGGGTGTTTCTTGCCATGAGCCTGTGCTTCAGTGCTGCTGGCTGGCCTGGTGTGCAAGGATACATGTAATGAAACCAGTAGCAGGGGCTGGTATGGGTAGGGCAAGGCTTCGTCTCCAGGCTTTGTTTAAGCCACAGAATCATAGAATTGTTGTGGTTGAGAGAGGCCTTTAAGACCATTGAGTCCAGCCTTAAACCTAGCACTGCCAGGTCACCACTGAACCATGTCCGTCAGTACCATCTCTACATGGCTTTTAAATCCCTGCAGGGATCAGGACTACACCACTGCCCTGAGGAGCCTGTGCCAGGCCTTCGGAACCCTTTCAGGGAAGAAACTATTTCTTATGGTCAACCTAAACCTCGTCTGGCACAAGCTGAGGCATTTCCTGTTGTCCTGTCACTTGTTGCTTGGGAGAATAGAGTGACCCCCACCTGGCTCCCATCTCCTTTCAGGGAGTTGTAGAGACTGAGAAGGTCAGCCCTTAGCCTCCACATTTCCACCTTGAACAGCCCCAGTTCCCTCAGCCACTCCTCACTAGACTTGTTCTCTAGACCCTTCACTAGCTTCGTTGCTCCTCTTTGGACATGGTTCAGCACCTAAATGTCCTTTGTGTAGTGAGGGACCATGTCCCATCAGTTGCCTCCACTTTCCTGTCCCACAAAGCCATTGTGGGGCCAAGGCTGTAGGGTTCACACTGCTGGGGCAGCATATCCCTAGGCACCTCTAACCACCCACTTTGTTTTCTGTTGTTTCTTCAGGTAGCCAGGTGGGAGCACAGAACGCGAGCGCTCAGCCGACTCTTCGGCTCTCCACATGCTGCCTGCTACTGCCTGGGCATTGTGATCCTGATACTTAACTGCGTGCGGAGCCACTGGTAAGGAGCCAACCCTGCTGCAAAGCAGTGTCCCTAGGTGTGTGTGGGTGCGGTGCTGGAGGTGTTCAAAAACTGCCACAAAAGTGATCAGGGGGCTGGAACACCTCTGCTACAAGGACAGGCTGAGAGAGCTGGGGTTGCTAGGTCTGGAGAAGAGAAGGCTCCAGGGAGACCTAATAGCAGCCTGCCAGTACCTGAAGGGAGCTACAAGAAGGCTGCAGAGGGACTGTTTGCAAAGGACTGCAGTGACAGGATGAGGGACTATGGTTTGAAATGAGAGAAAAGGAGATTTGGATTGGATGTTAGGAACAGGTTCCTTACCATGAGGGTGGTGGCACACTGGAACAGGCTGCCTAGGGAGGTCGTTGAGGCCCCATCCCTGGAGCTATTCAAGGTCAGGCTGGGCAAGGCTCTGAAAAACCTGCTCTAGTTGCAGATGTCCCTGCTGACTGCAGGGGAGTTGGCCTAGATGACCTTCGGGGGTCCCTTCCATCCCAAACATATGATTCCATGATTCTGTGATTGGACTCGATGATCATAGAGGTCTTTTCTAACCTTAATGATTTCATGATTCTATCCACCCCCAGTGTTTTGCTTTTACATGATTGGATACCTTCAGCCAGCAGCATATTTCCTCCAGGGCTTGTAATAAAGTTGAGGGACGCAGCAACATGACCAAAACCTTCAGTGTCAAGAGCTGTTGAGTGTGGCAGGTTTCAGGCTTTCTCGCTCTGCTCTCTGAGGGCAGCTTCCCCAGCATCCCAGGTGACAGAAGGGCTCTCTGCACAGGATGGATCATGTGTAACAGGCAGATCCTTTAATTTTCTCAGAAAAATCATAAACAAAATTAAGCCTGCTTTTAAGGAGCTGCAGTTTCCTGTGTAGAAGAAGAGCAGGATTATCTGTGCACTTAGCAAGCAGTCTCTTGAAACTCTTATCTGCAATCTCTTTAAATACCACCTGCACTAGCTCAGAGTATTGTATGACTGATGCACTGCACACCATGGGAATACGTCCTTTGACGTTCTGAGTGCAGCAGAGAGCTTTGCTGCAGAAGATTTCCTCAATGCCAGCCATTTATCCACGATCCTGTAGGTTTTATCTTCCACGTCGTTAGGAGAGACAGAGTCTCTTACTGAATTCCCAGATTCAATTATGTCAGGGTCAGAGCTAATGGCTTGTTTAGTACTTTGGGTAATTTCCCAGGCGAAGAGATCTCAGGTTGGAATGTGCACATGTATTTAAGAGCTTTGCCTTCCTGGAAGTGACACCAAGACCTGCTCCTGCCCTTCTGCATTTGTCCTGGCTACTGCTTATTGCAGAAGCTGTAAGGAGGCGTGCAGTGAATGGGGCTGTAATTGAGTGCAGGCAGCGCAGAGGGCATGTGTGTGCTCTGCTGATGTCTCAGTGACACAAGGGGCTGGGGAATGTCTCTATGGTCGCTTGCACAAATGTTGTCTGGGAAGCAGTGCAGAGCCTTGAGCCTGCCTTTAATTAAAAACGCAGCTGATGGAAGGACTCTCTCTGCTCCCAGTGGTCCTGCTGGCTCCTGGGTCAGCACAGCTCGCTGGGTCACAGCAAGGCACAGATGGGGAACTGCTGGGAGAGCCAAAGAGGACCTATCTGCCCCAGCACTACATTCACCTGCTCTGTGCCCTACCAGGCCTTGCATCTGTGGCCATGCAGGTTCTGCTCTGTGTCATGAGTTTATGAGTGCTGTGGGCCTTGTTGTGGGGTGTCTCTGCCTGTGCAACCCATGAGGCAGGCTGAGGAGACAACAAGGTCAACCCAGGGGGTGGAAAAACCCCATCTGGATCTTGATTTTGGAGGAAAGGCTCTAGAAGATGGGTCAGCTCACCCCTAGCAGAACTTGGATGAGATACCAGCCTGCTACACTTGCCAGCCCATCTGATGGGCCAAGGCCATTTGAGATGATTGCAGTGTGAAGTTTATTTTGCTCATGTGTTTTAACATGGTTGGGTTACTCCCTTGCCTTTCATTGGTGCTGAAGCTGGCCTGAGTGATGGCTAACAGGTTTTGGAAGCTGTTCAAGCAAGGCAAGCCCTTAACCGTGGAAGTGATGGGATGGTTTCAGGGTAGTCATCAGAGCAGCAACTGTTGAAGTTGCCCTGAAAGACACTAGGGACACTTTTCTGCCTCCATTCCCAGCTCAACAAGCCTTCCAGGGCTGCCCAAGGGGAGACGTGGGTCATACTAGTCCGTGAGTCATACGACACCGTCAGTCATTTCATTACCAACATGGATTGGATATTAGGAAAATTGGACACTAGGAAAAATTTCTTTCCTGCAAGAGTGGTCAGGCATTGGAACAGGCTGCCTGGGGAGGTGGTGGAGTTACCATCCCAGGAGGTGTTCAAGAAATATATGGACTTGGCACTTGGGAACAGGGTTTAATGGCCATGGTGGTTGTTAGGTTGATGGATGGGCTTGATGACCTTAGAGGTCTTTTCCAACCAAAACAATTCTGTGATTTGTGATGCCAGGAGGAACATGTCTTGCCCACTCTTGTTATTTCGCTTCTCCCTCTGTTCTGTTTTCTGAGTCACTTGTACTCCAGCACACGGGTGGAAGCAGGCTTTCCACTCCTTGGCCCCGTGAAGGCAATCCAGCTGGCAAAGCACAAGCTGTGCCACGAGCTTCGGTGGTCGAGGCTGCTTGTGCAGAGCCTGTTGGCTGCTGATAGCAAGCAAAAAAGCAGCCTCGGGGGGCCCCTCCACCCCCAGTGCTGCAATCCAGCCTTCAAAGCTCCTCTCTGCGTGCTCTGGGGACTTTTTTTTTCCGTGGGTGGGGGCTGCCAGAGAGCAATTGAAGCCCACAGGATGTCTCTTTTGTTTTTAAAACCCTGCTTCCTTTCTGCAGCAGCATTTCTAAAGGCTCCAAACTGGGGGCGGAGGGGAGGGCAGAGCAGACAGAAACTTTGTGAGTGGGTTGGTAACACGGCTGAAAGCACCTGGGAGCTGAGCTGCGTGGCTGCTTCATTGCCCAGCCCACGCAGGGCTCTCTGCTGTGATCCTGTCCCCAGTTCAGCACCAGCGTCTCTGCCATGGTCCTCTCTTCAGTTCAGCACTGGGCTTTCTGCTGTGATGTTATCCCCAGTTCAGTATCAGGATCTCTGCTGTGATCCTGTCTCCAGTGTGATGCTGGAGTCTCTGCCACGGTTCTGTCTCCAGTTCGGCACTAGGGTGTCTGCCACGGTACTGTCCCCAGTTCAGTGCCAGGGCCTCTGCTGTAGTCTTGTCCCCAGTTAAGCACTGGAGTCTCTGCCATGATCCAGTCCGCAATTCAGTGCTGTGGTCTCTACTGTGGTCCTGTCCTCAGTTCAGCACTGGAATCTCTGCCACGGTCCTGTCCCCTGTTCAGTACCATTATGATCTCATGCAGGCTTTGCTCCAGAGAATGTAAGGAGAAATGCCTTGTGCTCAATTAAGCAATTAGGTGCTTCCCAGCTCAGAGCTTCATTATTAGCCTTAGCTCGCTTCTGAGAAGCAATCCAGAATGACCTGTGACCAGGGGGGACCTGCTTAGTCAACTGCACAAGACAAGCATCCTTAATTGCCTCTGTGCAATGATTATTTTCATTACAGTCGTGCTCTTTCTGCAAAGAAGCGGGAAACTTCCATCACCAAGGCTCTTATCTGTGAAAACAATTCCTGAACTTTTGAACCATCCACACTGCCCGCACTACCCCGCTGGTTTCTGACTTATCTGTGTGACGTGGGATGTGACAACCTTCACTGTCCTCCAGACTGAGGTCCAGTCTCGCTCTCTCCTGCCTTATTATGTTGTTGATACCTTTACTTGCATTAGCTCTGTGATTAGCTGTTGGTGCTGCCTCAGAGCCCTTTTCACACTCTGGCAAACTCCCCACCTCAGGGCAGGTGGTTTTGTATGCAGGGAGCATCTGAACTGCCCACCTTAAGGGTGTTTGTCTGAGCTGTGAAAGCAGCACCCACTTGTACACCCTGGTGGCTGGCAGATGGAAGGATCTTGGGACACCCAGGACTATAATGCCTCAAGAGGGAGAGAACCCTGCAGTGCCTTTGGCAGTGTGCTCACTGGGCACTTCACTACTAGCTGGCACAAAGTCCTTCCTTGATGCCACCCACTAGATATTGCTTCCTGCCTCAATGGGCTTCTCGCTTGGAGCTAATGCTTCCAGGAAGATGAATCAAGCCTGGGATGTGATTTTGCACAGGGAAGGGGCTGTTTGTCAACTCATTCTGGGTGTCATCTCAAAGCATGAGGAGGAAATGAAGGTTATCAGAAGCAGCATGGATTCACCAAGGGGAAGTCATGTCTGACTAACCTGACAGCCTTCTATCAGGGTATGACTCGATGGATAGATGAGGGAAGGGCAGTGGCTGTTGTCTACCTTGACTTCAGCAAGGCTCTCAGCAGTCTCCCACAGCTTCCTCATGGGTAAGCTTAGGAAGTGTGAGTTAGATGAATGGACAGTGGGGTGGACTGAAAGCAAGAGGTAACAGGCACAAACTTGAACATCAGAAGCTCCATCTAAATGTAAAGAGGAATGCTTTACTTTGAGGGTGGTAGAGCACTGGAGCAGGGTGCCCAGAGATGTGGTGGAGTCTCCATCTCTGGAGTCATTCAAAACCTGCCTGAATGCCATCTTGTGCAGCCTGCTCTGGGTGCATCTGCTCTGGCACAGGGGATAGACTAGACAATTTCCAGAGGTGCCTTCCAAGCCCTATTAAATATTCTGTGGTTCTGTGGTTGTTGCCTGGTAGTGCCTCTGGCATTCCCCTCACCATTATTCAATGTTGAGAACACCACGAGTGAGCACGGAGCAAACAGCATCCACCCAAGAACCCTCTGGCCTTTTGTGCAGAAGTGGCCAAATTCAATGATGGGAATCAAGCATGGCCTGGAGGAGATGATGTCCCCTCCAAGCCACACTTCCAGCAATCTCTGATGGCTGGCTGGGAAAATCCCTGGTCAGACAACAGCACCTTGTTGCTCCGCCAACATGGCTGCTGGGCACCTGGATAAGGAAACCCAGCAGCTGAGATGCAAAACTGCGGAGAGAAGCTGCCACAGCCCCCAAGTGACCTAAATAAGATGCACAGTGGTGCTGGCAGAAAAGCAGAGTCATTACTGGCAAAAGAAGCTGTGAGGATGATGACCGGGCTAGCAATTGCTAGAGGTACCAGCAGGGCCATTTGAATGTCGTTGGGGTTGCTTGTTTGCAATGAACAACATCTTTTGTTGCAGCCCTGCTGCTGGGCACCGCTCGATGCTTTCACCCTCCTTTTAGTGAGATGAACAAAAACCCTCAGGCACAGGGGCCAGGCCGACGTCCTGCCTGGAGAACTGGCACCTTGCAGCGGTGGCTGCTGCCTCCCCAACCTTGGCTGCCTGCACCACCGCTGCTTCCTCGCTGCCTGCCAGCGCTTGGCCCAGTTCTACCCCAATTGCAGTTGCCAGCCCCAGTTTCCAGGCTGGTTTTTGGGATCAGGCAGTGGGAGCGCTGCTGGGCTGCTCCCAGCGGCGACCCAGTTTGTTGGACGAGATCTTTGCCCTCCTTTGCAGGAAAGGGATTACAAAATATGCTCCATGAGGGCCAGTAAGAGAGGCCCAGAGACCTAAAAAGCTTCATTTCTTTCCTAGCACAGTATTTCCAGGTTTGCTCCATCCTCCATGCAGCCTTTGGGGACGTATTTTGGGTTGTGGTTTGGTAACTTCTTTTGTGTTGCAATCACCATTCTCTGGTTGAATAAACCAGAGCCTGTTTGTGCAAACCTGGCTCCGTGTTCCCTCTCTGTCCTAGCAAGAGGATCTGCAGCTCATTTTCCTCATTCTGACTTTCTTTCTGTGAGCCCACCAGCACAACAGCTTCACCCCCTGCTTTAGTTCCATTTGGAGTGGTTTTCCAGTTCATTGTGTGGTTTATCATGTGGTGAAGTAAAAGAGGAGAGATTCAGACTAGATAAAGATGGCATTTTTTATGCTAGGAGTGGTGAAACACTGGCTCAGGTTGCCCGGAGAAGTGGTAGAAGCCTCATCCCTGGAAACATTCCTGGTGAGTGGGCTCTGAGCACCCCGCTCTAGTGTAAGATGTCCCTGCTGACTGCAGGTGAGTTAGATCTTAGAGAGAGATGAGCTTTAAAGTTTCTTTCCAACTCAAAGCATTCCATGATTCTATGAATGTGGCCAGAGGAAAACTGAGGAATTTGGATTTTTCCCTGCTGGGGTGGAGAACAGGTGCTTTTTGTATCATCCTTCATGCTGGGAAACAGAACTGAGAGGAAGCCCCATTTTTCCCAATTTCCATGTGCCAAATCTGGGGGTACCTTCCAGGTCCCACTCCTTTCCCCCCACAGGCAGACATCCTCGTGATAACTGCTGGGTCAGTGTTTAAAGTAGGTCGCAGCTTAGCCACCCCTCCCCTGCACTGGTAAGAGGGATGCTCTTCACCATGGCAATCACTCCACTCAGCACATAAAGCATTTCCAGGTACTGGGAGGGACAAAGCATGGCTTTAATTGGTGTCCTCTTGGGTACGGAGCTGGGCCTGCTGCCTTGTTGTGCAGCCAGAAATAAATTCTGTAACAAACGTGACTCAGAGACACATGGAGGAAGGGACTGGTTGCATGACAGATTTGCTGCATGAGTTGCTCCCTTAGCAAGGGAGATGGCCAACACCTTGTCCTCCCCTTGCCAGGGAGAGTGAGGCTCCCCCACGGCCCAGGAGTGATTGTGGATGCCAAAATAATTGACGACTCCGTGCCGCTTGTCATGGCCCAGCATCATAAATGCTTAAAAGGTTTATTTACCAATTCTGAAAGCTCCTGCACACATCATGTTTAATGCAAATAGAGAGTGTGGTTAGGAAGATATAAAACATTACTAGAGGGAAAGGCAGTCCATTATCTCCCTGCAAACACCTCCCTCTCTCGCTCCAAGCCAAACAGCAGGGGACCAAGCAAGACGTGCTGATGAGGATAACTAATGCAGGCCTAGCCGACCATGAAAAGGAAGGATGGGATCATCTGGAGCAGGGGAGACAGCTTTGCCAAAACAAACCACGTCACGTGCTGGTTGCAAAACCTCCAAGGCTGATTCGCAGTCAACCAGTTCATGCTCTCGAAGCCACCTTTGTTCTTCTTGTGCTCCAAGGCCAAGTCAGGTCACTAGCATAGGCTAGGGGAGCCTCGAGGACGTAAGAGAGCATGAATCCAGCTCATCTGGAACAAGAGGCAGGCTCTGAGCACTGCTCTTGCTGTACCTCTCCTTGGTCTACCATTTTCGTTGGGGTTGTTCTTCCTGGAGAAGAAAAGGCTCCAGGGACACCTTATTGCAGTCTCTCAGTATTTGAAGGGAGCCTATAGAAAGGTGGGGAGGGCCTTTTTCTCGGGGAGTACAGTGATAGGGTGAAAGGCAATGGTTTCAGACTGAGATGTAGATTAGATATTAAGAAGAAATTCTTCACTGTGAGAATTGTGAGACACTGGAACAAGCTTTCTGGAGAGGTTGTGGATGTCCCATCCCTGGAAGTGTTCAGAGCCAGGTTGTATGGGACGTTGAGCAACCTGGTCTGGTAGAAGGTGACCCTGCCTATGGCGGGGGATTGGAACTCGATCATCTTTACATCCTTTCCAACCCAAACCATTCTGCGATGCTGTGCTGTCTTTACTGTGGGTTGGGACTGAAGTGGGAGCTGGCGCAGTGCTGCTCTCTCAGCCCTGCCTCCCTGGGGATCAACAGCAGCATTTTTGATTGTGGTGATGTCCCTTCTTGGTGCTGGTGCCCTGTGGAGAGATCCTGGCCAGGTGCAGAGTCAAACCCTCTGAGCGGTGAAAAGACATTAGTGTCGTCCTCTGTAGGAGCAAGTATCCCCAGAGCACCCCTGGGGATGTCACACTGTCCTTCGAGAGCATGGCCAGGCCAGGACTGCTCAGATGGACAGCTACATCCACACAAGGTTGCTTTCTGCCCAAACCTAGGCAGCAGATTTGGGATTCTTCATAAGGGAGACTTATTTAATTTAAAAATAGATACCAGGGAAATGATGCAAAGGGTTGTGCTGCTGCTGCTGCTACTTCATGTTGCAGCCAGATTTGGGTTTCCCACTAGTAAGGATTTTAAGCTAAACCACCATAAGCCTGGTGAGCTCAGGTTGGTGTGCTGGGTTTTAGAGGAGGGCTGTGGGCTTTTACATTGTCCAGGGCCATGCTGCCTGCCCTTGGCTTCCTGGAAAAGGGAATTTCAGTGTGGAGAGCAAACATCACTCACTCCCAAGCGTGCTACATTTATTCTGTGTTTTGTTTCCTTGATCCAATCCAAAGTGAAGATTAAAGGATCCTAAAACTTCCCGTAGAGTAGAAAATCTAATAGGAATGAGCTCCGAGGAAAACAAAACGTATCATCCAGGTCCCTAAATCAAAGGGTTTAAATATCATCCTGGCCTTTGCTTGGTGCATGTTACTTGACATCTGGGTTTTGAGCCTTCAGAAGGGGTGTTTGAAGCTACTTGGTCCAGCAACCAGGCAAGCAGGACAATGTCTCTCAGCTTTCATTTGGGCAATGTAGAGTTACTGAGGGACTGAGGGAGCTGGGGCTGATTAGTTTGAAAAAGAGGAGGCTGAGGAGAGACCTCATTGCTGTCTACAGTTGCCTGAAAGGATTTTGTGGAGGGATTGGTGCTGGTCTCTTCTCACAGGTAAGTATCATAGAATCACAGAATCAACCAGGTTGGAAGAGACCTCCAAGATCATCCAGTCCAACCTATAAGTCGTGATAGAACAAGAGGGACTGGCCTCAAGCTGCGCCTGGGTAGGTTTAAACTGGACATTAGGAAACATTTTTTCCCAGCAAGAGTGGTCAGGCATTGGAATGGGCTGCCCAGGGAGGTGATGGAGTCACCAACCCTGGATGTGTTTAAAAGTCATTTGGATATGGATATGGTTTAGGGTGCACCTTGTAGGGTTGGGGTATCGGTTGGACTTGGTGATCCTGAGAGGCTTTTCCATCCAGAATGTTTTTGTGATTCTTTTTGATAATCGTTGGACTTGATGGTGTTTTCCAACCAAAATGATTCTAACAGAAAAAAGCCAGGCATTTGCAGAGCTTGGGGAAGCTGAGCATTGGTAAAAGAATCTGCCCCAAGCCCTGCAGGTAACGTCATGGAAGCACTTTCCAGCTGAGGAGCCCAGGAGCACAGGCAGAAGCAGCTCTTCTGGCCCTGCAGCTGTGGCTGAAGGCATGGAGAGCTGTTATTCCACTTGAATTTCAGCCTCCAGGGTGCTCATTAAAAAAAAAAGGCTCCAAGTTTCCTACCTCATGTGTCAGCAACATGTGGAGAAACACTGTGTACAGCTCTGCGGGGCTGTTATCTCCTCTCGCTGTTATTAATGGGCATTTTTTTAATGGCTGCGTTGTCTGCTTCGTAGTCAGACGTTTGTACCAGAGCTATGGGAGATGCTGGGCCTGCCTGGCTCCTCTCTGGGCAAAGTTCAAGGGGCTGAAGGGAGGGGTCACAATTTTTCCACTGACAAACCATGTGTTTGGAAGGTCAGACCTGAAGTGCCTGAACAAGCCTGGAGCTGAGAAGTTGTGTTCACACTTGAAAATGTCTCTAGTGTTTTCCTTTTACCGTTCCAGTCCTCCTCCTGCCTGTCAGGCTTCAGCCATGAATCACTCCAGGGCACGTGGCTAGCACATAAAGGCTGCAAAATATTGTGATGGAGAGGAATGGGGGTGGGAGCTTGAGATAACCCAGCTGATTGTTCCCAAACCTTCAAGTCCTGTGCTGAAGCATCACATCCTGCAGCATTTGCAAGAGTGTCTCTTCCCAAAGCTCCCGGTCACCATGAAACCTGGGGTTTGGTGAGCAAGGTAAAGCTTTTGATGCTGCAGTTCAGTGGCGTTGCAAGTAGAAAATGCTGCCCCAGCTCAAGCCCTGGTTGCTCACATTGGAAGTTTGAGTAGTTCCAGGTATAGAAAAAGGAACCTGGGGAAGGGTCCTCCTCAGCAGCATCCTCTCCCAGAGCTCCATATCTCCCAGGCAAAGGTGGGTGGTGTTATAGCAATGAGTCTCTGCTTTTAACAGCCCTGGTTGTCTCTCCAACAGCTTCACAGAAGCCATGAAGAGCCAGCCAAAGCTGGAGGGCTTGGACTGCAACTGGGCCTATTACTCAGGCTTGGCCATCTTGGCGGTAGGGTCCTTGTTTGTCATCTCCAGCTTCTTAGCACTAGGATTCATCGGAACATTCCTGGGTAAGCACTTAAAAAGTCAACAGCTTAACCATTAAATGCACTTTAATCCTTGCAGGGGTCTTTTGCTAGAGCAAAGTCCTGTCAGAATTTCCTTGCCCTTGCCTTCAGGGCTCTTAGACTTGGTCTTGGCTTTACACCAAAGCGTGATGTAACCATGTCATTACCTCACGCTGAGGAGGTGGTGCAGAGCCTTCCTACAGCAAGTCCCATCACCTTCAGCACCAAGCCTGGCATTTTAGAGGGCTGTTGATCACCTGACAGTCCAAAAAGGACCCCAAGTGCAGACTCCATGAGCGGGTCAGCACCAGCACAGCAGGCACAAGCCGTTCCAGCAGCCTTGCTCTGAGCCCCCACCCTCCACACCTGCTTTGAGACAGGTTCTCATTTGCTCTGTAATAAATCTGACACTGGTTGACAGATTCTTTTATCTGCCACTTCATGGCAGAAGGCATTTTCCATTGTGCCTGCTTTCACATTTAGAGAGCAATTCCACTAGCGTTGTTGACTTTAAAAACATGCCAGTATGTGTGGAATTCATAAAAATAAAATAGAGACAGGAACAATAAATATCTAAGGAAAGGGGCAGCTCCTGCTGGCTGGAATAATCACAGCCCCAGCTTTGACACTGCATTTAGGCTGTGCTTTTGCAAGTGCTTTACAAACCAAATTCAATTAGCTCCTGCAGCGTCGCCAGGAAGAAGAGAGGGAGGTAATAAGGCTTCCTGGTTTCAAGTGGAGTTGCAAAGAAATGTGTGGAGTTGGCCAAGATCCTGCTGCCAGGAATAGTGGGCTCAGCACTCCTCAGCTCAAGGGTGTGGCTTCACCCTTCAGCTGTGTGACCCTGCTCCAGGCACTTTGTTGCACTCCTGTCCCCCACAGCTCCAGGCACCAGCATCCTCCAAACTCACCTGCAGACTCCAGGCATGGTGCTCTGCCTGCAGAGTCCTGTCCAGGGAGGCTGGGCACAGGAGTACCCGCCAGCAAGAGCTGCCTGAATGCTCCTGAAGTTCAGCCAGGTCTGGGGTTGTTTACGTAAAGCCTGATTCATCTGACCAGGAGGATCCACTGGACTTGAACCGCTCGGGAAAAACAAACAAGTGAGTCAGGCTCAGCGTAAGCGGTGAGACTGGCCCTGTCCCTCTCTGCTCTGTATGGCCATTGCCTCCTGTATCCCCCAGGGCAGGAAACAGACAGGCGGTGGTGGCCCATATTGGGCACTTCTGTTCCATCCTCTCCGCTGATGGAGGCTCTCCCTGCCACCAAATTGAGGCTATGTGGCTCCAAGCCTTGCATGACGCAGCAGGGAGCAAAGCCAGCTCTTTATGCTAACCAGGGCAGAACTGAGTCAAGGTGAAGCATGTCCCGGCTGGAGCCTTGTAGAACATCTTTGGACCAATAGCAGATTCTCAGCTCCATTGCAAGCCTCTATGAATCCCAAGTCAGCAAACTCTCAATGGAGAATGCTCTTCAGCGTTGTTTCTTACCCAGCAGTGGGGAAGACAAGGAGCAGGTCTCTGAGAATCTCACATGAGATGTTCTCATGCTCAAGACTCTCCTGGGACTGATACTCCTGACATCCTTCTTCATTCAGGGTTCAGCGATGTGATGGTGCTGCAAGAGGAGCAGGGCCCCACAGAAGTGACAGCACTTCTGACTGCAGGTAGCAGAGGGCAACACTGCTTTGGTTTGAAGGGGGTTAGCTCATCATCCAGCAACTTCTCAGAGTCAACATATGAGCTAGAGACATTTTGAGACAGCCTCTGACACCCAAGCACTTGTGGAGTGCATCAGATGGATTTTCTCCGCTGCCATCCAAAATGTGGGTGCTCTGCAGTGAGATGGTCACAGTGACCTCCAGCAAAAAATAGCCTACAGTAGGTACCAGAGTCCCTTAGCCTGACAAGGAGCTGATTATAACCCAAATTAGATGCCAAAGTGCCTCGGCCTGACAAGGAGCTGATTCTTAATTTGAGGGTTTCATGGAGACACAGGAGATGCCTAGGATGATGCTGTGCAAGCCACAGCACAGTCCTTTCTCTTAGCACCTGCCTGAGCATAAAAACACTGCAAGTCCTCTCTGGTGGTCATGTTCATTTAATTGTGTGGGTTTAGAGGCAGGGTTTACATCAGAAAAGCTCATGTCCTGGGGGACAACTTGCTCCCCTCAGCCACTCTGTGTTTTTGCTTATGGGAGCCCACCCAAAGGGTCCCACAGCCCCACCAGTGCCAGGCTGAGATAAACCCCTGCCAGCCCCAGGAACGCAGGGCTTTGTGCAAGCACCGCTTGGGGAGCAAGGTGTTCAGCCCAAAGGCGAGGGCGGGCAGGGAATAATGAAGCATTCTGACACATAAGAAAGCAGAGAAATGGGCTGTGGCAGGGGGTGATGTGTTCCTTCTACCGGAACAATCTCAGAGATGCATTGCCAAGTAACTGTGAGAACATATAGTATGAATACGAGGCAATTATCTCACTTAGAGGCCTGCAGTTAAAGCCCCAAAGCATTGTCTAATTGGGCAGGCGCTGTTTATCCTCAGAAATAAATGTTTTTGCACCATGTGAGGTCAAAGAAATTACACCACGATCTAGGTAATAATAATAACCTTGAATAGTTTGCACTCCTGTAATGCCTTTTATCTGGATTTCTGAGTACTTTCTCACCATACATTAATCCTCACCACCCTCGGGGCTATAAGAAAGACTGATCTTATGATCGGTGCACAATAGCACCAGGAGGGATGGACGGAGGAGACTTGCCCAAGGTCAGGGAAAAGTGCTGGCAGCAAAGCTGGCAACATGACCCAGGGCTGTGGCAGCTTCTTGGGCCAGCCGATGGCCCACCACTGCTCCTCGCTGACTGGCACAGGTCTTGGGCAGCGCACACGAAGCAAAATCCTTGCTGGGGTGGGCTTTGCAGTCTGTCTTGTAAGACCCAGAGAAGTCAGAGATCTGCATGCCCCCGCCTTGAAATGCCACTCACAAGCTGCACAGTATCTCCTTGCTTGTCATTTCTTTTCCAGGCTCCTTTCAGGAGGGTGGAAGGATTACTCCGAGGTAGATAGGAGGGTGGTTGGTTGCTGACTGTTCTGAAAGCTTTCCTGGTTACAGATGACAATCACCTTCTCTCGTCAGCAGCATGCTGATAATTGAGCATTTTGTAGGCAGAGAGGCTATTTTCTGAAATTCTGAGAAAGCCTCTGAACCAAGAGATAAGGGTGACACTGAATGAGGGCATTTGGTGGTGGAGGGCATGATTATACCATCTCCAAACACCATTATAGGGCGCTGGGCTTATTTCCCCATTGAATGGATCTGATCCTCTGCATTTGTTTCCTCACCCAGCAGCATCCGATGGGCAGTTTTCAAATGAAAAAGCCAGAATCAACCAGTCAGGACCTCGAGAGCTGTCTCCTGATGAGGGTCGTGGCTGATGTAGCCTCACTGCAATGCAGAAACCTTCCTCATGGGCAAAGAGCCCTTTTGGGAAAGGCTGATAGAGACTGAGTAAACAGCCAAGCTCTTTGTTGCTGTTTTCTCAGGCTGGAAATCAGCAGTGAAACCACCTGGTTCACCTTCGCTGCTCATCCCTAGCAGGGATGTGGCACGGGGAGAGCATCAGCCTGCCAAAGCCCCTCGCAACTCCCAGCTTCATGGAGCCTAACCGAAAACTCTTCTGGTTTGCTTTGCAGGTGATTACTTTGGCATCTTGATGGAGGCAAAAGTGACCAGCTTCCCCTTCAACGTGCTGGATAATCCCATGTACTGGGGCAGCACTGCTGTCTACTTGGGCTGGTCCCTCTTGTGAGTACATGCTGTCCATAACTCATTGCTGTCTACAGCTGCCTGAAGGGAGGCTGTAGCCAGGTGGGGGCCGGTTTCCTCTCCCAGGCAACCAGCAACAGAAGAAGGGGACACAGCCTCAAGTTGTGCCAGGGCAGGTATAGGCTGGATGTTAGGAGGAAGTTCTTTCCAAAGAGAGTGATTTGCGTTGGAATGGGCTGCCCAGAGAGGTGGTGGAGTCGCCATCCCTGGAGGTGTTCAAGAAATGACTGGATGGGGCACTTAGTGCCATGGTCTGGTTGATTGGACAGGGCTGGGTGCTAGGTTGAACTGGATGAGCTTGGAGGTCTCTTCCAACCTGGTTGATTCTACGATTCTATGCCCCTGCAAACAGCACCAGTAGGACAAGCATGGGGTCTGTGCTGGGCACGGGCTGCTTCAGGGGGCAAAACACCTCCTGGTGAAGGCAATCAGCAATAAAATGGCAGGGAGAGTGTAACACGCCCTGACTCCTTCTCACTTCCTCACTCTTCTTGTATGTACAGAATCTTCTGCTGCCATAAAACACTTGCAGCATTAATTGTAGCAAAATAAATCGTGTCCAAGTGCTGGGGAAAGGAAGAATCAGCAAATGCTCTGCAGCTGAATGAGGTCCTTGGCAGGCTCTGCACGTGGAAAAATCAACATTCGGGGCTGAATTCACACCGGGTGTCACTCTGCAGGGGCAGGGCACTGATACTGAGGATCAGTGTGACCCTGGAATTACCTCTGAAGGAAACAAAACAATCCAAGGCACCCTTTTCCCCCACTGCACGGTGGTGACACTTCCGAAAGGCTCTTCCCGTGATACAGCAGGGCTTAATAGCCTACTTAGCAGGAAATGAATAGGCTGTAATTTAGCAGCAAATGAGCAATATTCTCTATTCTCTGTAACAAGTTTTATGTGGTTTTCATTTAATATCACACTTTATTTATTTGCTCGGGAGGAAGAACCCAGGCTGTGTCCCATCAGGAGCCTGTCAAGCACTGGGGGATGTTATCACTAGGTATTTTCCACTGATGCTCCTGAGTGTGACGACCTCTCTTCTACTTTGGTGGAAAAAATGAAGTGCTTTGCTACTTTCTGCTCACCTTTGTAGCCATGTGCGCTGCTCTTTCTGGCCTCTGGTAATAAGTAAACTGATGGTTTCTCTCCTGTCTGCATTGAGCCTTGCTGCTCTTCATTCTGTACTTGAAATTCCCTGCCTGTTGCTGTCAGGACAGGCTGCAGAAGGTCGTTGGCCTTCCTGGTGGTCCCACAGCACTGGATTTGGTCCAAATGTGGATGGGGCATTGTTGGGTATTAGAGCTGGCTGTGGAGTCAGCAGCAGCTGGGAGGAGTAGGGCAGAACAGGGGCAGGATGTATCCCCTTCATCCCACACTGCAAGCAGAGATGACTGGTACTACCATCCCTCATTCCACACAGCAAGGAGTTTCACCAGGAGGAACTATAAAGACGTTTTTATTTGTTTAAGGTCAACATCAAGGGCTTTCCTAGAACCTCAGCAGAACCAGCTGAATGCTCCCGAGCTGTTTCTGTCCCTTCTACATGCTCTCAAGAGAGCAGCCTTGCACCAGGTGTACGTTACTTGGTCTTTCATTGCATTCCTGGGCAAAAAGCAGCTTGAAGCACCTTGAGACAAAAGTGTGATCCCCTCCTTTTTCTCATTAAAAGACTGCCACCATAAAGGGCAGCAAGGCATGACAAATAATTGCTGTTAACAAATTGCTGGAGCTGTGTGAAGTGGCACCAAGACACCACCCACCTGCCCTGGGGAAACTCTGCACAGCTCTTCACGTGGTGGTTTGGACTCTTTCTTTCCTCTGGGATCTCAGCTCAGGTTGCTGGGCAGGCTTAGGGAGTCTCTTCCGAGGTCTCAGGGCTTTCAGAAGATGTTAGGTGTCTGCCTTCAGAGGCCAGAGCTAACATCTTGGCTGTGTGGCAGCTGGAGGACCATGTTTGCTGTCTGGTTTTGCACAGACCCAAAGCAAAGAGCGTGTTTGTCCTCCCCTGGTGATGTATTGCTCTCCGTAGCGTGGCGTTGGAGCCTGAAGCACTGATTAATTTCCATCTGTGAGGGCACATACCACAGCACGTAAGTGAGCCTGGCAGCACACCAGACACTTTGCCTTCCGACTCCAGTCCAGCCTCAAAAGCACGGTGTGGGGCAGGAGCCACTCTTTTCCCCTTTGCAAGGATATTGCAGCTATCCCCAGCTATGCAGCCAAAAGCATCTGCAAGGTACACTGGAGAAGGCACCACCGCTTATCACCACAAAGATAGGAGATCCAGGAGGAAAGGGCAAAGCAGGGGGCCCACATCCAGCACCAGCAAAACCAGCAGGGAATGATGCAAGCCCACACAGTTTCTCTCGCAGACAACCCACAGCCATGGGGAGCTGCAGCAAGGATTGGGGATGGACAGACTTCTACCCAAAAAAAGTGCTGCCAAGAGCACAAAACCTTCCTGTCTGTCTCTCAGTTGAGTGTGCCATTGCCTAATAAGTAGGTCGAGCTCTTAGGAGAGAAACGACTCACTCCAATGCTTCCCATCACCTACTTGAAGCAGCCTCATTTCTCCCACAAGACAAATGGAGCATTAGCTGTTTGGGGACAGCTTTGTGTATCTCTGATAGGGAAGTGTTTTAACTCATGGCAACAGGCTGTGTAAATCAGAGCTGCAGCCGCAGCCAAATGATGCAATTAGAGGTCTTGCTGTCAACAAACAATCATGCAAATTTGTTCTCTTTGATAGGAATCAAGGAGGAGACATGACTAAGCATGTAATAGCAGGGGGTTGGGAGAGGAAGAAGTTGCCTGAAGCTTCCTAATGAGGGGAAAACTTTCTGCAAAAGGGAAACAGAGAAAAGGTGGAGATTTGTGTGGGTCTCTCCAGGAACTCATTAGGGTAGGTGCTACCTGAAATTAGGTCCAGTATGAGGTTTAGGTAGCTTGCTTTCTCCTCGGAAGGCATGTGTCCCCAGCATGCATCAATCTTGCAGAATGTTTGTCTTCACCAAGGACCAGCTAAGTCTTTTTTTTTTTTTTTTTTTGCTGACAGGCAGCTCTTGTCCCTCTCAGAGCTGTGCAGTGATCAGCAATTAAAGGCAATCAGCAGCATCCTAATTAAGGGCAAGACTTGCAGCCATTAGTTGAAGACACAGGATGCAGACGGACTGTTTGGGAGGGAAAAGTTCCTTGATGGGAAAATGTAGCACCAGGGCCTCATGGCTGCTGGGCTAGCAAGCAAGCAGTGGCTGCTGGTGTGGCTGCTGGTGTGGCTGCTGTCACCACAGGATGGTGTCGACATCCCTGGTTTGGGGACTGTAACCTGCTGGCTGAAGTTCTGATGCCTTAGCAAAGCCTTCTCTGGCTTCTCTGGAATCTGCCTCAGACAGTTCTGGGCTAAGCGTCGAAGAAGTGTCCTCATGTGGCTGATGCAGGCTTGCAGCCTATGCTGACATCTCTGTAGAGCAAGAGGAGATGGGGATGGTTTGGTCCCCATTCTTTGATGATGAAAGGAACAGTAGCTCCCATTGCATAGTTGTAGTAATGTGGCCCTTGCTACAAAAGGACATTGTTGGAGCACGTCCAAAGAAGAGCAGCAAAGCTGGTGAAGGGTCTAGGGCACAAGTCTGGTGAGGAGAGATTGAGAGAACTGAAGTTGTTTGGCCTGGAGAAAAGGATGCTCATGGGAGGTCTTCTTGCTCTCTACAACTCCCTGAAAGAAGGTCAACGGTAGATGGGGTCTGTCTCTTCTAAGGAACAAGTGACAGGACAAAAGAGAACAGGTTTGAGTTGCCCCAGTCTGGACATAGAACAGTTGCTTCAATGAAAGTGTTGTCAAGACCTGGAACAGGCTGCCCAAGGCAGTGGTGGAATCCCTGTTGATGGAGAGATTGAAAAGTCATGTGGTGCTGAGGTTTACTGATGACCTGGCAGAGGTAGGTTAGTGGTTGGACTCGATGACCCTAAAAATCATAGAATCATAGAATCAACCAGGTTGGAAGAGATCTCCAAGATCATCCAGTCCAGCCTATCACCCAGCACTGTCCAATCACACAGCACTAAGTGCTTCATGCAGGCTTTGCTTGAACACCTCCAGGCATGGTGACTCCACCATCTCCCTGGGCAGCCCATTCCAATGCCAATCACTCTCTCTGCCAACAACTTCCTCCTAACATCCAGCCTAGACCTGCCCTGGCACGACTTGAGGCTGTGTCCCCTTTTCTGTTGCTGCTTGCCTGGCAGAAGAGCCCAACCCCACCTGGCTACAGCCTCCCTTCAGGTAGTTGTAGACAGCAATGAGGTCACCCCTGAGCCTCCTCTTCTCCAGGCTGCACACCCCCAGCTCCCTCAGCCTCTTCTCACAGGGCTGTGTTCCAGGCCTCTCACCAGCTTCGTTGCCCTTCTCTGGACATGTTCCAGTATCTCAACATCTCTCTTGAATTGAGGGGCCCAGAACTGGATACAGTACTCAAGTCCCTCCCAACCAAAACAGTTCTCTGACCTACAACTCCTTGAGCACCTCTGCCTGTAACCAGACAGTTGCAGTGTGATGGGCAGCTCAGTCCCCTTGCTGAAGGACACCATTCAGCTGAGCTCCACAAGGTGACCAGACATGTCCCTGGAGCAGGGTATATTTAGGTTGGATATAAAGAGGAAGTTCTTTGTAGTGAGAGTGGTAGAATACTGGAACAGGTTGCCTGAGGACGTGTTTGAGGCCCTGTCCCTGGAGATATTCAAGATCAGACTTGATGTGGCCCTGGGCAGCCTGATCTAGTTGGAGGTATCCCTGCCAACTGCAAAGACATTGGACAAGATGACCTTTAAGAGTCTCTTCGAACCTGATGCCATCTGTGAATCATCTTGAAGTGGGTTTAAACATGCACCAAGCCCTGCACACATCCAGCCTTGATGCTGCACCCGCCCAGCACCCTTCGCAGGTCACACATGGGCCTTTCCACATCTTCCCCTCCCTCTCCATCCCTGGCCCTGCCGCGGCGCAGCCGCCGCGTCGATGTATACGGTGCCACATGCCGCTGCGGCTGCCAGGTGCCTCCTGCGCCCTGGGTGGCCCTGCCTCGCCGTGCACATCAGGCATTTCCCTTATAGCTCTGGCTGGGAGCCACGGCCCTACGTCAGCAGCTGCTCAGCTATTGAACAGCCGAATAATCGCAGGACTTAGCATCAAAGCTGAAGCTCTCTTAGCGGAGACGTGCAGGGAGCAGACTTAAAAGAAGCCGCCGAAGTAGGCTGGGGAAGAGTCTTTGCCAAGTAGCATCTGTCCAAGGCAGTTAACGTTAAGTAGGAAAAACCCAACAAACCCCACCCTTTCCTTTCCTTCGCTCCTGTTTAATGAGCAGGAGAGAGCTCTGGCAGAGCCCAGCATCTCATTTCACTTTCTAAACCAGGCCTTGAGTAAGCCCAAGCACTTACCTGAGCTTTTCCTCCTCTCCCAAACCAGGCATGCGAGCCCAGCTGGCCTTCTGCTGACAGCTGTAGTGGCAATTTCCTACACAATCGCGATGCTGTACGAGGGGTGAGTAGCTCTGCAGAGCTGGAGAGCTTCTAATTATTTCTAACGGGTTTAACTCCCCAGGTTTCGGGGAACTGCAGGAATAGAGATGGGTTGTTGGTTGGGTTTTTTGTTGTTTGTTTTGTTTTCCAATTAATTCAGTGGGGAAGAAGGAAAACAGAGAATTGTTTTTGTCAATTGTTTTGATAATGGGCAGATTCCTCTCCGAAACTATTCGCTGAGTTCTAGGAACATTTATGTGCTTGTTTATTTTTATCAAAAGGAGATCTTTTCTTCCTTCTGGGTGCTTGTTTCTCTCTATAGGAGAACAATAAGGAAGGCACTGAGGGGCCTCATTGTGTCATCTGAAGAGACCCTGTAGGAGAGCTTGCATTTTATAGTTCCATGGATGGGCTTCTCTGATATTTTGCATCACAATAGCTCAGTAGCCCAGGACAGAGTGGCCCAGAATAATTCCCAGAAGCGGCAGTTGTGCTTCGTCAGTGAAAGGTCTTTTGTGTTTGCAAGGGAGGAAGAGATGCAAAGATGAGGGCCAGTATTCATGGGTTGTGCTGTGGCTTATCCCACTCACGGATGGTCCCAGGTGGGAGCAGCCTTAGAGATGCTCCATGGTCCAGAGAGAGTGGGCTGAGGATTGCCACGGCACAGGAATAGTTGGGTTGTGCCAGCCCTTGAAGGGCAGAGTTTCTGGGCCCGAAGGGGAGCACACAGCAGTCTCAATTTTAATTCTTCCTCCATTCTTCTGCCCCACTCTTCTGTCTCTGCTCTCTCCCACTCCCCAAATCCCCATTCTCCTAACCACAGGCCTTTCACAGAGGAAATATATCGGCAGAAACAGAAGGGAGCAAAGAACAAGTAGCAACAGGTATCTTTGCTGATCGGTGTTTCAGCAAGAGGGGATGTTTTGCCAGGCCCCCCCAGCCTGCCAGCACATTAGATGGGGGCAGGAGCACCACCCACCCTCCCAGCTCATTCCTGCTTTCCCCAGCTGCTCCAGAGCCCTTCCTGCGCTGTTCAAGGGATTTGAGCTTCAAATCTCTGCAAAAACCCATGTGGGAAGGTTTTACACTGTGGTGATCCTGTCAGCCTCTTGGCACCCAGCCAGCAGCCCCCAAATGGGTTAGATTGTATGCTTGAAAGTCAGCACAAGGGAATTGCTGGGGAGCTTTGAGGCTCCAGGTTTAGTCTAAATCAGGCAGATAAAAGCAGCTGCTGGCCATGGCAAATCCTCCAGAGAGCAGCAGGGATGGTGCAAAAGGGCATATGTGCCCAACCACCTTGCAGGGAAATTGTTTGCCCGTGCTCTATGCCCCAGCTGGAAGCATGACACACATGGGCTGCACCAGCTCAACCCAGAAGCTTGGTTTTGGTGGGGGGCAAAGCTTAAGTTCCTGCCAAAGCTCTTTTCCTTGGGGTTAAATGTCCTGCTGGAATAATCTCTGCCCGCTGGTAGGTGGGGAGGTGTTGGCATTCCTGTAGCCTCTCCCCAGCAGAGATGCTGTAACACCAGTGTGGTCCCTAACAGGCTTTTGTCTCTTTGCCTTTCACGAAGCAGTGTCTCGGATACCTCGGCACGGTGTGCCTCTGTGGTCCTCACACTGTCCAATTTGCCTGTTATCCTACTGAGATGTGTCCCACTAATTAGCCCAGCAACCCTTAATGAGCCCACTGAGCACCCTGCAGTACTGGAAGCCATCAGAGGAACAGCCTGAGCACGGCGGCACCTCCTCACTGCAGCCCGCGGGAGCTGGAGGTCCCTGTCCCTAGGTGTCTGTCTCCATCGATGGATCACTGCAGCTCCTGCCACATAGGCAGTGCTCTCCCAGGAGCCACATGGTGTGGGACATCCTGAACGCTCCTCCTACAGATTGGAGATCTGCAGGGCAAAAAGGAACCCAGCTCCAGCCTTGGACTGGAAAGCAAGCAGAGTAACAATGGAAGTACCAGGGGCCTTCTGTAAGCAAGCTCTGAGCATGAGGAAGCTCCAGCTCCATCTAATCCTGAAGATCATCCAAGATGCTGTGGAAGAGCCTCAGGAAGCAAGCAATAAAGAACATTTTGGAACTCCTGGGACATTCAGAAAGAGCTGGAGAAGGAAGAAGTGAAACTGCTGCAATCCCAGAAACAAACCCTCTCTTTTCTGAGAGAGGGAAACCTCCCTGTCTAGCACTGCCATTTTCCACCCATGCAGAGCCCTGTAGTATCTCCACCCCAGTTGAAAAGGCCCCAGGAAAGGTCACTGAAAAGCACTTAGACACTTAGACATAAATGTATGACTTAAACCACTGTTCAAGGGGGGTGGAGGGATGGTAGTTGTCTCATAGGGAAGCCCCATCATGGAGATGACCAAGGGGAAGATTCAGTTCCTATCCAGACCCTGCAGGTATCCCATCCCTGTTCCCCTCTGCACACACCCAGCTCCTTCTTTTCCCCAGGGACACGTGTGGGTCCTGCCCACCTTCCCTATCACCCAGTCAGTGCCTTCCAGCTATTTTCACTGCCTTGAAGGGGCAGTGGGTGGGAAGGAGGGAAAGGGCAGCCCCTGCCTTCTGCATCAGGCAGCAGACAGTAGAGACCATCCCTTCCATCCCTGCCACCAGCCTTGACAAGTCTCATAGAGCCCAGTGCTGGATCCTGCCCTGGAAAAGAAGCTCCCAGGGGGTGATGCTCCAGACCTAGGCTCAATGTTTGCAGGTTCCCAGAACAGTTTGAGAAATAAGCTGTAAATGACCAAACAAAAATCAACATAAAGCCTCCGTCAGCGGTGCCGGAGAAGGGAACTGCTCTGCTGCCAGCTCCTGTGCTGGCATCAGGGTGCAGTACCAAATCTAAGCATCACATAGTCTCCTCTGCAGAGGATCCCTTTTCTCACTGTCACCTCCTCGAAAGAGTTTGATTTCCTTTTTGCTTTTGCACATTGTAATTCACCCTTCGGGCATCGCTCAGCAGGAATTAAAAGTTGGTTTCTTTTCAGTGCAGTGTCTGTTTCCTTCAGCCAGGCTCTGGACGCTGTGGTTGTGTTTCACCATTTTGGAGCTGTTACAGGAGGATGTGTTGATTTGTTGGTTTTGGTTTTTTTTTCATCACCATCCCAACGACCTTCCTCTTAAAGACTTGGCCATAGTATTTTATTTTTAGCTAAGTTTCCACATCCCCTTCACGGTTAATGTTTATAGACAGAGGCTAAAACAGCCCTGTACCCATAGCAACCAGCAAGGAGAGGATACGTTGCATTATTCAGACAATTTATGTCAGAGTTGCCAGTCCCAGCTCAAAGTCTCTGATGTAAATAAATTCAGATCTGTTGATAGGTGAAATCAGTGTTTGCTGAAGAGACACCTGCCCGGCGGGGCAGGGTTGCTCTTCATGAGAATGCAGCAAGGGGCTGGGTTCCTGCTGGCTCATTCACAGTCTGGGGACTATATATGCCTTTACCTGTCCCCACAACCAGTCTCATCTTACTCGATTGTCACCATAAACATGAGGGATGGAGCTGCTTCCCCTCCTGTGGCCACTGCATCCCTAAAGCACAGGTTTTTGGTGCTGCACCAGCTTCATGGACTGCTTCCACCTCCATCCACCATTTCAAACCCTTCATGGTCCCTTAATGCACCACTTCAAACCCAACCTTCCCCAATTCCCAGCCAGGCTCACCTCCCTCAGATGAATGTCACCATAGACCCCAGCAACAGAGCTGCTTTTCCCCTCCTGTGCCCACAGCATCCCAGAAGGACAGGGTTTTGCTGCTGCAGCAGCTTCATAGACTCCTTACCCCTCAATCCACCATTTCAAGCCCTTCTTGATCCCTTGCTCCACCATTTCAGACCCAACCTTTCCCACTCCCCAGCCACTCTGTCAGCTTTGTATTGCACAAGGGTTTTCCTGGAGCTGAGCCAGATACATCCCTGTTCTTGGTAGCTCTTCCTGCAGCAGCCAGTACGGATTAGTGTGTCTCTGCATTCGCAGAACTGGTTCTGGCTGCTGTTAAGCTGGGGTTTGACGTTTCAGAGGCATCTGCTGTTCCCTGAAGTAAAACTAAGGAGCTGGAAGGTGATGTTCAAGCTCACCTTGCAGGATCCAAGCCCATCTTTCTCCTTTGAGTGGAGAGGTTGGCCTTATCTGGGGCCATTCCTGCACTGTGGGGAGGAAAACAGAGGGACCATTACTCATACTGTTTTCTAGGACTTAACAACAAGGGATTAAGGGACTCTTCCTCCCTGTTTTCAAGGGAAAAAATGGATTCCTCTCCAATTACATAATATTTCCAAGAATTTGAGATTACAGAGGATGGGGATGAGACCTTCAACATGAGCATGAAGTGCTGGTGGTGTCAGAGCTATTTTCCCCCTTCTCATCTCCATGGCCACCGCCTGGTTGTGGCTAGGCCATATCCTGCACTGAAGGGATGGACTCTACAGCATCCAGGTCACATTGAAGAACTTCTGCTGCTTCCAAAGGAGAGACCTGCACTGTGGACCCCCAGAACCAGCTAGCTACACCCCCAGCACCATGCAGGTGCATCCCTCTGGCTCTTGAGGAAGTGTCAAGTACCAGGTGGGTTCCCTGTGTCCCTCTGGCTTTCTGGGATGCATTGAGCAGGTTTCCTGGAAATGTGGTCATGCATCTGTTCTCTGAGTTTCATGGCTTCAGTGTGGGCCTTGCTGGGCCCACCTGAGGTTGGCAGGGGGTTTTGTTTGCAGCCTTGGGAGCTGCTGCACGTGAGGCTGTGTGCAGATACTGCAGGTAACACCTCCCTTGATGTTTGAGCCATTTCTCCAGAGCAAACACCAGGAAAGGAGAGACTGGTTAAATCTCAACTCCTGCCTGGCAAGGATAACCAGGTCACCAAGCCCATCACACCACACTGCCTCGGTCACCCTGTCCTGCTGTGCAGCTCCCAGCTGTGCCCACCCTCATGCTCCACCTGGGTTTTCTCTGCTCAGCCACAGTTCCCCAGCACTTTTCTCCACTCCCTAGAACTGAGAGGGGAGATTTCGCACCAGGAAAGATTTAGACTGGACGTAAGAAGAAACTTCTTCACTGAAAGGGTTCTCAAACCCTGGAACATGCTCCCCAGGTTGAATCCCCATCCCTGGAGGTGTTTAAAAGGGGCAGAGGTGTGGTGCTCAGGGACATGGCTTAGCAACAGGCTTGGCAGAGCTAGTTAATGGTCAGACTCATTGACCTTACAGGGCTTTTCCAAGCAAACAATTCCATGATGCTGCGAGACCTTTATTTGGGGTGGGAAGGGATCACCCATACAAACCCAAACAGCTCCAGCTACGGGCATGTGTTGCAGATCCAGCATGGACTGCTTCATCCAGGGACACTCGGGGACACGGAGGTGGCTGCATCCTGCAGTCCTCTCCCTGAAGGCAACGGGATGCCGTGGATATGGAGAACTGAGGACACATCCCAAAGGCCTTACCCTCCTTTGTCACCACCCTTAACCCTGCGCCCATGTTTGCTGCACTGCCTTCACCCGGGGGAGGGACGGCCACCAGCCCTTACGTGGCAAACAAGCCCACTCAGGAGCAGGGAATAAACACATGGCGCAATCCAGGCCGCTCGCGGTGCCTCGGCAGGGCCATGGAGAAATCATCATTCCTGTTGGGCTCTGGCCAGACCCAGCTTGCTGAGGCTGCACTTTTGCTCTTTGGGTCAATGGGGGCTCAGGGCACTGGTGCTGGCTCCCGTACCCATCCTAGCACTGAGGCTGAAGCTCCACACAGCTGGTCGGCAGGCAGGGGAGATGGACTTGCCTGCCAGCCATTGGGATTTGATGCAAAAGCCAAACCGAGCTTTGAGCACAGGATGCTTGGGGGCTCTGGGGGGTAGTTTGGGCACTCACTGCTTTGTTATGAGCCTCTAAATCCAGAGAAGGCATAAAGCAGTCTCCTCTCTGCTGCTTGGGGAAAGAAGTCTGGGCTTTAAATGGTCACAAATAAATGCAATGGGGAAGAGCACCCCAATGGGAAGCTTTATCCAGCTGGGTGCGGGTGATGCACCTGAGGCACTTGATCCGTCCAGGAAGACCTTGGCAAGTTTGAGGAGTGAACCCACGTGAACTTCATGAGGTTCAACAAGGCCAAGTCCAAGGTCTTGCACCTGAGTCAGGGCAATCCCTGGAATCAGCACAGGCTGGAGAAGGAAAGGATTCAGAGCAGCTCTGCAGAGAAGGGGTTGGAGGTGCTGGTGGCTGAAAAGCTGGACATGAGCCAGCACTGGGTGCTCACGGGTCAGACCCAACCACGTCCTGGGCTCATGCCCAGCAATGTGGGCAACAGGTGGAGGGGGAGAATCCTGCCCCTCTGCTCTGCTCAGCTCTGCTCTGCTGAGACCCCACCTGCATTTCTGGGGCCACCTCTGGAATCCTCAGCACAGGAGAGACATAGACCTGTTGGAATGGGGACAGAGGAGACCACAGCAATGATATGAGGGCTGGAACCCCTCTGCTGTGAGGACAGGCTGAGAGAACTGGGGTCATTCAGCCTGGAGAAAAGAAGGCTTCAGGGAGACCTTGTTGTGACCTTGCAGTCCTTAAAGGGGTATACAGGAAAGGGGGACAGACTTTTGAGCAGGGCCTGTTGTGACACGACAAGGGTGGTAGTTTTAAAATAAAAGAGGGGGAATTTTGACTAGATGTAAGGAAAGGCCTCAGCCCTGGAAGTGTTCAAGTCTAGGTTGGATGGAGCTTTGAACAGCCTGGTCCAGTGAAAGATGTCCCTGCCCATAGCAGGGGGATTGGACTAGATGACCTTTAAAGACCCCTTCCAACCTAAACCAGATTCTGATTCTATGAAGCCATCAGTGTTGGAGTGCTAACAAATGCCAGGGCCAGAACCATCCTGCCTCTGCAGAGCCAGGCTTGAGTCTTATGGGCACCACTGGCAGGCTCCTGCTTTTGGGATCTGCAGACGAATGCAGACAGCATCCACTCCATGGGTTCCCAGGGCGGGCTGCAAAATGTCCCCCAGTGCCAGGAGAGCAGCAGCACCCCATGCCCTTCACATCACCCCTGCCAGGGACAGCATGGTGACACCATCCAACCCAGCTTGGCCCATCTCCACCCACCACCCCGCGGGCCTTTACGCAGGGAGCCCCTGCCATGTGCCAGAGGACGCATTCCCAGGCTGTTTGCTTTCATTTGCACACCAGAAAGCCGCCTCGGGCCAGCCCGGCGAGCTGGCCGCGCTGCGCCGCCTCCTCCTTGGATCTTAGGTCCAAAAAAATCAGAGGAATGTGCTGCTTTTTCCGTGCTGCCTTCTTTGCGGTGGGAATCTGTTTACGGAGCGCAGCTCCTTTCCAAATGGGGGGTTGCGGGAGGGAGGCAGAGCAGTCAGAGCCACACACCCCCCCCAGCAAGATGTTGGCAGTTCTCTGCCTGCAGCTTTGCTTTGATGCTGCACCGGCGCCGAGCATCTGTGAGTGCCTCAAAACTCCTCGCTTTGGGCATTGGTGCCGAGCAAGGCTCAGCCCTTGCCCAGCTCAACAGCCAAACACCTCCAGTCACTGCCTCAAGCCCTCCAGACTCCACAGCCAGTGGGGTCAGATGTGGGACCTAGACATGAAACACCTTTAGGCTCTGAGCACTCAGCACCAGCTGAGCATCCTTCTGCCAGCTCCAGCTTGCTGCTGCCTGGCTCCCTGCCTCCTCCTGAGCTTTGTCTTTTTGTCCTATAACTCTGGCAGCCGTGGCTATTTCCATGGGAACCCTTCTGAAATCTGCAGCAACTGGGGTCACCAAGCCTCCCTCTCCCCTCATGCCCTATATTCCAAGCCCAGTCGCTGCCCATCTCAGGTTACAGGTGACATTTCTCTCTAATCCCAGGGAAGCTGCTGCTCTCTGGAACAGAGCAGAAGGTGCTGGAGTCTGGGGACATGCCCAGGACATTCAAACATCTTTGTCCGCGTCAGATGCTAGTAGGATGCTGCTCAGTCTGAGTGAACCATGGGTGAGAGGATGGCATAAGTTGGTATGGAACTGGGAGCAGGGCGTTCCCAGGGTTCCTCCAGCTTGGGGACTCCCAGTTTGGCTTTGTACGGAGGTCTTGACCCAATTGTGCCACATGGTTATTGACCATGTGTCCAACTTTGAAGCCCTCAGCACAGGATAGACATGGAGAGACTATTGGAGTGGAGCCAGAGGCCACAGCAGTAATGGAAGGGCTGGAAGCCTTCTGCTGTGAGGCCAGGCTAGGAGAGTTGGGAGTGTTGAGCCTAGAGAAGAGAAGGCTCCAAGGAGATCTTTTGGTGGCCTTTCAATCAGAAAACCGAAGACAAACATTTTAGCAGGGCTTGTTGTGATAGGACAAGAAGTGATGGTTTGAAACTGAAGAAGGAGATTCAGATTAGAGAGAAGGAGGAAGTTTTTTACGCTGAGGGTGGTGAGACCCTGGCCCAGGTTGCCCAGAGAGGTGGTAGATGCCCCATCCCAGGAACCCTTCCAGGTCAGGTTGTTTGGGACTCTGAACAACCAGCTCTAGTTGCAGATGTCCCTGCTGACTGCAGGGAGGTTGGACTGGATGAGCTGTAACTATTCCAACCCAAACCAGTCTGTGATTCTGCTATGGATTAATGTCACTCCAACGCACTGAAGGGAGATGTTTCCATGTTGGAGAGTGGGGCACTATCCTGAGCGTGGCTGGCAAGCAAAGCCAAGCCCCTGTGGAGTGCTGCCACCAATCTCATCTCTCACCATGTCCCTGGTTGCCTGAGGGTGGTCAGCTCCTGCCGTGGGCATTTGGTGGGTTTGTCGTGGCAAACACACACCAAAGGTGAGAGGAGGGGAGTGGGTGCAGAAAGTGTGGAGGCCACAGCATGGCACAATTCTGCTCCCGGGCACATGAATGGCATCTCCAAGGGAGCTCTCATCATTCCTTGTCTGGATGACTCAAGGAACTGGGGATTTGAGACATGTCTCAGGCTTTCAGATCCTCTGTTAATCAAATCCCAAATGCTATAAGGAGTCAAGAGACGTGAAAGTGCTGCTAAAGAAATAAGGGGTGGGGGAAGGAAACAAATAAACCCACCCCTCCCCGGTCCCCAGTGGCAGCAGCCCACTTCTGCATCTTATCTCATCTGGGAAAAATTATAAGTTGTGAATTACGTGCTGCTGTTGAAAAGCCTTAGAGGAGACTTAGTAAAACGAGACAAGCTAATAATATAGGGAATGAATAGCAACCTTGGATGCTGCATCTTGATTTAATCAGATGCTTTTCCCCAGGGCAACAAGCAAGAGCTATAGCTAAACCTCCCTTCCTTACGCAGCTGTTTTCCTCTTCCTCTGACCCTTCACTCCTTCTCCCATCCCAGGAGAGCGGCAGGGACAGGATTTGGAGTCCCACAAGCCCCCAGTGCTCACCAGCAGCATTGGGAAGCACACAGCCCATGGTGGTTATTTGTGAGGAGCGTGATGAGCGGCATGCCAGGGTGCAGTACACCAGACAGGGAGAGAGTCTGTGTCTGAAGCACAGGTCCCTGTTCTGGGGGAGAAAAGTGGGAACTGGGGAGCCAGGAAAGCTGGGCTGGGGAATGAGTTTGTCTCTGCGTGCATGCTCATGAAACCCCTGCCCAGAGCCAGGGAGTGCCATGTGCTGCTGCACAGGGCACAAGGCCTTGGACGTGAAGCATCTTAAGAGCAACAATAACGAGCTTGTGCTGGATCTGCTCCCCTCCAAGACCCAGGAAAGGCCATGGGGTCTGCATGTGCCGAGATAGGAAAGCCACAAAATGACTTCTCCAGTTGTGGCTTTTTCACCACTTGGACCCATAGGCCCCAGCTGGGAACTGCGACCTGGCTCAACCCCGGAGCGGCCACGCTTCCCAGCTCTGCAGCACGCTCCGAAATCAAAGTCATGTTCTGATGTAATTGTTCTTTTCCAAGTATCCTCCTGCTCGCCTGCCCCTGGCTTGGGCAGCCTGATGCATGCTCCTGCCTCTGGGTACATTTTGCTTCCTACATTCTGCAGAGGCTGGTGCTGCTGCAAGCTCTATTTTGCTGCCTGCACAGTTCGTCCAAGCCAGACCCTGGGGAGCCTCGTGTTCTGTCACCGGGATGTTTGCCTGACTTTCGTGGAATTTCCTTTCCTCGGCCACTTGCTCATGGTTTCTGGGCAGGTTCTGTTCGTTGGCACAGAGCTGGTAAACCCAGGAGGGGGCAATGAGGACAGAAATAATAAGAAACCAGGGATTGATCTGTGCTGAAGATGTTCGATTCCATTAAAGGTGTCTGCAGTGGCTGGGGTTTGTGCTCAGCAGCCTGCCTGCAACTCCTGCTGTACCAAGCAGCTGCATGAGTGAGCAAAAAAGCCTGAATCCTCCCCAAAACCGGGTGAGTAGCAAAACACTCTGCAAATGGCAGGGTCGAGCTCTGCGCTGGCTGGACCGCAGCCGTGGGGGAAATGATATTTTACCTGCCCCCGCTTAAGACTTGTGCTATTTGCAGCCAGGTCAGAAATAGGTGGTGATTCTGAACAGTCATAACCGTGGGAAGGCTTTGCCTTGCAGCGAGGTGGATCTTTTATCATCAGTCACCAGCAGCCAGCTCCCAGCAAATGTGCTCCGCTTTCACCAGGAGATGATTTTCCAGATGATCTTGGGGGACTCAGCCTAATGCCTCATAACCTTCCTCTTCTCAGACTCTGCGTGACTCTGCGAGGAGCTGGGCGATGGAATAGCACTGGCAGCACCCACATCCTCTCCCTATGAGCTCCTGCAGCCACCAGCTCTCCTCCACCCACATGGGATCCCTATCCTTGCTCCCAAGGAGTCCTGGCAGGGTGGTTTCTGTCACACCCTGCACCTCTGAGCTGAGCCCATGGGGTCTGGTGGCACATCTACTTCGTGGTGTGCTCTTCCTCTGCTGTCTCCAAAGAGCCTTTTAAGGGAAGCAAATGGATTTTCCACTGCTGAAGACTGTTAAGCTAAGAGGAAGCTTCAAGCAGGCTATTTTTACCTGTTCCTAGCGCTATTAATACTTTTGCTGTTAACAACACACCAATCAAGACATTTGATTTGTCTGACCCCCCAGACAACACTTCCCCCCATCGTTTCCCATCAACTGCTTCAATAAAATGATCTTTCTGTTATTTTGAGGTGATACATTTGTGCTTTGTAATCAGCTATTAAACTTCTTCACTGCCTCACACACAGATCAATAAACATGTGAAACTGTCCCACTTTCTCTGCCCAAAGCATCCTTCTGCCTCTGCTGCTGGGCAGGATGGTTCCCTGCTGTCAGACACGGTGCTGCAAAGGGGTTGTTGAATCTGCTGCTCCTTCCCACCTCACAGACAACCACAGTTCCTCTGTAAACCTTCAAACTGTGCTTGAATTGAGAATGAGACCACGCTCAGGGGAGATGAAAAGCTCAGCAGCAACCATTTCCTGAGCAGTGCTGATGAAAGGCATCATGCTTCATGAATGTTTGTGTTCCTGCTGTCCCTGAAGTCCCTCTTGGTGTTGTAGGTGAGCCTTCTCCTAGCCTGAACCTTATTTAAGCATTACTTTTTGCCTTTTTTTTTTCATTATTCTAGTGAGTCTTCTCAAGGTCTTGATTCAAACCTTGTCATAAAAGAGGAGCTTGGCTTCCCCTGGGCCATGTCTCTCAATCACTGATGGCCCAGAGACCACTCTTGGCTTTCCTTGGACCATGTCTCTCCATCATTGATGGCCCAGAAGCCCCTCTTGGCTTTCCTTGGACCATGTCTCTCCATCACTGATGGCCAAGAGACCCCTCTTGACTTTCCTTGGACCATGTCTCTGCATCACTAATGGTCAGAGACCACCCTTGGCTTTCCTTGGGCCATGTTTTTCCACCACTAATGGCCCAGAAACCTCACAGCAGCTCTCCCATATCCCCTAGGACCATGGCCCGGGTGCTCAGGAGAATGCTGGGGCAGTTAAACACGCTGCAGCCCTGCTGTGCCCAGGGCTGGCAGGCTGCCCAGATCACCTCCAGAGATACTCGGCCCTCAACAAGATCAGACCCCTGGTAGGAAGCAGCACCACACACCCTCTCTCCCGCCCATCGCAGGAGCTACTGCCTGCTCTGCACCTGTATTCCTTCATCCTCCTCCTGATCCGGGCAGCCTCCCCTGGCGCCATCGGGGCTGCAGGACTCTGTGCCACTGCATGTCCTCAGGACAGGCTTCCTCAGTCCTGTTCGAGGGTGCACCGCGGGGCCCGGCCCGACCCTGCCCGCGCTGCCCACTAGCGGGAGGAGTCGGTGCTGCAGCGGCACCGTGCTCCGTACCCCGAGTCTGGGTCACCCCCGATACTCCCTACGCTGATATCCGCCGCCCCGGATCTGGGGATCCCTTTTCGGTACCACTCGCTCCGAGCCCAGGACCCCCCGGGATCTCCCGCCCGGCGTCTCTGCTGCCGGGGCAGCGCTGCCGGTAGAAGGTTTCCGGGAGCCCCGAACCGGGCTGCAAGGCACCGGAAGCCCTCACCGAGCTGCAAACGGGGCTCGGGAGCTCGCGCCGGGCTGCGAACGGGACACGTACAAAACACCGGGTTCTGGCGCTGAGTTAAGGGGTCGAGTTGTAAACAGAATCAGGAGCCCGGCCCCGGCTGCGAACGGGGCCAGGCTGCGCAGCACTGGGAGCACAAACTAGGCAGCGAACGGGACTTGGAGCCCGGACCGGGCTGCGAAACGGACTAGCCTGCCAAGCATATGAAGTGAGAACTGGGCTGTGAACGGGACCAGGTTGGGCAGCATCTGGAGTACGAACCGGGCAGTGAACAGTCCGAGCGGGGCTGCCATCGGGACTGGGCTGAGAAGCACCGAGAGAGAGAACCAAACTGCTTATGGGACTGGTCTGTGCAGTACCGGGCTGCGAACGAAACTGGGTGCCCGTACCGCGCTGTGAACAGGACCAAGCTGCCATGACCCGGGAGTGTGAACTGCGCTGCGAAAGGGACAGGGCTGTAAAGCACCGGGAGTGAGAACAGGGCTGGGCTGTGCAGTCATGGGGAGCACAAACCGAGCTGCCGACGGGACTGGGCTGCCGAGCGCCGGGAGTGCAAACCGGGCTGTAAACGGAGAGGAAGCTCAGCCTGGGTTGCGAACGGGGCTGTGCTGTGCAGCACCCAGACCCCGTCCGGGGCGGCGACGGGGAGCGGGCACTGACTCAGCCCCGGGTCGTGACGCGCCGAGGGGCGGTCGCTGCCGCTTGCATATAACGCAGCGGCGGCCGTGCAGAGCTCACACCGGCCTTTCTTGCGAGGGGAGAGGGGCTGAGAGCCGGGCTGGCATCGCCTTCCTCATCTTCATCCTCCTCCATCCTCTGGGCACAAGCTGCCCCTTCTCCGGCTTCAATGAAACTGGCAGCGATGATCAAGAAGATGTGTCCCAGTGAGGCCGAGCTGAGCATCCCCGCCAAGAACTGCTACCGCATGGTCATCCTGGGCTCATCTAAGGTGGGCAAGACGGCCATCGTCTCACGCTTCCTCACCGGCCGCTTCGAGGAGCAGTACACACCTACCATCGAGGACTTCCACCGCAAGTTCTACAGCATCCGCGGGGAGGTCTACCAGCTCGACATCCTGGACACCTCGGGCAACCATCCCTTCCCAGCTATGCGCCGTCTCTCCATCCTCACAGGTACTTGGTTCTTGAGTGCCAGGAGGAGGGGGGAGGTTTCTCTTGACAGATTTCAGGTGTTCTCACCAGATGGGGCATGTTTCGCAGGTCTCAGGAGAAGGGAGGTGGGGTTTTGCATGTACATGCAATGGGCAACTTTGCTTGCTGCACTTGGTGGACAGGAGGATATAGGACTCAGGTGCTGCCCGGTCCTGCCCTCCCTAAGTCTCTGTATGGCTTAGGCAGTGGGTCTTGGTGTGTTGCTGTCCCTGCAGCCATCTCACGGTCCCGCTTTGTCCCCAGGAGACGTGTTCATCCTCGTTTTCAGCCTGGACAATCGAGACTCCTTTGAGGAGGTGCAGCGCCTGAAGCAACAAATCCTGGAGACCAAGTCCTGCCTGAAGAACAAAACCAAGGAGAACATAGAGGTGCCCCTGGTTATCTGTGGCAACAAGGGAGACCGGGACTTTTACCGGGAGGTGCAGCCCCGGGAGATTGAGCAGCTGGTGGGAGGGGACCCCAAAAAATGCGCCTACTTTGAGATCTCAGCCAAGAAGAACAGCAGCTTGGACCAGATGTTCCAGGCACTCTTCGCCATGGCCAAGCTGCCCAGCGAGATGAGCCCCGACCTGCACCGCAAGGTCTCGGTCCAGTACTGCGACATCCTGCACAAGAAGGCGCTGAAAGGCAAAAAGCTGCTGAAGGAGGGAGGCCGGGGCGGCAGTGAGGAGGCGTACGGCATCGTGGCCCCCTTCGCCCGGCGCCCCAGTGTCCACAGTGACCTCATGTACATCCGGGAGAAAGCCATCGGTGGTGGGCACAGCAAGGACAAGGACCGCTGCGTGATCAGCTAGAAGCCCCCTGCTCACCAGGAAGGAAGGAAGGACAGAAAGAAGGGAGGGGGGAAAGATGCTCATTTCCAAATCGACTTTGGGCAGGCAGAAAGGGAGGGCTGCCTCTTCCCCAGCCTCCCTCCTCCCAAGGGATTTCTTTCATCACCTCCCTCCCCCAGGGCAGAACTTTGGGAGCAAGAGGGAGGCTTTGGAGGGCAGGAGGGGGGTGCCACTGGGACCAGCCTCCTCTGGGCAGAGAGACAGGGAAAGAGTGAGCTACTGGGCAGGATGGTGGGAGGATGAGTGTGGAGGGTGAGGACCTTGGTGGTTCTTCCCCTCCCAAACCACCTAGCCTCGGGCACTGCCTTCAGGAGGGAGGGCAGAGGCCTGCCAGCGCCTGCTTGGGGCTTTGGGTTTGGTTTTTTCTGTTGTTTTGGTTGTGTTGGGTTTTTTTTTTCACTTGAGAAGCTGTGCACGGACTCTGGCGCTGTGTCCTGTGTTCGTCTGTGTCTGCAAAGCACGTGCAGAAGACACTCCTAAGCTGTTGCAAAGACATTGCCGAGTTACAGCCCCGATGGACCAAAAAAACCTTAACTCTTGTTTACATTTGTCTTGTCTGATTTGCAAGATTTGGGGAGGGGGAGTGGGGGGGAGAAGGGGAGGGAAAGGGAAGGGTTTTTTAAATAAGACAACAATAGGCACTTTATGTAGGTATTTGTTTGTCATTGACATGAACAAAACAAAATCTCCAAGTGTTTCTACTGTGGGTGAAACTTGATGTTTTATTTTTTCTACAAAGTAATAATAATAATAAAATCATCTTTTTGAAATGAGACCTGTGGGTTTGCCTTTGCTTCCTCAGCAAAACCAAATCCTCTTAAACCCAGACCTGAGCCCAGCTCCCAAGTCCTACGAACGGCCTCTCGACTCAATCCCTTTATTACCCCATCCTCTCCGACTCCCAGTGCAAAGGTTTCCGACGCTGCAAGCAGTCACTTTCTTGCCACACGGGGTAACGAGGGGCCAGGCAGCCAAGTTACTCAAACGGGTCACTGAGCCAGGATTCTTTCCTCGTGTCACCAATGCCGAGTGACGACGCTGCCAGCCCTGCGACACGCCGGGCATTGGCATGTCACTCACCGCAAAGACCCAGCCATCTGACATCACTCTATTACAAGGAGCTGATTATGTTTCATGCTTTTTCCAGATTAACTAAGCCCAGTTTAATGATGTCAACAGAGAGTGATTCATCCGTGCCCTGTCCAAGATACTGTTTTTATTTTGCAATGTGAGTAGAGAAGTACTTTCTCAAAAGGTCACCTTTGCATCTGATGCTTTTTAATCTCTTCCTCACAGTAACAGTAACCACTGCTCAAAGTGAAAAAAGCTCTTCTAAGAACAGTTC
The DNA here is from genome assembly GCA_013400475.1 of Tricholaema leucomelas. Lineage (NCBI taxonomy): Eukaryota > Metazoa > Chordata > Aves > Piciformes > Lybiidae > Tricholaema lacrymosa > Tricholaema leucomelas. The sequence goes on along the minus strand of WAAF01002155.1, from coordinate 362,755 downwards.
TCCCTGGCTCCAGCTTCATTTGCAGCCCCTTTTCCTTGCCCCACCTCCTTGAGCCACAGAAAAAATCTACATTTATTACATACCAATGGCAAAAAAAAAGATCAGTTGAAGCCTGGGTGGCTGAGACTGTGAACCAAACCTCTGCAGTTTCGTTTGAAACTTGGATTCAAGTTGACAGAGTTAAGTTGTTCCTGCGCTAAGTGCCAGGCATTTCTTTGGAAACACGTTGTTCCTTCCAGCTCCTTATGTGTCCTGATTTCACAGGGACTGGCAGAAAGGAAAAAAGAAAGGGTAACCATCATCCAGGCATGAGACAGAGGAATTTATTGAGCTGGGACAGGCAATGGTTGGCAGCAAGGTAATTTCAGCAATAAAAAAAGTGTACATTGTGCTGTGTTTACACTGGTGTTCTGCTTTACCCAGAATTTACACACTGGCACCTTCCCAAAGAAAGTGCTGCTGAAGTGTTCCAGTGGGGTAGAGAAATCTCCAGGCTACAGGTGAGTCACAACCATCCCAACTCCCAACAAACAGTGTTATTTGCCCTTTGGTTTAGGAAAGGAAAACCTCACCCAAACAGATCTCACTTCTCTTCTTTCAAAGGCATGAGTGCTACCCACCCTTAGGTGGTTCTCAGCAGACACTGCATTTCATGAGCTGCTTTCTCACCTCTTTCACTCTCAGCCATCTCTCACCTCTCATCTTTCTCACTCTCATCTTTCTCACCTCTACCATCTCTCAGCACGATTCAGGGAACCATGAGACTCAAAGTCCTGCCACATCTTTGTTAGTGAGCAAGATGTGGGGCTGCTTTCCAGACTGTCATCTGCCGCTCTAAGAGCTAACAGAGGGACAGAGGGCAGAGAGCCCTAGGATCTGTCTGAATGTGACATTCAAGAGCTTTCCATCTTCTGCTGGCAAACGTTCAAGCTACTCAAATGCTTGTGTTTGTGGGAAATCCCTGGAGCACTTTGGATGTGGAACTGATCCGTCCTGTTGAGCCTGACTTCTGTCACGTGGAATGACTAAAAGCTCTGGTCACTTCTGTCCTTCGTTTTGGTCTGCTTGCCCTTCCTTTGCTTTAAGAGCAAGATACCAATGTACTACCTACAAGCTGCACTCAACCAGGAAGATTTACCACCCAAAGCTGATCAAAATCCACTCCTGGTGGTCCCTGCTTTGCTCTCCCAAGTCACTCTGCTTCCAAATAGAGTGATGTCAAGACACAGAAGCTGGACCCAGGCCACACATGTCCTCTGTGCTGCTGAAGTCCTGCCCCTGCTCAGGCCATATTCACTCAGTGACCACACAAGAGGGGCAGTTTGGAATTCTTGCATCTTTACTCATCTCCTACACAACCATCACTTGCTTAAAAAGAGAGAAAGAGAGGGAAACAAAGAAGCAATTGAAAGCAATTCTTCCTCTTTCAACACAGCAGGCTAGAAGGTGCCCCAGAGATCCTTTGCAGGAGCAGGGTCAAACAGTTCATGCTTCCCTCTTGTGTTCCCTTTGGAGTTTTGGGCAATTTTAAGTAAAAAAGAATGCAGAAAATGTCTCCTTTTTCCTGCTGAAGTTAACCAGCAGGTACCTTGACCCTCACTGAGGAGAAAACATAACATCTCCTGCTTGCTTGAATGTAGAAAACAAACCTCATTCCCTCCCAAGAGAAAACAGGAAAGACGCCTCTAGAACTGTGCAGTCCTACAGCAGATCAAAGTCAAGGTCCTGCTGTGATCACCACACATGAAGCACACAGTGTTCTGGTTCAGCCTCACACCTGAGATCCCCCCAGACACCACTTCAGAGCAACGCCACCAAAAACAGCACAAAAGAAAGAGAAGTAAACTCCTGCCACTTTTTGCTCCTGTTCATTCAGGAGAGGAGGTATCTCGGAGCCGGAGGGCAGAGCTGTGCCCTTCCTACTCCTTGGGGATTTCAAACATGCAGAGGCTCTTGTACTTCTGCAGCAGTTCGTTTTTGGTCCGCACCTGCTCCCGCAGGCTCTGAAGCTGCTGCTGCTGCTGCTCTGGGCTCACACCGATGCCGGGCATGGAGCTGATCAGCTTCCTCATCTCCTGAAACTTGTTCTTGAGCTCATTCAGCACCTGGTGAACATCTTGGCTGTCCTTGTCCATGCTGTAGAGGGAAGATAAGATTGTTGGGTTCTCTTATTGGAAAGTGAAAAATGTGCTTGGGCAACCAACACTTCCAGTGCAACCAGAGCTTAAACTGGAATTCAGAGGGGAGCTTTTGCTCTTAGTATCTAACTACACACATCTCATTCACCTATCCTGATAAAATGGGCACAGGTAGATATACAGACTGGGTAGCCTCTGGGGCAGACTGTTTTCCTGCTCATCTCCAGTGCACAATCCAGTTACCTCAGGAGATGTTCTGCAGCTCTGAAACATTATTGTGCCAGCAGCTAAATCCTCCCTCTGTTTCAACTCCCATATCTCTCTTTAGGGAAGGGAAAGTTACATATCTGTGTGTGTAGGCACCCGGAAAAAAAGATTTCAGTCTCACGTGTGACCTGTTGCTGCTGTAATACAAAAAAAATCAATGCAGTCAAACAGCTTGACAGTGGAAAACAGAAACTGCTCCCCAAAGTATCAGAGAGCATCCAGTGGCAGAGAAACCGGTACTTCGGAGCTTTAAAACGACTCTCTGGGGAAACAAACCTAATAAAAGAGAAGTGGCAGCTTATTTTTCCAAGAACAGCACAACTGGTCCTGCAGTCAGCTCTCTGCTTTTCAAGGACCCGGTGCTGCCTGAGCCACTGTCTGCCCTCAAGCCCTCGTTAGTAACTGCTGCAGCTTTGTTAGCACCAGCGAGGAGTTTTAACCATTCCAAGCAAATCTGAGTCCCTGCTTCCAGGGTCCCTGTTACTAACAAGAGCAGGATTCAAATGGGCTTTGAAAAGTGGGAGCTTGTTCAACAGCCAGACCTAAAAATAAACCTGCTTGGCATGACCAGGACAGAGAGGTGCTAGATTAGAACTTTGGGGAATCGTGACACGGCTGAGAGTAAAACTTTTAACCAGATGGTGGCCACTGCTTTCAAAAGCCTGTTGGAACAAAATATTCATTACTCCCTTCTAAATAAAACTGCAGCTGCTGCTCTAATGTATCCCCATTATGCAGTCACCCACGGTCAGGTCAGCAGTGGAAAAACACAGGCACACACCCCCCACAGCACCTCTGCGGAAGGATTGGGGGATGCTGCCTCTAAACCACCCTATGGTAGCTGAGAGGGTCATTCTCCCTGTTCCGTGTCTCCCCAAGTCTTGTTCCCTTCTCCACACAACAGCCTGCCTGGCTGGTTGATCCACGGGAACAACTATTTCAGGTTTGGGGGTTACACAACTGGGTTTCTTTCTGTGTGAAGTCAATGAGATGACTCCCTCTTCTGAGACAGGGACAGGCAGGGATGAGGTGTGGGAAGAGGCTGCAGCTGCCTGCACACAGGATTCAACACAGTGTCCAGCCACAGCCTGTGCTGAAGTGCACCTAAAACCTGCCTTAAGGCACAGGGTTCTTCACTCCACCAGCACACTCCCCACTTAGTGAAGCCATGTGCTGGGACTTCGGTGGCGCTGCTGTTCGACTGTCCAAGGTTGAAAACATCAGCTAGCCCTGCTTGGGAAAACTATCTCTGAACCCAAACAAGAGGAAAGAGCACATGTCCTTGGATGCAAGCAAATCTACGCCATACATCCTCGCTCCTGAGCAGAGTCACCTTGGAGATGTGTCTTCAGGGCTGAGTCAGTGTCAAAACAGCAGGGCTGGGCTCTGCGAGCAGCGGCAGCGTCAAGGGGTAATACGTTTGCCATCTGTCAGGGCCATGAGGTGACACGTCCCACCGCTTACCTCCGTGGTCCCACCCATCTGCAGCACTGCTCAGTGTATGCAAGGCTGCTCGAGTCACCCAGGATATGCCATGTGTCAAGCTGAGGGAGGCAGGAGTGGGTGGCTCAATGGGACAGGGCACAAGATAACCTAGGGACTGTCACCTGCAGGACACCATCGCCTGCTAGGTGGCACAGAGAAATCTGGGATGTCCCAGCCCATGGCTACTACCCACTTTGGTTATGTACATGCATGCACCTCGCTACGGGCTTAGCCTTGCTTCTGTGGTCTGGCCACGTAGCGAAAAATAGAGGCTGGGGGACAACTGCCCACTCTCCACATAACTGAGAGGGAAATCAGAAGGTCTGAGTTCTCCCACCTGTTGTGTTTCTGTAACCATGTGTGAGGGGGTATTCAGTTGTTCCCTGCCATGGCTCAGGTTGCAGAGCCAGTAAAGGTGAAGCTCTCACCTTCCAGACACACAAGATGCAAGTGGAACAGAAGCAGGACACAAACCACACCCAGCAACTAAGTATGCACACAGGGAAAAGGCAACCAGGCCCACAGCTAGTAACAAGGGAATTCATGATTCCCATGTTCTGTGCCTCACTCTGTAGTGTGCTCGGGTGACAGATGGAACTGGCCTGGATGGATTTTCATGGCAGAGCCATGCCCCTGCTGAACATCAGACCACGGACATCCTGGGACAGAAATCACAAGTCTCAGGATCTCTGTACAAGCACCTTTTGCCTCCACAGTACTTATCTTGATCTAGGAAAAGAACAGTTTAACTCATGCCACTACAGAAGCCATGCTTCTTTTTACAGCTCCCCAGAGGTGGGTTGCATTCCTGCCCCAGAACTGCCTGTACCTTCTGAGGCTTTTATAAGCCTCAGAGCAGAGTTCTCCAGAGCAATAACCCATGCAAGTACAATGCCCCTGACTCTGAGTGTTAACAGTTGGGCAGTGTACCTGGGCCACAGGAGCGCCTGCGCTGCTCGGGTGACCCAAACTCCACCCAGGTACAGGTGTGACTCACATCACAGAGGGCAAAGGAAATGCTGAGATACTGGAGAGCATCGCTAGAACCACTGCTACCTTGCTGGGGCACTTTGAGGATGCTGGCAGCTGAAAAGCACAATTAGGAGAATTCCTATGTTCTACTTCCTATCCAGGGCACTCCAGGGATGCTCGGGGATGGAGAACATCATTGGGGGGGATCCCATTGCCCTGCTCCCTGTCCAAGGCACCGTGATGATGCTGAGGGTGGGAACCATAGCCCTGCTTCCCACCCAAGGCACTCCGAGGACGCTGGGGGCCAGACAGCAGCATTCGAGAGGCGGTGGCCGGAGCAAGGAGGAGGTGGCCGGGCCCAACGCAGGGCAAACTCCTGCGATGCAGAAGGGGAGGCCCGGTAGCCCCGCAGTGCTGCCGGTGGCCGTGGCCGCCGTTACCATTTGATGATGTCGTGGACGAGCGGCAGGAAGGAGAACTCCTCCTGCGGGGGCGGCGGCGGCGGCGGCAGCAGCAGCGGCTTCTGCTCGGCGGATGGCTCGGGCGGCGGCGGCTCCTCGGCGGCGCGGGCGGCGGCGGCTGCGGCCGATGCCATGGCGGACCCCGGGCGGCGGCGGCGGCGCCGCACAGTGACGGAACGGGACGGGGCGGAGCTCGGCCGTGCCGCACCGCCCCCACAGCCGGGGCCTCGGCCTGGGCCTGTGCCGGGCGCTTGCTTCAGCTCGGGCCCGGGCTTTCTGCTGAGCCTAGGCCTGTGCTGCGGCCTGAGCCTGAGCTAGGTCGGGGTGCTTGGCCTGAGCTATGGCAGGGACTGGGACTTGGCCTGAGTCTGGGCTCTGTCCCTGCGACCCCTCAGCAGTGCCTGAGCCCCCTGGAGCCCTGCTCACCCTGCTAACCGTTGCCCTGCACTGCACCGAGCTCCGGAAGGCTGGCAGTGCGTGGGGTCCTGCTCTTGGAGGGCAGGGCAAGGAGAAGGAGTCCAGGAGCCATCCCACACAGGGCTGGCCGTGCCTCCCAGTCCCTTGGTGTCACAAGCCTGCGTGCATCCCTCCCTCCCAAGCCAGGTCTTGGGGGTGAAAAATGATCTGTTTTGGTGCAAATAACCACACAGGGTTCCACTGAGTCTTAGATCCCAGCATTCCACTATGTGTTTTTCTTTTCTTTAGTTGTTGTCCTCAGTTTGACTCTCTGCAACTGGAGGCAGTATGTGGGAGGCAGCTGAGTGTCAGAGGCATGGTCTTTGTAAGGCCTTTAAAGACAGATGCTTGGGGGAGGCCAGGCTTGCTGTCGGAGAGATGAAGCACAGCCGACAGCAGTGGAGGCAAAGCAAGCTGGAGCCTTGGCTGAGAGCCTGGAGATCTGGAAACTGGAGGAATCTGGAGGAAGAGAAACAGAAATCTAGGGTCAGGGCTGTGACCGCTGTGAGGCCGAGAGAGGCAGAAGAAAAGAAGCTGCGACATGACTGACCTGTGGGGGTAAGAGGTGACTGGAGAGGGACGGTGTGTGGTGGAGGCTGGGAGGTAGAGGGCGATGCCCCTCTGCATCAATGCACCCTCGGTTTCCTTCACAACACAAAAGATCACAGTACTCATAGCAGCCACAGTCGTGTGTTTTTCTTCCTGAGCTGGCGTAGAGAAAAGGCCTAATTTAATTTTTCATTTGGAATAGCTCCCCCCCTGCTCGGCAGTCACAGGCTGAGGGTGTCTGGGAAGGCAATTTTCTTGTTTAAACCAATTTCTTCTGAAAAGCATAGAGAGGCTATTTATGTATCAAACGAGAATGTTGGTAACCATTTAAACACGTAGGGTATTGACTCTGCGCTCTAAATATAGCAGATGCAATCGCTTACTTTGTTCCTACTGTCAGGAATAGATCCCAGCTTGGGTGCTGATGCTGGAATGTGGGAAGGAGCCCAGGGGAGCCCAGCGGATCCCTGTGGCAAGGCTGATGGTGTTTATGGCCTTTGACTGAGCCAAGCAAGGAGGTACAGGATGCTGCGTCCTCTGCGTGGGATTGAGCCAAGAGGTTCATTTCTGTCATTTTTTATGGGCTGTTTCTAAAGCAAGGCTTGATTCAAGCTCCGTGGGGGACACTTCCCTCTGTATTGTGCTGGGTTTAACTCTCCCCTGGACTTTAAGGAGGAGGGCGGCTAATTGCTGGGCTGCTGGGCGCCTGCCTCTGGTGGGTGAGTCAGGCAGTCGTTAGAGCAGGTGCCAGCATGCAGATACCATTCAGCCGTACCTAAAGCACTGTCAATCAGCATTTCTTTGTGCCTTTCAGTTCCCGGTTTGGCTCATGTGGTTCCACAGCAGCTGGAACACACAGCTTTATCTGGCTGGCATTCCTCTCTGTGCCTGCCTCTCCTCTTCCTTTTCTCTATCCCTGCCTCTCCATCCCTTTTTCTATCCCTGCTTCTTGCCTTCTCATTTTGGTGGGAACGGCTCCTTCAGCTCCCTCATCTCTGTCCTTTGGGGCTTGTAATGTCTCAGGGCAAATCCAGGGGAGCACAAGGATATTTCGCAGTGGCGTTGTCACTTGACAGGCTCCTCCATCACTGAAGATGTTGGTGAATTGGTCATAGTCACCAAGTGCATCATACTGCACAAGGGGCACAGTAGGGCCTATACTGTGACAGTGAGTCCATGTCCCTGGTGAGGATCACAGGGAGAGGTGAGACCTAGCTGACAATCTGGCAGGCAAGATAAGACATCCTTGGGGGTGTGCAGACAAGTGTTGGCCTCAAGCATGGAGCAGTGCTGGTGTGCACCTGCCCTTGGGGAGTTCCAAGCTATGAGACTTTTGTACCCCTAGGGTGACTGACGACCTGGGTTCTATCCATGTAGTACCTAATAAATATAATCAACAGCATAGAATCCTCTATCCACATCCCTTTGCAGTCCTGCCAGGCTCTCCATCTCGGACAGAAGGGCTGTGTCTGCCCAGCTGCCATTCTCATTTGGAGCTGGTGTTGGTCTGCAGTTCTTCCCAATTTGACGTCTGGAATTTTTCACCTACTGTCAGCTCCTCAGCTGAAGAGTTTGAATGAGCAGCCTGTGAAGCTCCTAGCGAGGCAGCTACAGCATGAACAAAGATGCTAAGTGTTGAATGGAAGAATGATTTCCCCCTGGATTTGGTAATAAACCTGAAGTGCAAATGATCGACCTGCTCCTTGCATTTCATTGTGGAGTCTTTGCTGAACAGCCAGTGCCTGAAATGTGCCAATGCCTTCAGACCATCTGATCTCCACATCTTAAAGCCATCACATACACTGATTGCTCACCCCAATGTTTGGTCAACCCATTATCCTAAACCCCAGCTGATCAAATAATCCCTACCCAGAGCCTCTTCTGCTGTTGCCTGTTCCCTTTACGATACCAATGTCAGTCTTAATTTCCTGTCATTTCTGTACTAATTGCACCTCTCGCCTGCTTGCAAAGGTAACTTCAGAGAGATTTAGCACCGGTTATTTAATTCAGCACCAGGTGACTCTCTGCCTTTCACCATTTCCTTACAATAACTTACTGTTTTCATATTGATTAGCTGGCAGTTCACTGGGCTGTGCTTCTTGCTGCAGGACCATCTGGAGCTTGTTGTGCTGTTGCCACCAGCTCTCTTATCATTTTTTTACTGTGTGGCTATCACCAGGCTGAACTTTTATCTTTTCCTCCTGCTCCTGCCCTGCATTGTCAACCCGATTCTATTTTAAGCCTTGCTAAGCTGCTCTGGTGGGATAAGTCTGTATTGCTAAGTTGGGAAGGTGTTGTCAGGGTTGTGGCCACCTGGGATGGGCTGATAAGATTGAGAAGTTACAATTCCAGCCCTTGGCTGCGATCAGCAGCACAGAAATGTTGGACCTTTTGGTTTGTTCATGGCTGTGATCCTGCAACTGCTCAGGTTCCTGGCCACGATCCCCCTAATTTTGACCAGATGAGAATATGGTCTTGGGCTCTGCCCTGGCTTGAGTCTTGGTGTCATTCAGGGACTGTTTCAGGACCCCAGTGTCCCAGGCTTGGGGAATGCTGATGGGAATCGGGGTCATAAGTGGAGCTTCATCTTTTGAAGCAATCTTTTAGTCAAAGAGATTTAGGCCCTGGAGGTCTGGCTGGCTACAGACATTCAGCCTTCCACCATCACAAGCTTCCAGAGCTGCTTGGTGTGACAAGTACTGTTGGGCTTCAAGATCCAGCTCATGTCAGTATGCAGCATCAACCACATCCAAAGCTGCCTGGAGCACACTGTGGCAGAGCTGCTGGGCAAAGTCGGATGTGCCCAGTCCTGATGCTTCTGTGGGGATGAGTGCCTTTGTCCCACAGCCTCAGAAGATGCCATCCTCGAGGAGGGTGGGCACCTCATCACACAGGGCAAGAGGTGGCACAGGAAGTTTAGCCAAGCTGCTTGTAGCTCTGGGTAGCTGCAGGACATTGACCTGGCTATGAAGGCCACTGCTTCCGTGCACCAAGCCTCAGAGGGAAAATGGGAATGATTCAAGGGCACAGAGAGTGTCCAGTGCTACTGTGATGTTCACCAATGCCACCCCACCACTGGGCAAACACAGGCTGCATGCCATCCCGGGGGAGACACACAAGCCAGTGTGTGGGCAAGGAGAGCACATAGGGCTTCTTGCGCAAGGTCAGCTACGCAGAAGCATGGATCCAGGAAAACACACAGCTGGGTCGGCCACAGCCCCCAGCCTGCCTCATCTGTGGGCACAAGCAGCTCCGAATCTCACTGTCTGCATTGGGCCGTGTCTATGGGGCATCCTGGGGTGGCAGGTCCTGGGAACCACCAGTCCCTTGCAGGGTCTCACTGGGTTATCCCAGAGCTAGAATTGAGTACTCCCATCCCATTTCCACCCAGTACAAAGGGGTGAAAGTCGTAAGGCAGGAGCTTGGAGTGTGAATTTGGGGTGTCCCTGAGGAAATCTACTCCTGCAGAGGGAAGTGCCCTTGTTAACACTGGGCAAACCTAGTCCTGGATGCCTGCTGGCTCTCAGCCGCCTTGTGGTGACTCAGCACCCTCCCTGCCATTATTTACAAACAGCAAGTTAGCCACAAAACACGTGCTGCTAAACACACGAGGCAGCGGGGTTTGCCCTCTCCCTGTGCAATCACGGCCTTGAAGCAATGCTGCAGGAGCCTTCAACAGTGCCCAGTGCCCAGCACGGGAGAGGAGTTCTTCCCTCACCTCCTGGATGCACACCCTGCACCTGAGGAGGGTGATGGAGCAGGAGAGACAGCACATACAGGCACATGCATCCCTCTGTGTGTGTGACATGCATCTCTATGCCCCTGCATTCCTGTGCTCAGGTATCCCTGTGTGCATCCCTCTATGTGTGTGCATTCCTGAGCTTGTGCATCCTGACGTGCACCCCTATGCTTCTGCATCCCTCTGTGTGTGCATCCCTGTGTGCATCCCCATCCTGGTGCATGTCCCTGTGGCCACACATCCCTGTGCTCCTGGATGCCAGTCCAGTGCTGCCCTGCACTCTGACCCAGTGCAGGTTTCACGCACAGCTCATTGTTCACAGGCCAGACTTGTTGGGATAGATTTATCTGGCCACAGATAGCAGAGACTTGCTAATGGGGCTTCACTGAGGATGCTACTGAGATCCCTGCTCCCTTCCTTGGTGTGGTTCTCACTCTGCTAGCATGGGTCATGTTCTGTTTGTTTGTCAGGTGTCCTTCAGCTGGGTCAGGAAAAGGCAGTAGCAGATGTAGGAGCACTTCAAACTGTGACTCTTTGGTTAGTTAATGCAGGAGGAGAGGAAAGAGACTTTGTTGAGCTTTGTTCTGTTACCACTGAAAAGGCACCAGGTGAAGATTCCAGCCTGTCTTTTGCTCCAGCCACAAACACTGTTTTGCTGTAATTGGTCTAATTACTGAAACCAGCCAAATTTTCCGAGGGCTTTACAAGATGAATCACGTATCCTTGAAGAAATTGGTTTTAAACACCAGGGCAACAGGTTTCTGGGGCAGCACTGGCATTGTGGAGACACATCTCCCTTGCAAATCGAGGCACTGGCAGAGAGAGGTCTCCATCCAGCTCCATCAAGAATCCAGTTAATCCATCTCCTGACCAGGAAAGGTGCATTTCTGCAGAGCCACAGCCACAAAATCAGAGTTTTGGTGACCCTCCCTGTACTCCCTAGGGTGCTGCTGACCCCATGCCTGGAGCAGCTTGCCCCCCTCCTTGACCACAGTGGCAGCTCTCAGCCATCTTTGGGGCTGGCAGCTTGTCATGGTCAGGTGTCCCCAGCCCTAAGGAGCCCTGTTTGCCAAGGGTTTAATGTTTAGCCGCCAATAAACAAAGCGTATCGGAGAGATCTTGCTGACCAGGTAGCCAAACTTCCCTAGGAACTTTGCTGGCTCTTGCAGCACAAACAAGGCCAGGATGTGGTGGCATTCGTGCCTCAGATAAAGTTTTCAATGGAAGTTAGCCTGTGATTTCCCAGAACAGGCTCCCCACATCTCTTCAGCTCCATTTCCTCCCTCCTGCCCACTGCTTGGGCATCAGCTGGTGGTCAGGTGCACAGCTGCATGCCCAAAAGCTTTCCTGCCATCCCAGCCACACTCTGATTTATCCAAGAAGGAGTTGTGATTGGTTTGGGATTTTGGCTCTGAGAAGCTGTCAGAAGAGCTTGCTTCATTCTAGCAGCATCAAAATCAAACAAAGTCAAGGGGAAAAGAAAACCCTTCCTTACTCTTCTGACTTGAGGGAAGAGTGAAGTTGCCCTTTATGCCTTTACTTCATGGGCATTTCTCAGCCTGAAGATTACATTTTCCTCCAAATGAATATGTCTTAAAGCCCAGCTCAGCTGGGTCATCACTGCCTGGCTTGGTGACTGTCATGGCTTGATGCAGCCTGGAGACAGCTTTTGCTCATTTCTACCTTGTGGATTAAGCTGAGCCCAGCCTGGCTTGTGCCATGATGGCAGCTAGCAGAAGGATACCAGAGCAGCACGCAAAGCCAGTTGTCCATCACAACAGCTAAAGCCAGCCTGCTCAGCCTTTTTCATCATCCAGCTGAACGCACACAGATGCCATTAGAGAGGCACAGTGGCTCTCAGATAAACACCTGCCCAGCCTTGCTCTCACTCCTGCACAGAACCAGGTTGTGCATGTGGGATTTTCGGTATGCTTACAGAACACAGCGAGCTGTGTGTCCAAAGGGGCTTCTGCCACCCAGACACACCATTGTTCCTATGGGATGCAGAGGGCTGGAGATGCTCTGGGCTCTTCGGATGCTCCTGCTGCGTTTTGCTCTTCCTCTGCAGCAACGGCAGCTCCTGGCAAGGCTGGGCACTGCATCCCACCCGGGAATGACACCAGGAGCTGGCCACCAGCCGGCCCGTTCCGGCATTGCTCAGCAGCTGCTGAGATAATTGCCATAAGTCTAATTGTTCCTGCTGGATAATGAGCATTTTGCATCATCCCCGGCTGCCGAGAGCATCATCTGGGTTGCTATTTCAAGAGTGGAAAGCAGCTCCTCTGAACCGGGAAGGACTGAACCAGGCTGGATCCAGCCACTTGAAGCAAAGCCCCCAGGCCGAGCCCCTACTGACAGCAGCAGTGGTGTGCAAGCATGACTTGGGAGAAAGCATGAGTCAGGAACTGTTCCTAAAAGGCAAGCTGAAGATGAGGGCATGCAAACGTGGGGTTTTCAGTGGGTTGAAGAAATGGGAGGCCCTGTTTCCAAAGGGGATTCTCCCATCTGGACACAATGTTATCCCTGTGGGATGTAGAGGGCTGAAGATACACACACGTGGAGGCACACAAGCATGCACATCTATGTCACAGAATCATAGAATCATAGAATCAACCAGGTTGGAAGAGACCTCCAAGATCATCCAACCTATCACCCAGCCCTATCCAATTAACTAGACCATGGCACTAAGTGACTCATCCAGGCCTTTTTTGAACACCTCCAGAGATGGCGACTCCACCACCTTCCTGGGCAGCCCATTCCAATGCCAATCACTCTCTCTGAGAAGAACTTCAGCACACTCATGTCCATGTGGATGTGCATGAACCCATGGGCCTGGTGGCCTCCGGCCTGGTGAAGACTGTGGTTTGAACCACTCCTTCACACATACGGTGTGGTGCACAAGCTCTGGAGGATGGGGGCTGTCTTTTATTGTGCCTCTTTTATCCTCTTTGCTAAGTTTTGTAGTGTTTTAAGCTAGCTAACAGGATTGTAAACTGGACAGTTGCAGGGGAGGGGAGCTGGCAGATGAGCAGGTGGCAACCTCCTGCCCTTAGAAACTAAGGAATTACCTCCACAGTGCATGGTCAGGCCTTGCTGTAACAAGCTGTGCACACCCTCCAGAACACCACATTGCCTTTGGTCTGGTGGTGCCTCTTGTTTTGGGTGATGCTGGTGAAGACTGTAGGGCTAGTCACAGCCTCCTGCTCCACGCTGGTGAGACATGTTCTGGGCTGGGGTCACAGCAAATGTTACCCTCTCCCGCCCTGACTGAGAGTGTGGATAAACCAGCTACATGGCAGAGACCTCTGACTGGACACCAACAAATGTTCTGCAAGAACCTGCCACCTGCCAGGCAAGGCCAGCTATGGCTGAGGTTGCTCTGGTGCATGAGGCTAACTTGGCAGCAGGAGAGAGCATTTGAGCAAGCTGAGAGAGCGATGCTTTGCTCCCTGCACCCCATCCAGCACCTGCCATGGCTGTTCAGAATTGCTCATTGCCTCAGGATGTGTTGAGTAGCCAGCTGTGGGATCCTTGTTCCACTCCTGCTCATGAACATTCAGGTTTGGGGCAGCTTCAGCAGAAACTATCCATCCTGTCTGTCTCATCCTGTTCTAGCTCATCCATCATATCCTATCCCATCTGTCATGTCACATCCCTTAGCTCCTAGCTCTGGCTCATGCTCACAAACATTCTGTTTTGGGGAAGTATCAGAAGATGCCATTCCTCCCCTCCTATCCCTTCCCCTTCCTTTCCCTCCCATCCCATCCCATCCTGTCTGTCAGCTCTCAGCGCCTCTCGTGCTCACAAACATGCAGTTTTGAGGCAGCATCAGCAAATGCTGCCTGTCTCATCCATCCTATCCCACACCTCCCAGCCCAACCTTGGGCTCTGCACCTCCCTTGCTTTTCATTTATTCTCCACAAGTGATGAGTCTGCAGCCAGCTCTCAAATGCCAACACAGTTCTTCGAGCAGCAGCCCTCAAATTAAGCCTCTGAGCAACTCGGGCTTGCAGAAGGTTTCAGCCACTGCTTTTCCCTCCCCTACTCTAGAGTTTACATGGTCACAGCCCAGCAGTGAGGAGGTAATGGGGGTCCATGCTCTGCTGCCTATGCCTTGTGACTGTGGCCAGCTTGCCTTTGCCACACCTTGCCATGGCTGCTGAAAGGGTTTTGGAGACATCAATGTGGCAAAAAGTTGTAAGGTAAAAGGCTTTTGCTGCCAAATTGACACTTATGCTGCTAATGCTATGCACAACCCCTGGAAATGGGTTTCAAGAGGATGCTGCTGAGCATGCCTTGAAAAAGGGTGATTCAGGGCTTGAGATAAGAGTCCTACAAGCTGGCTGGGAAAGAAGAGAGAGGGAAGAATGTATCAGGGCAAGAGAGGGGAGAGATAAGAGGCACATCTGGGCTGGGAACATGAAGCCATCAGCCTCCCTGGCGCCACGGGGCTATGGGGTGGCCATATCTGGGCCGTGACAGCCTTGGATGGAGCCAGCCCCATGGCAAAGCCTGCTTGTTGGGAGCACTCTGCCAAAACCGAAGAGAGCAGGGTGGAGGCAGCCCTATCCGGGGGCCTGCCCAGCTCTTGGTGGCTGTGAGGGGAAGAGGTGATGGGAGTGAGTCCACTCAGCCCCATGCAATCTGCATCCCACTTTTGGTACAGCTCCATGCCAGGGTTGCCATCCCTAGGTAAATGCCAGGGCACAGGGATGCTCAAGGGGATGCTAAGCACCATGAGCTCTTGTTCTGTCACTGAATGTTACACCTTTGGGAACTGCAACGTCCTGCATTTCATATCAGCTTCAGGCTTTCAGGCTGGGGGAGGTTTTGTACCGACACAGCCTTTGCAGCTGCCTAGGGCAGATTTTAGGGTGGCCAGAAGGGAAAGCAGTATCCTCAGGAGCCAGCTGGGCCCTTGTGGCTGATTTTGCATGTTGTCTCCTAATTGCAGTTCTTCATATTCTCTCAAAGCAAAATGAGTAATTAGCTGGAGGATGGGAAACACAGGAAGCCGGGAGCAGCCTCCGGAGCTGGTGGTGAGGGGGTGGCTGCTTGAGGGCTGGGCTGCAGCTCCTGCTTTTGCAGGATCACTTCTTCCTCCCCACCAAATCTACTGCTGGCATTTCTCCTGCCAACATCTCCACCCTTCTCCCTTGATGTTCTGCATCCACTTGGGCATCCCAGGAAGAAATCCAGGTGCTGGCACCAGCTCCTAGCTCCCGTCCCAGCACTGTCGCACACAAAAGCTTCTCTCATGCCGGCTCCCGATTTGCAGCCACTGTATATACAGTATCAACCACCCACGGGGCATCCAGGCTGTACTTGGCTGGGAAGGACAGAACATCCTTGTGATTTGAAAGGTCAAAATGAATGTCAGTACCCTGTCAGCTTGAGCCAGCAAGAATGCCAAAGCTGCCTTGGGGACACAGCGTGCTCAGGGGGACAGTCGAGGCTGTTGGGTATGCTGTTCCCTGCACAACAGGCACAGGTTTCCCTAAGGTGCTCTGCTTACTGCAGGGTTGAGCAGGGCCACTACCCCTAATAATAATTACATTGTGGTGTGCAAACAGCTTTGTCTGCTCAGCCCAGAGGTCACAGAATCACAATCAGGGAATCACAGAATTGCCCAGATTGGAAAAGACCTTTAAGACCATCAAGTCCAATCATTAGCTTAACACTGATAAGTCCCTGACTAAACCATATCCCTGAGCACCTCATCTACACAACTCCAAGTACCTCCAGGGATGGGGGCTCCACCACCTTCCTGGGCAAGCCATTCCAATGCCTGATAACTTGTTCAATGAAGAAATTCTTCCTAATATCCAACCTAAACTTCCCTTGGCCCAATTTGAGGCCATTTCCTCTTGTCCAGTCACTTGTTTATTGCTTGAATAGATTGATCTCCATCTCTCCACAACCTCTTTCCAGGGTCCTGTACCTCCTGTCAGCTCCCGGATAGCAAGGAGGTAAGCAAATTTTGATGCTCCTCCACAACAACCTCCCAGACTTCTCCATTCCTGACAGCCCTGCCTCCTCCCCAGAGCTGCAGAGCAGGATTTTCCTTCCAGGGCTTGGCCATGGGGCCTAGTCTAGGTCCATGGGCAAAATAGAGCCATTTTCTCTGGCAGCAGCCACCCAGGGCTCAGGGCTGGAACAGGACCAACATCCACCTTCTTCTTCCTCCCCTATGAAAAAAAAACCTACAGTCTCTTCAAGGTGGGCTGGAGGAAACTCAGCTTGAATGGATGAGTGGGATTGATTTCCAAGTGACAGTGGCAATCCTGAGTCTCTGGAGCTCCCAGCCCTATGGCTAACAATTCTCTCTGCTAATAATCACTGGTGAGGAGGCACAGCACATGCAAGCACTGAGCAGGAGGGTGAGTGGGATAATTCAGAGAATGACACAGGAATGGCAAAGGCCATGCTGCTGCTTTTGCTGTAGACACCCTTTGCAGGAGGGCTGCCCACTGCCAGCAGCACCAACCCCTCTAACAATGGCTCTGTCTAATGAGAACGAAGTCTTCTAAGGGCTTGGGGGATTTGGAGGTGCATTAGGAAATGTCTGCATGGTGGTAAGGCAGACCTTGGGAGCTGATAGTGTTTTGTAGCAGGGCTTTGGAGACTTTGAGCTGTGCTGGGTGTAGGAATTCTGTGGTGTGTTCCTCCTGGATGCAGGATTCCCATATGTCTTCCCTTCCCTCTCCTCATCCAGTGCAGGGAGCAGGAGCAAGAGCATGACCTTGGGTGCAAGAATCACAGAATCGCTATGGTTGGAAAAGACCTTCAAGATCAAGTCTAAGCATTATCTTACTCTACCAGGGCCATTACTACATCATATCCTCAGAAAGGATAGAGGAGAGATGGTGAGAGGAGGATGGGGACAATGCTTTTAGCAGGACCTATTGTGATAGGACAAGGGGTGATGGTTTAAACTAAAAGAGAGATTTAGACTGAATGGAAGAAATTTTTGTCAGTGAAGGTGGTTGGACACTGGCCCAGGTTGCCCAAGGAGATGATAGAAACTCCATCCCAAGAACTACTCCAAGTCAGGCTGTTGGGGGCTGTGAGCAACCTGCTCTAGTTGCAGATGTCCTGCTGGCTGCAGGGGGCTGGCCTAGATGAAGTTGAAAGGTCTCTTCCAAACCAAACCATTCCATGATACTATTATTTTCAAAACCTGGGCTTTTGGGAATGCCTCTGCTCTCACCTGCCTGGCAGTGCCAGCAAGGAGCTGCACGGCCAGGCAGCAGCGGTGGCACAAGTCGGTCCCCGCATGCGCAGGGGGCAGGAAGGTGGCAGGAGCTGGCAGTGCTGCCCAGCCTGGCAGGGCTCTCGCAGCCCCGACCTTTCTGGCTTTAAAAACAGGATGGGAACAAGACGCACTTTTGTTTTCAGTTTGGGAGCTGGAACGGGACCTTCAGGCTGTTCCTGGGATGTTACAGCATCCCGGCTGTCTCGGGGGGGCACTCCATGCTGACACCCCGAAGGCAGTGAGTGGCCTCGCTGCACCCTTGCTCTGTTCCCATGTTGTCCTTCGGCGGCAGAGCCCAAAGCTTTCCCTGTCCTGCAGCCAGGCTAGCCGGGGATGCTCCCCGAGGACCAGCAGCGGGGACGAGTGGCCCTGGCAAAGGGACAGCCTTCAGCTGGAAATCCCACTGGCTCTCGCCACGGTTCACATGCCTGGAGAGCCCCCGGGAGGTCAGAGAGTTTGTGCTGCTGCTGCTGGGTGCAAAACGTGACTGCTTCTCTTGCTGTTGCAGGGCACTAAAGTAGAAAACCAGTGGATGAGGAATGTGGGTGCCTCCACCTTGTCTCACCCCTAAAATCCAGCAGCCCCTGGCCAGTGACCCCAAACCATGATGCAGGGGGACAGCAGGGGACAGCAAGGCAGGGGATGGCTGTTGCTTGTAGCAAGGCCATGCTTATGGCCACTGCATGGGGGGAACCCCATGTTCAGCCCCATGTTATGCCACGAGCAGGGTTAGCTAATCCTTATCCAGGGCCGTGGGAACCTTCATGTCACAGGAGTTAGAGACAATATGACCCTGCACCACCAAAATCAGAGAGATGCCCTTGGGGTGCACAAGGCTGGCACTGGTTTGCTGCTCGGTTTGTTGACCACGAGGCAAGGAGGCAGCAAATGATGAGGGCATTATTTCCTCTGGTGTGGAAAGGGCTGTTTCTAGAAGAAAAGGCAAATCACAGCATCCTCTCAATAATCAATGGGCACCTGGCACCTTGCTGTCACCCACCACCTGTCCCGGAGCAACCTCAAGGACAAGCAGCTCTGTGCTTCTCGGCCCCACTCCTTATCAGCCTCCCACACCCACAAAGACATAAATAATCTGCTGGGTTTCCGTAAAAGAGATTGTGGAGCCAGGCAATGATGAGAAGCGGCATTGGCCCTGCCATGCCAGTGCACGTGCCCGTGGCCACCAGCGTGGAGGCTCCTCCAGCACTTCCCAGCAAATCTCAGGATGTGCCTGATAACTTCTTGAGAGTCACTTGTGCTCACCTACTGAGGTCACCTGCCTCTCAGGTGCCCAGAGCCCATTAAGTCTTGCTGGGACAAATTCATGCCTCCTTTTGCAAGCTCAGGCTTTCTGCTGAAGCTGGCACAGCAGGAACACCTCTTTCACCTCTTTTTATTTTTATTTTGATTTCTCTTTTTCCTCTTTCTCTTTTCCTTTTTCTTTCTCTTTTTCTTCTTTCTATTTTTCTTTTCCTTTTTCTTTCTCATTTTCCTCTTTCTCTTTTCCTTTTTCTTTCTCTTTTTCTTCTTTCTTTCTTTTCCTTTTTCTTTTTCCCTCTTTCTCTTTTCCTTTTTCCTTCTCTTTTTCTTTCTTTTTCTTTCTCTTTTTCTTTTTTTTTCTCTTTCTCTTTTTCTTTTTCTTCTTTTTTCTTTCTTTTTTTTTTTTACCCAGGTCTCCAGGGTAAAATCAGAGAAGTCATTAGGAAAAACAAAGCCTGTTCTCAGCTGCCTGTGCCACAGGAAACTGTTGTGAGGCTGTTTGTGTGTCCTGTGGTCCAAAATCTCCACGAATCCTTCTGCTGGCAGAGTTCAGCCAGGGCAGAGTGGGGAGATGTCCTCCTGGGCCAGGAGATGGTCTGGGGCTGGGAACAGAGGGTTTCACAGAATCACAGAATGATTTGGGTCGGAAGGAATCTTAAAGATCAACTAGCTCCAACCTCCGTGCCATGGACATGGGCACATTCCACTCGCCTAGGTTGCTCAAGGACCCATCCAACCTGGACTTGAACACCTCCAGGGAGGGGGCAACTACAACTTCCTATGTTACATGTGACATGTGGGGCTGGGAGAGGGGCAGGGACTGCCAGGGGATCTCCATCCCTGTATCCTTTGGGCACGATCCCTCTGCAGTGCAGTAACATCCAGCATGGCCTTGAAGCCCCAGTACTGAGTATCCCTGCTCCAGGAATCAGTCCCTTTTCCTGGTGCTGGCATGAGGAATCACACAGGAGCTGGGTCAGGGACTGAATCCAGCTGGAAGCATCTACCCTGCTGGAAGTTTGTGCTCCAAGTGTTCCCTGCTTGGGCTGGTCTGAATTGGTGCCATGGTGCCAGTACCCCACTGCTGCAGGCTCTCCTTGGTGCCTGAGGGTAATATCACTCCTGTGAAAAACATGATCTTTGGTTTTGCTGCCTCAGGGTTGAACCATTGCCCTCCCAAGGGATAGTTCTCCAAGAGCTGGCATGGATTTATAGCTTGCCATGATTTATACTGGAGGTGGAGTGGGATGAAGCCGTCACAGCCAGCACCGAAGGAATCCAACAGCAGGGCTGTCCTGGCCTGACCTTACCAGCCATGTGGAGCAAAGCTCTGGGGACAGAGGTGGCATCCACAGGATAGGTGACAGGGTGCAAGTGTTCAGAGTCACCCATCCCCCTCCTGGAAAAAAACAGGTATGAGATATTAAAATGCAAATGTTTGCCTCTGCTTTGGGAGTTTGCTCCTCTGCCCCCATCCAGGAGGAATGTTGTGGGAGCTGGCACTGTCAGGAGGGACTCTGGGTGACCCAAAGGCAATGCAGATGAGGCAAGTGGCAGCAGATGTGGTATTGGACTTAGGGAACTCATCTAAGCAGTAAAGCAAAGCACAGGGGCTGTGGAAATAAGGGGATAAAGGCTGGGGGGTTATGTGATAGAGAGCAGCCCTGTGAAGGACTTGGGGTTACTGGTGGGTGAAAAGCTGGACGGGAGCTGCAGCCTAGACCCACCTCTGTCTTGGCTGATCCCCAGCAGCATAGGCAGCAGGTAGAGAGAGAGGATTCTGCCCCTCTGCTCTGCTGAGACCTCACCTGCAGTGCTGGGGCCAGCTCTGGAGTCCTCAGCACAGGAGAGACCTGTTCGAGTGGGTACAGAGGAGGCCACAGCAACAATGAAAGGGCTAGAAGCCCTCTGCTGTGAGACCAGGCTGAGAAGGTTGGTGTTGTTCATCCTGGGGAAGAGAAGGCTTCAGGTAGACCTGGTGGCTTTTCAGTACTTAAAGGGGCTGAGCAGAAAGCTGAGGACAGACCTTAGCAGGGCTTATTGTGACAGGACAAGAGGTGATGGTTTTAAACTAAAAGAGGGAGATTCAGACTAGAGAGAAGAAAGAGATTTTTTTTACACTGAGGTTAGTGAGACACTGGCCCAGGTTGCTCGGAGAGTTGGTGGATGCCCCATTCCATGTCTGGTTGTCTGGGGGTCTGAGCAACATGCTTTAGTGCCAGGTCTCCCTGCCCATGGTGGAGAGGTTGGACTGGATGCCCTTTAAAGTTCCTTCCAACCTAAAGCATTCTGTGTCTCTATAATAGAGTTGCCAGATCCTGAAGACAACCCCCAGGCACCTTTTCTCCTTGCACCATCACCTTCCTTTCCAAAGCAAACCCTGAGAGCCAACGCTGAAGACCAACCGCTTCCCGTTGGCCCTCGGCCGCCGCCGCTCCCTTCCCGCTCGGCTCCTCCTTATCTAGAAGGGGTTCTGTGGCCAGACCAAACAGCCTCCCCCGCTGCCGCCGCACGTGGGGCAGCACGGGCAAGGTTGGGATCCAGACGATGAAATAAAAGCATCTTGTCTTCGGCAGGGTGTTGAAATCCAACCGTGGGTGCCCCCAGGCGGCTCCGCTTGCCTTGCCCTCCTCCTCTCCTGGGTGAGAGGTCTGTGGTTGCTGAGCTCTGTTTACTAACCAAGGAGTTTTTCCCCTCCAGCTGTTTCTTTATTTTCGCTGCAAAGCGATGCAGAACCACCTTGGCTGAATGCAGGTGAAAGCTCAGGGCTGACGCCTGCACCAGTTCAAACCAGCGAGGAGCCGGGCATCCTGCCGGGGAGGTGGAAGAGGTCATGAAGCAGCACAGGGTGGTCCCTGCAGTGGGATTAGGTGCACAGGGCTGGGGGCTGCCGTGAGCTAGTGTACACCTGTGGTGCTGGGTAATGTGGGATCACACCAAACCCAGTGCTAGCTGGGGCACTGCTGGGGACCACTGTCCTCCTTGGCATCTCAGGAGGGTTCTGGAGTCATCAGGATGGGGCTGTCCTTCCGAATTGAGAGTGGAGGTGTCTCACACCTCCCATATCACCAGCACCCCTCCTGGGACATTCAAGGACAGTGGCTAGCTTTCCAAAGAGCCTTTGGTGATGAAATGCCTCTTGAGCAGCTCTGTGCCAGTGTGGCTGGGTGTAAACCAGCCTGCACCAAGGTCATGCTCATCCCACTGGGATTCTACCAGCCAGTGAGTTATTGCAGGAGGAAAAAGAGATGATTTATCTTTAACGTGTCCCTGCTGCAAAGAGCTGGGTGTCTCTTCCCACAGCCCCAAGCCTGCATGGATCCAGGGTGGTGGGACCCTCACCTTGTTCTCTCCATGGCCCCCATGCATCCCTCACTGCCTCATTCCTGTGGTCTCCCTGCCATCGACCTGTTTTGTTTGGGCCCAAGTGAATCCCCTACATCACAAAATTCATCCAACACACTTCCCACTCATTGGAGCCTCTCAGGAACCTCAGCAAAGCCTGGACCATCCCCATTTTGGGTTGTCCACAGGTATCCAGGCTGGCCCCAGTGCCTGGGTAAAGGGAAGGCAAAGGGCTCCAGCACACACAGGTTGTGCCAGCCCTGTCCCAGTCACTGGTGCTGGGGAACCACCCCGGAGAGCCTGCAGGTTTGTACTCAGTGGAGTATTAACTGGTCACTACTGCTGATAACAGCTTTCTATGGCTCTTACCTGTGCTTTCCAGGAGAGGTGAATCAGTTCAGCCTCTCACAGCCCTCAGGAGAGGGAAGGAAGGTGCAAAGGGTTTGGAGAGAGCCAGGGCCAGACTGTGCCAAGCCCTCCTGCCTTCCCAGCAGGCACTGAGGCGGGCATCGCACCCTGGGAGATCCCATTTACCTGCCACTCACCCCCTGCTAATGTTTTCCAGCTCCAGTGCTCATTTTCACCCAAATTGCCCACAGAGGTAGAAGTCAAAAGGCGATTTCTATGCACACCAGGAGAATTGCTGATGGAGAGCAGAGACAGCTCCTGCTGAGAAAAACGCTGCAGCCTGAGCCCAGGCCTTTACTATGCAGCGGAGCAGCCACCGAGCGGCAAAACTTCCCAGGGAATTTGGCTTTCTTGGGCTGGCCGCTCACGGCGTCGTTGGGTTTGTTTTGTTCTGGGCTCGAGATACAGGTCTGACAGGGAAAAAAAAAAATAAAGAAAGAAAAAGGCTTTGTAAGTACTGAACTAAAAAAAAAGGATGATGCAAAAGCCACAGGGTGCTTTGGCTAGGAAACGTGAGGGGGTTGCAGTTGGCCATGGCAGAGCGCTTGGCTGTTTGGAGAACGTAGGGTTCCTGTGATTAGCCTGCTCTGTGACTCAATCTATAACCACCAGTTACACACTAGATTTAATCTGGGGTCAAAAGTCATGGACCATTCACGCAGCAGACGTCGATCGCAGGCTTGCTGGAGATGTGTTTTTCTTCTGCTACTCTTTGTTTAGCCCAAACAAGCTCTGTGAAGCGAATGTGCCCTCGCTCCAGGCCATGGTGGGTTGGTGTTGCTTGTGTTGGCTCTTGTTCTGACTGGAGTGAGCTCAAGGAGCTACTCATCTTCAGTACTGTGTCCAGTTCTGGGCTCCTCAATTCAAGAGAGGTGTTGAGATACTGGAACATGTCCGGAGAAGAGCAACGAAGTCGGTGAGGGACCTGGAGCACAGCCCTGTGAGGAGAGGCTGAGGGAGCTGTGGGTGTGCCCTCCTGACTCAGGGCAGACCTCATTGCTATCTACAACCACCTGAAGGGAGGCTGTAGCCAGGTGGGGGTTGGTCTCTTCTGCCAGGCAACCAGCAACAGAATGAGGGGACACAGTCTCAAGTTGTGCTGGGGGAGGTCTAGGCTGGATGTTAGGAGGAAGTTCTTGACTGAGAGAGTGATTGGCATTGGAATGGGCTGCCCAGGGAGGTGATGGAGTTGCTGTCCCTGGAGGTGTTCAAGAAAAGCCTGGATGGGGCACTTAGTGCCATGGTCTAGTTGACTGGATAGGACTGGGTGCTAGGTTGGACTGGATGATCTTGGAGGTCTCTTCCAACCTGGTTGATTCTATGATTCTATACTTGCTCTGCCTGCATCCCACATCCAGCTTTCTGAGGCTCATTTCATCTCGTGCACTTGCTATGGGGGACAAAAAAGAGGATAATTCATGCCCTGAGTCGCCCCTCGGAAGCACAGTATTGGTCCTCAGCCCAGCTGGTTTGCTGGTTGTGCAGGTGACAGCAGTGAAGGTGCCCTCCTCACCCAAAATAAGCAGGGCTGTGGATGCTGCCTGCTGTCCCTGCAGCAAATTGAGTACCTGGCTCAGCACATTCTCTGTTTCCATCAGTCCCTCTCGGGTGCTGCCCCAGTTTCTTGTCTTGGCCAGTTGCCTTCCAAAGCAAGGCATGAAAGCCACTCTGGTATCAAAAAGATGTCAGGAACTTCCTCCCTGGTCAGGTTAATAGAGCAAAGGATTTCAAAGCAGTGTCTTGGAAAGATTGCTCAGGGTAAAGATCTTGTGCTCTGAGCTTTCAGTGTTGCCTGTGGGGAGCATTGGCTGCTCTGTGCATCCATGAGTGGATTGTGGCCTTCTCTCTGCTTTCTAGAGGCAGCAGCTGTGATTTCTTGTGAGCTGCTTCTCTGATGGAGGCTTCACTGAGCAGGGAAGGGAGAAGCCATCCCACAGTTTTGCAGAATACTGTCTTGGAGGGATGAATATTTGTAGGGAGTGCTTTGTCCCATCTGCCCGTGGCAGCAAACGTCATTGCCTGCTTGTTGCATGGGGACAAGGGCCTGTCATGGACTAAGGCTGAGCTCATCCATCACTGACCTTCCTCTGTGCCTTGGGCTCCTCTTAGGTCATTAGGAAGGATGAGTGATCCCTCCCTTCTCTTGCAAAACCTTCTTGCCATGCAGTGACAGAGAGGATACAAACAGCCCCTACAAGCACGAGAAGGCTTTTTCCTGTGGCATGATGAAGGAGGCAGGGAAGCAGCATCATGTCCACTTTGCAAGCAGGAGAGGCAGCAAGACAATCACCTCACCTACAGCTGGGCACGATGATATTAAACCCCATGTCTGGACAGAACCTGCCAGTCTCCAGCTGCCCCTACCCTCAGCATGGAGTCCCAGCAGCTCCAGCCTGATGGTGCTGGAAAAACTAGAAGGTTTTTGTCGGCAAACTGAGGATCTGAGCTTGGGCTAGAGCCAGCCAGAGCTCGGGAGGGCTGATTCCTCTTTCCAGCCTCGGTACATCTGCACGGGGAAGTTGAAAAGTCCTTTGGGACAAGGAAGAGAAAGCACTGGAACAGGCATAAATAGCTTAGTAATAATACTAATGATAGCACTTAGCACGTAGGCAGCAGTTTGCAGAGCAGAGCGCTTTACAAACATTAATTAGTGCTGGTAGACAGTTCAGCGATATGGCTCCCATTTTGCCAACTATGAAGAGCAGAGAACCAACCATCTGCTTAAATCCTCTTTAATTTAATCCTGGGGCATTTGTAGGAAAATCCTGAGCCCGTTTCAGCGTTGGATGAAACTGCCTGAGCATGCATGGCCCCTTCAGAAACTCCTGGAAGCGTGGCAGATGCGGAGCATCTCGGGAGAGGGATGTTTTGAAAGGTGTTGGTGGTTTCAGGTGGGGCCCTGGGCACGGAGCTGGAAAACACGGAGGCGGCTGTTTTCCATGTCAATAAATACACAAGGAGTCGTCAGAACGTTGGTGGTTTCCCTATAGACGTGTTGTTGGAGCCCGTGTTGGGGTTTGCCAGCTGGGGATGGAAGGCCTGATTGCGCTCCTCTTGCTCTTTGCTGGTCTCTGCTTGATCTGGGGCAGTTTTATGAGCTCTTGGGACATTCGATTTATTAGCAAAAATTAAAGCAGCTGCCAAGAATGATTGGGCCAAGTCATAGAACCCCAGAGTGGTAGGGGTTGGAAAGGACCTCTGGAGATCATCCAGTCCAACCCCACTGCTAAAGCAGGCTCAGCCACAGCAGGGTGTCCAGAGTCGCAATGTCCAGGCGCTTTTGGAATCTCTCCAGAGAAGGAGACTCTACAACCTCTCTGTGCAGCCTGCTCCAGGGCTCCAGCACACTCACAGCAAATTATCTCCTCCTGTTCAGATGGAACCTCCTGGGCTCCAGTGTGTGCCTGTTGCCCCTTGTCATGTTGCTGGGCACCACTGAAGAGTCTGGTTGAGCATCAGACAGGCTCAGCTGTACCTGGGGCTCTGCTCTGTGGCCATCCTGGCCTGGAGGACATACCCAGGAGCCCTGGACATGTCAGCTGAGGGTGCTTGGCACCAACATAAGCTAAAAGTCCTCAATTTACTGTATCCAGAGCATTTTTTTCCTCTTCAAAGATACCTGCTTTGTATCCCACAGCAAACAGCATCCCTACAACATGCTGCAGCAGGGTTTTGCTAAGGACAAGGGTTAGGTCTGAGGGGCTCAGCCAAGGGACTGCAACCAAGTTGACCACCATCATGAAATGGATGCAGGAGCAGCATCCCAAAAAGTCCTGGGTGAAAGGAAAGATAGCACAGGGTGCCAAGGCAGAAGGGTGAGCAGCTGTGGGCAGCAGCCGGCCAGGATTGGCACAGCTGGGTTGGAAGCAAAGCTGCAGAGGGTGTGTGAGGCATGCAGCCATACATGGGCTTTGTCTGCAGTCTTCCCTCTCTCCACAGATCATTTGCAGGCAGGAAAAGATGTCGATGAAAACAGAGAAGATGGGAAAGGCCAACCCACCCTCAAGGAAATCGCCTTCCACTCCAGCAGTAGCAAAACATGTTTGTCTGCTCTTCAGCTGCTATTGGAACCTGCAGCCCTTTCCCAAACACTGCATGTAAATTTCCCACTGCAGATGAACTAATCAAGCCTGCAGATGGAAAACCCTGCTCAGCTATGACACCAGCTCGTTCTCTCAGGCTGATTTATTAGGATTAGTGGCATTGTGTGGCTTTTTTTTTTATTAGGCATAGATTTAAAAGTCTGAAATGATGGCATTTTTCCTCCTCTCTTGGCAGATGGGTCCTAGCACAGAGCATGGAGGAAAGGGTCAAGTGGGGCTTGCAATGAATTTTATTTCTTCTCCAGTCAAAAGAGCTCCTGAGTCACTTTGTCCCTGCCTGAGCACACCACGTATCTTGCTTAAATCCCTTGCTGAGTTGAGCTGGACCTGCAGCTACACTGCAATTATGCAGATGCTTAAGTGCTCGGCTAAATCAGAGCCTGCTGCCTGCTCGCCGTCTCCAGGGCCTTCCCAAATTATCCCACGTTCTGGGTCCAGGATGCTACAAATGGCCCAGATGAGGCCGATTTCAGCAAGGTGCTCTAAGCTCAGGCTCTCCTTGGTTTTGCCTTGTGGATGGCTTCCCTGGGCAGCTCCTGCCTCCCATCTCCACCCCAGGATGCCTTGTTAAGTGTCTGATTTTAATTTCTCTCAATCAGGAGCTGGGCCTGAGCAATTACATAATAACGAGCTATTCATCCAGAGGGAGAGCGTGGATCTAGGTTAATTGGGCTGACAATTGAACCCAATCCTTTCCGGTTTTGCCCAGTTTTCCTTCTTTTTCTCTCCTTCTGCACAATCTCTGCAAAGCTCTCAGCCTCGTTAATTAAGAAGGTAACTTCACCCCCAGGGTTGTTTTGTTCTCCTCTCCCTCCTTCAAAAGCCAGAGCAGAAAAAGCAGCAAGAATTAGCTAGCCTGGGATGAAGCAACCACCTCTGAGCAGGATGGAGCCGGTTGGGTCTGACAGGGTTCAGACCACATTGAGCTGCTGCTGTTCTCCTGGGCTTTGGGGAAACAATGCTGCGTGGTGCAAGCAGGTGCTGTAGCAGAAACACTTCTGCTGGCACGTTTGATGTGTGCAACAGACACGTTGCAGAGCTGAAGACAGCAGAGTCCCTGGGGCTGGCTGGGTGCTGGGTCCTTGCTGGGGCTGCAGTGCTGCAGATCTTGGGGGAGAGGTACAGAAGAATACATGGCTTCTTGGGAACGTGCAGCCTTAAATGCTTAAGCACTTCTGAAAGGCTTTTAGCCAAGAAACGAGGCTGCAAAAGCCCCATGTGTCCCCCACACAGTCCAGCTTCGTGCCCCAAGGCCACACCACACAGAGCAGAAATGAACTTTGCCTTTCTCGTGGACTCTCTGTGGTCTCCGTTTCTGACCACCCAAAAGCAGGGACCTCATCACAGCCAGGCCCTGACCTATGCTGATGAGGGTGGGACACACCTGCTTGTTTCTCTGTCACCCACAGGTGACAGGCCAATCTCAACCCCACTGTATGGGCAAAGACTCTTGAGCAGGGCTTATTGTGACAGGCCAAGGGGTGATGGTTTAAGCTAAAAGAGGAAGATTCAGACTAGAGAGAAGAAAGAAACTCTTTACACTGGTGGGACCCTGGCCCAGGTTGCCCTGAGAGATTGTAGAAGCCTCACCCCTGGAGCAATTCCAGGTCAGGTTATTTGAGGCTCTGAGCAATCTGCTCCAGTTGCAAATGTCCCTGCTGACTGCAGGAGGGTTGGAGTGGATGACTTTTAAAGGTCACTTCCAACCCAAACCTATGAAAGAACTGTAATGTATTTTGTGCTTTCATTTTCCTCACCTGGGAAGCTGTGGGTGACCCAGAGACTGATTTTGAACTAAACAGGGGTTGGACCAGCAAGTCAAAGATGTTTCCTTGCAGACTGGTGTGTCTTGCAGACAAACTGGCATCTCCAGAGAGGAGCCCCACTGCAAGAACAAGGTGGTCCTAACACAGTAGGGCTTGTGTCCTGAGTTGTAGTGAGGGGAACTATGCCCAGCCAGGCCACAGCTGCCACCTGCACCAATGCCTGCCTGCAGGAGCCAGCCCAGGAGCACATTCCTCATGATCAAAAGAACATGTACAAGATGCACGAGCAGGAAGCACAGCTGTGAGACCACACTGCTGGGCTTGAAAGGGGAAATACATAACAAAATGGGCATCCAAGGTGTGAGTTTGCTTTGCCAGAGGCTACAGGCAGCTGGGGGGTGGTCTGGGACCGAGAGCAAAGGCACTGCCTGCAAGATGGTGGGGGAAGAGGAGAGGTGGTAACACCTGAACAGCTTCAGGGACTTGCTCCCTGTGATGCTTCCTCAGGGCTGATAGAGTCATCAGCTGGCACGATGTAAATGGGAGGAGAAGAAAGCAGGGCCCCACGGTGGGATAGAGCACAGCTCACCCCAGCAGCCCCCACTGAGTTGGGATGATGACCAGGTGCTGCCCAGCTGGTGCCCAGCCAAAAGCTTCATGCAGATAGGCATGGTGCTGCAAGTGGCAACAGGGACACAGTGATCCCAGCCCCCCTGAGATGGGAGAGCTGGCTGGTAGCAAGCACTGCCTGCTGCCTGCTCCCAAGCCAGTGTCTTCAGCAGCAATATGGTGGCACTGGCAACGTGCGTGGGTGGATTTGCAGCACTGAGTGCAGCAGGTCCCTGCCTTTCCCATCTCTTCACCTGGGAAGGACTCATCCCATGCAGGAGGAGCTGCTCCCTGTTACAGCACATCCACACGACATCCAGTGAGACCACCTTGTCACCACCCCTTTACTCAACAGAGGCCAATTCCTGGCATCCACAGCTGCATCTCCCAGCATCTCTGGGAGCTTCCCCAACTCCACTGGCATCTTGGATAGCGCCCAGGAGCCACTGGATGACTCACTGCCATCCCCACCAGTGCTGGCAGATGTGTGAATGTTGAAGGCAGCGCAGGTGCTGCCCAGCTGGGCTCCCACTGGGCTGGCATGATGGAAACATGGCATGGTCACTGAGTGGGGGACCTGTGGGACCTAGGGTCAGTCAGTTGTGCTTCCAGAGGCCCTCAGGTGCTCTCACACAATATTCCACTGACAGCTTTTCAGTTGTTGTTGCTAATATCCCTTTTCTCTGTATCTTGAGAGACCAGATGCAGACTAGTCCTGGCTTCCTGGGGATGTTGAATGCAGATTTGAGGGTGAGCTTGACCCAGCTTGACCCTTGACAGCCAAAGAAAGTTTCCCCCAAAGTCTGGCAAGGTAGAAACCAGGGTGAGAACATTCAGAGTGAGCCTGTTTTGGGAGAGAAGCAGCACTATGTCTCCAAGGCATCCTCTCTATCCTGAGAGTATTGCTGGCCCTCCACCAACCAAGAAGCAATGGGCAGACAAGGGATCTGAGGGTGAGCTCAGACACATGAAGGGTGGCTGTGGGAGCAGCTCAGCTCCACAGGTGCCTGCCTATGGGGTGGTCTGAGACCAATGTCCTTCCTCAAGATGGGTATTTACTGAGCTGAACAGGATCCTTGGAAGCTTCGTGTCCATGACCTGGCAGCTGCAGGGCACCAGGGTTCTACAAGATTTTGGTCAGACCTTTCCCCTGTCTGCATCTCCACTCCAGGAGCATGAGCTAGGAACTTCCAAGGAGTGACTGATGGGACATTACTGGCAAGTCCGGTGGTCGGTGGCCTCACGCTCGGGGTTGCCAGTCACAGCAGTGTGCATGGGCACACAGTCAGCAGCTGGTTTTGGCAGCTGTGAGCCCTAGCCCCACATCACCCCAAGGCTCAGCCCCAGGGAGGCAGGGAGAGGGTGCCTGCTCACGTCTAAACTCAACGTGTACCACAAGTGTGTTTGTTAACAGTCACAAACAAACATTTGGCAGGATTTTTGCCAGGAGGAGAGGCTTAACATGTGTGGAGCTTTGAAGGACATGAGAAAGCTGATACAGCCCATCACAGTGGGCTCTGCTCTGG
The DNA here is from genome assembly GCA_013400475.1 of Tricholaema leucomelas. NCBI lineage: Eukaryota > Metazoa > Chordata > Aves > Piciformes > Lybiidae > Tricholaema lacrymosa > Tricholaema leucomelas. The sequence continues at coordinate 332,416 of WAAF01002155.1, read as the reverse complement.
CCTCGCCAGCACTGCTGGGGCAAGAGAAGCTTTAGTCCCCTCTGAGGAGTGCATTACTTCAGTCCTTGTGTACGAACAGAGAAGCAAAGCCCACTAATCCTGCCAGGAGGGAAATGGTATCATGGTTCTGGGGGACAAGGGGAGGGTGAGAGGAAACCATCAGAAACTGTGCTTGTCACCTGTGGCTCTGCCTCCCACAACAGGCTCCAGCTGGGAGGTGAGAAGGGAAAAAGCCCAGGGTCCTTGGAGCACTTGGGACTTGCATGGGCAGGTTGAACAATCTCAGCCCCGGAACAGCTGTGGCATCCTGAGAGGCAGTGAGGGCAGAGCCTAGGAGGAGGAGGGAACGACCTGGGATACAGTGGACCTGCAGCCTGCCTTTTTTTCCAGGGATATTTCCTACATGGACCCTGCAGAGCCCAAGTTCCTCTTCTAGCCCACAAGTTCTCCATGCTTTTGCCCAGCTCATTCCCTGTCCCATCCAGCTGGGTTGGGGGATCAGGCCATCACATTTTCCAGCCCCTGCTTTATGGATATCCTGCAGTGCTCCAGTCAGCCCCAGGCAAGCTGTGCCCAGCGGGAGGGATGTGAAGGACCGTTGGGAGCTAGGATAACCGGGAGGGCTGAGAGCTGGAGAGAGGCTGGAGGAGCTGAATCCTGCTCTGCGGCTGCTGCAAGCTCCCACACACGATCACACAGTCCCCTCTAGTGGATATTTCTCCTCCACCAACACTGCTGTCCTACCTACGGGCAGCGCTGGGCTCCAGACGCCGGTCCTGAGCAGTGACCCTGGGCCACCATCCTGCTCCTCACCCAAAACCGGGCATGGTGGCCCTGAAGAACACAAATGCTCATCCAGCTGCCACCATGGGCTTGAGCCATCTCTGCCTTCACCACTTGCCCTCCTGCGTAGCTGGGTGATTCATGCTGCCGCCACCCCTGCCCTGGCTCGGTCCCACACCTCTTGCTGCCCTTGCGTCAGGGCTGGCCCCGCTCACCCCCGCAGCCCTCGCTTCGCTCAGCTTCACACTGGCTCGAAGTTATTTGGGCACCGGCCAACACGAGAAAGACCTAACACACACCGGCATGGTGACAGCTTCCGAGGGATGCAGGAGTCAGCACTGCTCGCTCCCACCTTCCAGTCCTGCAAGCATCGTGTGGCTTGGACTGGGATGAAGGCAGCAGCTCCCGGGGTGGGGTCCCTCACACACTCGTCCCACTCGCAGCAGCTGAGGGGGGGTCTGTGTGGTGGCTGCATCCGCTGCTGGGAGGGCACCCGAACCTCACTTTCCCAGTGAGTTTAGGCAGTGCCTGATATCTCTGACATCTCTCACACGTTGGAGATGGTGGCGTCTTTGCTTTGACACCCTCTGCTGTCAGCACTGCCGCTCTGGCCAGGGCCACCTCCACCCAGCAGCTCCCTAGCGATGGAAAGGGTGTGGAGCTCCCACTGGCACCAGTCTGGAATGCTCTCTTGTTCTCAGGGCCAGGCCACCATCACCTCCTTCTACCTTGGAAACTCTGCTCGTCACCTGGAAGATTTGTGGTATCTGCAACCTGAGGTTTCTCAAGGGAAAAAAAAAGCACACAGCAGAGAATGGAGGAAGCTGCAGAACCACAAGTCAGCTGCATGCTGTAATACATAACACTCCACCAGCCCAGAATATGTTCTCTCCACCTTGCTCCATTTGCTGGGAAACATGTGGCCCTGGTCCCAGTGCCACCACCTGGCAGCCCCAGCTTAGGACAGGGATGGTGCCTCCGTCTGTGTGCCAGGGATCTGACAGTACCTCCTCTGCAAAGCTGGGACCTCCAATGGGGGATGACAGTGGTGAGGAGAGGCAGCTAGGTGCTGCCAGGTTGTGCAGGCAGCCCTGAAAAGCAGCTGCAAGGGCAGAGATGCCTGTGACCCAGACCATCCCTGGGACAGCTTTATGGATCCCACAGCAGCATCATGGTGTGATGCACACACGGTCTACACTGTGCTGCCTGAGCTAGCAACTGAATCACACTGTTCCTGTGCTGGCCAGGAGCCCATGGGTGTCCCAGTTCCAGCAGGATGACATCTCCAGCTCACAGATGATTCCTGTTCACATCCCATGTCGTGTCCTGCAGTCATACCAGTGAGAGATCCACACATGCCAGTCCCAGAGCTAATGCTCCATCCGCTTCCCCACTGTTTCATAGTGCACCAGAGCAGGTCACTGCTTCCCATGGGATGCTCCTGACTGCAGCATCATGGCAGCAGAGTCAGACTTTGTGCTGACACAGCTGAGCAGAGCTCAGACCCAGAAATGCAGATCTCAGGCATAAGCTATAGCACAGACCACAATTTTCCTTGCTGTAGCATCTAGGCAGGGGCTGAGCTGCAGCAGGATTGGACTCAGCAGTGAAAGGGATGATTTAACCTTCAAATGCTTGAAACCACCTCGTTCACAACCCTGACCTGGAAGAGACAAATCAAACTGGTTTGAATGGGGCAGCAAGTTAATGCTGCACACCAGGGCAAAAACAATTCCTTTGCTTTACCCCAGCACCAGCACTCACTTCCTCCATGCCATGCTGATCCTGTCTGCTGTCCTTGGCACAAGGAGCTTTGCTACCTGGACAGAGCATCCCTCCCTGAAGCCCAATCCAGAGATGTTTTTTTTCCCTAGCCCTGTCAGGATGGTTCTGCAGTCCTCCCTCCCCACCTTCAATCCTACATAGCCCTTTCACACACTGCAATGCTCACTGCATGCAAGGCCTGGTGAAGCACAGAGGTTACCTGTGGCCTGGCCCTACAGCAGGGGAAGCCTGTGGGCACTTTGAGGACTGCATGTGTGGATGTGAACCACCCCCACAGCAATGGGCAAGGTACAACAAAATGCCAGGCAGATACAGCCCATGTGACAGCTCCAACCTCTTTTATGGACTCAATGTATCTCTGGAGGTCCCTTCCAACCTCTAAAGCTCTGTGATTCTATAATCCCCCAGGAGCTTCCAGTTCAGCCAAGTACTTCAGCTCATCATAAGTGAGCAGCTAAACATAGAGGAGCTCAGCCCAAGTAAGGAGGCTCAGCCAGCACCCATGGGGGATGTTAGAGCAATCATCAAGCCTATTCCTACCTAACCGGGGGGCCACCAGGCCCCCCGGCCTTTGAAACCCTTCACCATTCACCCAGTGTGCACCATGGAGTACTCACCAGTGATGACTGGAGGAGGGTCCCTCTGCCCAGTTGGGCACAGCTTGGGACTGCTGCTGTTCCTGGGGCTGATTATAAAGGGGAGTGGGCAGGGAGGGCAAAGTGGTCACACCTGGGGGGGGGAGGAGACTCCAACAGAGCCCAGGTGCTCTGGGTTTGGGGGAATAGGGGGCAAATGCAGTGTGGGGTGGGAAAGGGACAGAGATGGTAGAAAAGGGGAGGTGGTGCTGAAGTGAGGGAGGTGGATAGGAAAACGATGGAGATGGAAAGAAAAGGAGGAAGGTGTGGGAAAATAGGGGATGGAAAAGAAAGGAGGGAGATGGGGGAGAAGTGGGATAAAAACAAAGTTAAAACTGGAGTGTAAAAAGGTGGTTCTGCTCTGGCAGTGGGCTTGGATGAGCTGATCTTTTGAGGTCCCTTCCAACCCATAATGTTCTGTGGTTCTACTGTGATTCTGCTCTGTGGCCCAGAGCAGCACACTTTATGGCTTTATTTATTATCACAGATCTTTAGGAACCTGACCACTACCTAAGCCCACCACAAGTCCTCACAAGGACTCTGTCTAATGGGGCAATGGCACTGAGAAGGACCTGAGGGTACTGACTGACAGCCAACTGAGCATGAGCCAGCAGTGTGCCCAGGTAGCCAAGAATTCTGGCCAATGGCATCCTGGCCTGTATCAGTACTGTGAGTACTGATGTCCAGTTCTGAGTCCCTCAGTTTAAGAAAGATGCTGAGGTGCTTGAACGTGTCCAGAGAAGGGCACCAAGGCTGGTGAGGGGCTGGAGCACAGCTCTGTGAGGAGAGGCTGAGGGAGCTGGGGGTGTGCAGCCTGGAGAAGGCTCAGAGCAGACCTCATTGCTGTCTACAACTACCTGAGGGGAGGCTGTATCCAGGTGGAGTTGGTCTCTTCTCCCAGGCACCCAGGGACAGAACAAGAGGACACAGCCTCAAGCTGTGCCAGGGCAAGTTCAGGCTGGATGTTAGGAAGAAGGCCTTTCTTCATAGCAAGAGTGACTGGCATTGGAATGGGCTGCCCGGGGAGGTGGTGGAGTCACCACTGGAGGCATTTAAAAGGAGACTGAATGAGGCACTTAGCACCATGGTTTAGTTACTCAGAAGGAGTTAGGGTGGACTCGATGATCTTGAAGGTCTTTTCCAACCTGGTTAATTCTGTGATTCTGTGATGGGAGCTGGTTTCAGGCTGTTTTGGACACAAAGATTTGCCCAAGCCTGCAGGTCTCCAGGCAGAGGGTAGACATAGGTAGGGAACTGCAGAACCAAACTCCATTTCTAGGAAGCTGAATGCCAACAAACCCTAATGTTTTATTGCAGTGCTCCTGACAGCTTTGGGTTTATAAACGTGCATTTACAAATGAAAGCTCTGTGTATGTGAGCTGGCCACAGAAGGGCTTGAATACTGAAAGGGCTGATCCATTGGGAAACAGACAGCCACCTCCCAGCCCCAAGCTTGGCAGGTGCAAATTGACCAGCTACCTGCTCCGGGTTTCTGTGCTGAGCCAGATCCTCAGGCATGAGAAACTCCAGCTCTGTGTTCAAGTATATTCGGTGTGAAGCCACACAGTCTCTCCAGCACCACTTCCAACCAAGAGGGAAAGTCACACTGATTGCCAGAGAGCCACATCCCTCACATCCATCCCTGTCTCCACATCCATCAGGTTCATCCCAGCCCTGGAGGAAGATGGCTGGTTTGGGCAGCTGTTGTAATGACATGCCAGACCCAGCTTCGGCTGGAGGACAGGCTGTGAGAAGACTCTGGAGAACTCACATTTAAATGGTGCTGCTGGGAAGAAAACCCAGCTGGGATCCCATGAGGCCATGAAGCAGCTAGTAGCTGGTGAGAGTCCATACATATTTGGAGACCTTAGTGGCTGCCCATGGTGCTCTACTCACTGTCCCAGCTCCCCATCTACAATTCTCCAACCGAGGTGATTCTTGGCTGTTGCATGTACATAGTGGTTGAAACAGAGGGGTGGGGGGAGGAAGAAAAAGTATTACAAGATCCTTGTGGTTGGCCCAGGATGATGTGAGTTACCACATCAGCTTTACACCAACCATCTCAAGAGACAAAGCAGCTTTCAGAGTGACCCAAGATGATGCAAACCCCATCCCTGGCCTCACAGCAGCTAGAGAAGGCACAAGTTTGAAGCACCAACTTCAGGCACCCCTCCAGGTTCCAAACATGGAGGGGCAGCTGCTGCATCTCTTGTTTATGTAGCTTTAAGCTCACTTTTTTTTTTTGCTGATGGGGGTTCACAGAAGAGAGGAGATGCAAGCCAAAGCTGGGAGCAAGCAACACAGCATGCCAAGCCCTGGCTACCAGCCCTGCCCATAGCATGACATGTCCCAGCGGGGAATGTTAGTCCTTGGAGCCAGCAAGTCCTCAGGCCAGGAGTGCAGCAGTCAGTGGGACAGTGTGGGTGATGGCAGCAGGGGCAGTATGACCTCCACGGTGTCAGCAGCCTTCACACCACTCCTGATGCATCCAAGCACATCCCCAGAGCTTTGCCTGGAGCAGTCCAGCACTGGGTCCTGCTTGGAATGGCCAGGCTGTGTCCCCAGCAGCTAAGATGTCTCTTCCCTGAGTTCAGGTCGGGGAGCAGCAGTGATGCCTGCTTTCTGGTGCCAGCTGGGCCACTGCAGTTCAAGGCCAGACTGGTGCAGGCTTGGGGAGACAGGAATGAGTCAGGCAGGGAAGAAGAGGCTGTGGGCACAGCTATGCAAAAGCATCTCTCTTGGAGCTGCTGCTTGGTCCAAATGCTCCATTTCTGGTGCCCAGCAGCCCTGGCACAGCCACCTGGCAGTGGTGGCTGGCACAGCCCCTTATGCTGCAGGCCCTTCAAACTGGCCAGGCAGACGAACACCTTGCTGCAGGGGTCCCAGCATGAGGTGAGTGCGACTGGCAGCATGTCTGCCCCAAACGCCCACTGGTTGAGCTGCAGAACAAAGCAGCCCTGTGATACAACCTAGTGGGCACCTCTGATGGGCTCCCCAAACTTAAAACAGCAACATCCCCCCAACCTGTGGTATTTGAGAACTGAAAACAGCATCCACAGATGGAACCATGACAGTCGTCGACCAATGCAACCCCCAACCTGCCCTCTGGTCCTCCACGGTGCCTCTGCTTTACCCACTTTCTAGCAATGCCATAGCTCCCCCACCAGCCTCACTTCTCCACACACTAGAGTTCTTCCAGGAGGCTTCACACTGAAGGTTTTAGGATGCACTGTGGCATCAACTGTCCCTGTCCCTGGTGGTATGCAGCACTCAACCTTCTACGTGGAAGTAGGGTGCCCAGAGGATGCATACCCAGAGCTTTCCTGGCAGGCTGATGTCACTCACCAGGAGGAGGGAGATGAGGTGATCTGAGCATGCAGCCAGCATGTGTGGACATTCACAACCTTGAAATCCAAGGAGCTGCTTTCAGATCACTGGCAGGGTGAGCCATGAGCTCCTGCAGGAAATGACCAGTTCCCAGGAAGGGTTCTTGCTAGCTCTGCTGCTACCTGCTCACTGCCCCAGAGATGCCCTGGGAAAGTGGCCCAAGAGTGATGAGCTGATGAGCAGGTGGGGGAAGAGCCTCTCTCATCCCAAATCAGCTCTGAAGCCCCAGCTCAAACTGGCAGCTCCTCAGGGATGAGGGCAGGTGGGGATCCCTTTGTACACTCCTACTGCCCTCTCCCTTGACCCAGACACTGACTAGAAGGAACCACCCTCCCAGACAGCCTCTCTATGGGAATTCCTTCAAGGACAAAATGAACCACCTGTGTGATCCCCGAATGTCATGCAGAGGAGGAGAGCTGGCCCGTGCCAGCAGAGCTCCAGGCAAGGGCAGTGACAGCCAGAGGGTGATCTCGTCCATCAGAAACACTGGACTGGCCTCACAGAGGGTGCAGATACAGCACAGAGACCTCAGGAGCCAGAAGGAAATGCCCTCCCTAAGCTGGGCTGCCACATCCATGGGTCCAATCTTGTTGCTGGTCTCTTGTGGAATGGCCACGCTGGGGTCTGCTCTCTGAGGTCAGAGTGGCCACGGTGCTTCAGCTCACCTTCCTCTTCCTCCCTACAGCAGGGACAGTGTCTGTTTGTCTGCCCACCCGTGGTTCCATCTTTCAGCAGGACTCCACAGGGACAGGAGTGGATGGCCACAGCCCTGGCTGGCTGTGGGAGGCTGGTGTTTAGGTGGCTTGGCTGGGAGGCAGCCGTTTGCTGTCCAGAATGGCCTTCCAGTCGTCAGTCCAGGACTGCAGCCTGCGTCTTGGGGGCTTCAGCTGCAGGTGCTTGTTGTGGCAGGCTGTGAAGAGCACATGCTCCCAGCTGGGGTTCAGCTCAGCCCCTGCAAAGCAAGGTGAGAAGTTGGCTCTCCGGGTAACTCCTCCAGGTTGAGCTTACTCCACCACAGGATTCACATAATCCAGTAACAAGAGCCTAATTGAGCCAAGAAGGACCAGTGCCTGGCACCTCTGGGTGCCATCTGCCCACGAGGACTGCCTCCAGTCACTCCTGCCACCCCATGCCTCTCTTACCTGTTATATCAGGTCTGTCATCTATAAGCAGGTCAGCAGAAACCACCGTCTTATCTCGCGTCAGAACGATCTGCTCAAGGAACTCGGGGCCAAAGTGCTTCTCCACCCAGGCATACTGGAAGGCAAGAGGGAGTGGTGAGCACCAGGGATCACCTCTGTGCCCGGTAAGATCATGGAGCAGATCCTCCTGGAGGCACTACTGAGACAGGAGAATAGTGAAGAGGTGATTGGCTACAATCAGCATGGCCTCACCAAGGTGACCTTCTTGTGGCCTTCCAGTATCTGAAGGGAGACTACAAAAAAGCTGGGGAGGGACTTTTTAGGCTCTCAGGTAGTGACAGGACTAGGGGGAATGGAGAAAAGCTGGAAGTGGGGAGATTCGGAGTGGACGTGAGAAGGAAGTGGTTCAGCATGACAGTGGTGAGAGCCTGGAATGGGTTGTCCAGGGAGGTGGCTGAGGCCCCATTCCTGGAGGTGTTTAAGGCCAGGCTGGATGAGGCTCTGGCCAACCTGGTGTAGGGTAGGGTGTCCCTGCCTGTGGCAGGGTGGTTGGAACTGGCTGATCCTTGTGGTCCCTTCCAACCCTGACTGATTTTATGATTCTTGATTCTATGATTAGAATTTAAGAGAGGTGCTGGAGCAGGTTCAGAGAAAGGCAATGAACCTGGTGAAGGGTCTTGAGAATAAGTCTTATGAGGAGTGACTGAGGGAGCCGGGGTTGGTTAGTAACAGAGAAAAGGAGGCTGAGGGGAGAACTTTTTGCTCTCTACAACTCCCTGAAAGGAGGTTGTAGAGAGATGGGTGTTGGTCTCTTCTTGCTTGGTCTCTTCTCACAACTTGGAATTGGCACCAAGTTAAGCCAGAGGAGGTTTAAGTTAGACGTTAGGGAAATCTTCTATACTGAAAGGGTTATTAAACACTGGAACAGGCTGCCCAGGGAAGTGGTTGAATCACCAACCCTAAACATATTTAAAAGCTGTCCAGATATGGTGCTCAAGGATATGGTGTAGTACTGGCCCTGGTAGAGTTAAATAATGGTTGGACTTGATCTTAAAGGTCTTTTCCAACCACAGTGATTCTGTGATCAGTGAGAAGGATTCGGATGCTGCTGGAGCAGAAGCTCTTTAAAGCCAAGCAGCCTTTGATGTCATGATGAAATACGAAGACCAAGTGCCTCAGCGCATGCAAATGGCAGAGCACAGCTAATGGCAGAGCTGTTGCTGTGCAAAGATGCTTAAGAACAAAACTGGAGGAGCAGAGAAGTGCTGCTGCCATTCCACATCTGGAGGCAGGCAGGGATCAGCTGCCTTTCACTGGGCGGCGTGGCAGAGCAGTGGGGAGCTGGGATTCGGAGCTGCTCACCTTCTCGTAAGGGCAGTAGCGGTACTTCTTGATTGGGCTCGTGCAGATGAACACATCAGTGCTGTCACCAAGAGAAAAACAGGGGCAGAATGTCACTCGGTCCTCTGCGAGACCCCACTTCATGCCTGAGCGGGCAGGTGTCCAAAGCAGACCCCTTGCCAGGCACAGATGAAACTGGGGTGATTTAAGATGCTCATCTCCCATCTCGCAGGCTGCCGCCCCCAGGACATGTACCCACACCTGTGCCACAAGCATCTTCGCTTTTTAACCACCCCTGCCAGGAGCAGAGAGCGAAAGGGAAGGGGCTGCACATGGCTGATTGTCTCAACAACTGCTCCAGGAGTAAAAGCCCTCCCTTTCCTGCCATGCCTGGTGGGCCAGGAGGTAATTTTAATGCTGATGTTGTATTCAGTGCTTGTGCCAGGAGGCTGATGAGCCTGCAAAGCCAATGCTACTCCCCCATCCATTCCCAAATACCACAGGCAGGTTTCTACTCACTCTGTCAAACTTGCCATTTGCTTGACAGCTTCCACAGCCCCGGGGAGTGGGTCCAGCTCAATGAAGAAGTTTTTTGATTCCCAGATGCTGATGGCTTTCTCCTGTGAGGGCAAAGAGAGCAGTTACTGCATAGGTCTCTTTGCATGTGCATCCTCCCCACCCTTTGCTAAGAGAGAGGATGGTGACAGTGAGAAAAGAGGGAGTGCTGGCTCTGGTCCCTTCCTGCTAATCTGCCTTGCCTCTGTGGGTGCCTCCATTCCCCACCTGCCAGCCTGCATCCATTCCATACAATTGAGATCAGAGATGCTCTGGAGCAGATTTGGTTTTGCCTGCGCAGCGCCAGACACAGAGGGAACAGCATGTTCCTTCAAGGCAAAACACAGGAGATTGTTCAGAGCTGAACCAAACCCCAGGTCTGCATCCAGAGAGGCACTTCCAGCTGACGTGGCCCTGCTGTAACACAAGGCTGCTCAGCTCCAGATGCTGTCTGGCCCATTTGTCTCAATCAGATCACTCCAAACAGCAGCCAGGCTGCTCTCAAAGGACAAAGTGTATTATAGGATGAAACGCACGTCAGGATGAATGCAGATGCTCTTCCTCGGGGATGCCTGGGCAAGGTCTACCAGGCAAATGCAGCACCTTCAGGCAAGAGTTTGAAACATTTACATTCAGGTTGTCAGCTGAGGTACAGCAGTACGGTGTGAAGGGAGAGCAGAGCAAAGAGAGTCTGCAGGGAGCAAAACCTTGGGATGAGGGCAGAGCCTATGGTCTGCCTGCAACGGATCCAGCAGAGCTTTAAGCAACAGCATCCTCTGCACTCCCTCACAGAGGTAACAGCTTGCCAGCTGCCAAGCAAAGCAATTATTTAGCACAGACCCTGGGACCTGGGGGAGGAGAGCCTGAGAGTGCTGCAATGTGGCTGCAGGCATGGAAGCAGCCTTGTCTTGGTGTTGTAGTGCAGCTGCAGCTAGCAAAAGTTTACCTGGAGGACTAGTCTTCATTTTGAGTACCTCTTTCTGTATTTGAAGGAGTGGAAGAGGGACAAAAAGAACCTCAAGCCCATTTTGGTCTCCTTGTACTGGACAGTATGGAGGAGCTGGTAGAACATCAGGATAGGAAGAACAGCCTTAGTGATATTTACTCTTGGTTCTTAAAAGCTCAGAGCAACAGTCAGGCTGGTTGGACACCTCAGCTAGATGTGCAGCTCTCTCCTGCCCAGTGAGTGGGAATCTAGTAGGTCAGCAACATGTTTTGCCTTTACTAAGTCAGTACTGGGGGAAGAAAGTAGGTAACCATGAGCAGCTGGAACTTTGCTGGAAACTCCAGGCTCAGGACAGCAACACCCCAGAAAACACATGGAGCTCACTCAGGAAGCCACATTCTGCTCCATCCCAGAACAGGGATAGTTCAGAACAGGGTAAAAAAAAACTTCTTCATATGTGCTCAATGCTGATTTGATGCAGGAGAGCCAGCAGAAATACTTCCTGGCACCATGACAAAGACAACTAGCCTAAGCAGGTTGCCACAGGGCCAGGCCAGCACCCAAAGTCCTGTTGCTTTGCCTTAGCCCAGTGAGCAGCAGTGTTTTCTTTTTTAAGATACTGGCTGTAGTTGCACAAGAAACATCTGAAGATGGCCTGATGCAGAAAAGCACTTCAAACAGCACTCAAGTATTTTCTTCCAGCAAAGACTTCCGCAGCGATTCTGCTTCCACTTATGTCAAAAAGCATTTTGCAATCAAGCTTGATGGGGAAAGAACTAAGCTCATCTTGAAGAAAAGATCCACTTGGCTGCCAGAGCCAGCATAACTTCCCTGTGGCACCACAGCCAGCATGCTGCCCAGCAGATGGAAACACAAGAACAGGCTGAGGGTCCCACCACAGCCAGGCAGGGCAGAGCCTCCTTTTCCTCCTTCTGATCTTACCCCATGAGCAATCTCCCTGCCTTCTCAGGGCTGCCCATCCTTTAGAGTCTATGTGTTTGGTGTTTTGATGAACTGTGTCCTCTACTTCAGAGCTGGGACCTTCAGCTAATCTTTGGCTACTATTTTCTGGTCTCTTACAGCAATTTGGTGGTGCTCTCTGACGAGCAGGGACTAGAACAGCCGCTGTGCCTATAGCCACCGAGCAGCTCTTGCTCTCTTTATCTATAGTCTGAAACCACTGGTGAAATCAGGGATGCCCTGAGGTCAGTCTGTGGGAGTTTTGCTACTTGCTCAGCCAGAGGTTTTGCTGGCTTTACATGTTCACAGCAGATACAAGATGAGCTCACTTCATTTAACACATCCAAAGTAGTTAAGCTCAAGAAAAAACAAACACCAAGTTACTGTGCATTACCCCTACCAAACTTTATCATCTGCCTTATTCCTCCATCTCATTTTCATCACTTCCAGCTAGAGAGGACATATCATTCCTATAGCTCTTCAAGCTGCTTAGGGCTCTGCTAGCAGAAGAGTCCCAGCCCATATTCATGCTCCCTCATTGCCAACATACCACTAACAATGACAGCACTGCTATTTGCTCTGACACCTTTCAACTGCAATCCACAGAGGAGACCACAGACATCCCATTGAGAAAGGAAACTTGTAAAGGCAAACCCTGACTTTCTGCAGTGCCCAGCCCTTCTTTTAATGATGATGCACAATGTAAAGAGGGCTTCTGCTTTTAGGCTTTAATTAGTAATATGAACACAGTAACTCTCAGGCATGGGAGGGCTTGAGGTTGGTTTTAGCCCTCACGTGAAGCATCAGTTGCATGGTTTGTTCTCAGCTTGTCTTCTGCATCCTCTTTCCAACCCAATGCAAGCTGTGAATCCCACCTCTCCTGCTGCTGTTGAAGAACTAAGTAATTCATCCAGGAGCAGTATCAAACCATGCAGCTTGGCCATTCCAGAGCTAGTATCACTGAATCACATCTGTTGGAAAAGACCTTTAAGATCATCCAATGCAACCATTGTCTAACTACCAAGTCCAGTGCTAAACCATGTCCTGTGGGACATCTACACAGCTTTTAAATTCAGGTATGCAATTTGGCCTATTTTAAACCAGGAGCTCTTAAAAGTTCTCCTTCTCTTGCATCTATCTCCATCCACACACGCAAGGGTAAAGAGGCAGAGGTACGTAAAAACCACTGGATTCCTGGGGGTGGGGGGAAGGCACCACTGGAAGGCCTCCCGCCAGCAGATCTGTGCCTGTGTGTCAGCGGGAGCCGTGGCCAGCAACCACAGCCCTCCCCATCACTGCAGCCATGTGCTGGGAGCCAGTGGGTGGCAGATCTCCGGCTGCAGGACCAAGAACCACGCGCAGAGAGAGGAAGGATGCATAAACTCACACTCAGCTCACGTCCCAGGCGCCCGTACTGCTCTGACACCCAGAAGCCCCTCCGGTCCTCCAGGGCAATGTAGGGCTTGTCGGGGTACCTGGCCCTGAACTTCTTGAGGAAGCCTCCCTCGAAGTCAGCCAGCACCCCGTCCATGTCCACCAGCACCCGCAGAGCCCGGCTGGAGCCCGCTGTGAGGCTGACCCCCCTGCCCAGCCCTGCGAAGGGGCCGCAGCGCCGAGGCCGAAGGTGCAAGAAGCTGCTCAGCAAAATCATGGTGGCGGGGATGGAGGGGATCTCCCGGCAGGGAAAGGGAGGGTGTCCTTTATTTCAAGCACACACCCTGCAAGCAGAAGGAAGGTGCGGGAGGGATGCAAGGGGGGACGCAAAGGGGAGCAGAGGGGCTGCAGGGGGGGTGCGGTGGGGATGCAGAGACCTGTCCTCGCCCCACCGCTTCCTCCCCCTCCATCCCTCCCTTGCAGCGAGCGCGAAGCAGGCAGGGACAGAAGCAGCGGCAGGGGCGCCAGCAGCAGCGGGGTTGGGGGGAACTAGGGCCGCCCGGTGCTCGGCCCGACCCGGCAGTACAAAGCCCAGTTCCTCTTCCCGGTGCCTGACCGAGCCCGAAGCGGCGGCACCGCCTTAAAGCGGCACAAGCGCCCTGCGACGGTGCAATAGCACCGCGGTTGCCGCCCGCTTTAAACGCCGCTCCCTCCCCTTCCCCGGAGTTGCGGGGTGCCGAGTCCGGTGGGGTGCCGGGTACCACGCCCCTGCCTCAGTTTCCCTGACAGCCTCGGGGGCACCCCCCGCACCCGCTCCGTCCCTCCGCGTCCGCTGCTGACCCTCTCCGCTCATGCCCTGCCCACACTCCCCTCTGACTCCGTGCCCATGCCTGCCCGGTTCGGGGTGATTTTTGCAGCTGAGCCTTGACGTAATATCCCCATTTCAGATCTTTCATGGGGATGAAGCACACTTCTCCCAGGATCCCACTTACTGTGACACTGCTCTGTCCCCACGGGTGACAGGAATCCTTAAGAGGCAATGCCCAGACCCTAAAGGAGAACTGACAGCACACTGGGAAGGTTTGTGTGTTCTAACACAGGACCAAAGATCACTGGGCAGAAAACACTGCAGGAATTAAAGCTGCTAAAGAAAGGGAAGGCCTTTTGAGTGTGACTAATGGGATTAGGCAACTACTGAGCTGGGAAGAAAAGATTCTGGTTGACAGCAATGAAATGGCTTTAGTGAGACCAAAATATTTCATCTTTCAGTTCTGGAATGGTTTCTAGTAAAATACATTGTCCTTGTTTCACAGAAAGGGCAAAACGAGCTGTGGAGATCAGGTGATTTGGGGAAGGTCATGGTGTGAAAGAACGAAGCAGAACTGGCAGCCAGGCTGTACATGATGGTGAGTGTAACAGTGAGCTTAGCATGGAAATGTGATGTTTAAAGTCATTATTCTGCCTTGGGAACATTGTTTCTGGCGAGGAAAGGGATGTAAACTTGGTGCTTCTGCCCAAGCAGCAAGAGAAAACACACATAGCAACAGACAGAAAAACTAATTTCTTCATGTAGGCACATTTTGTTGCTTTATTTTTTTTCAAAAGCCGTTTATGATGCTGTAATGTGAAGGACTTTGGCAATTTTGCTGGCTGTATGTGCTTTTGGTAGAGCTGAGAGGAGCACCAAGCAAGTTGGTGCCATTCTCCAAATCATAGAATCAAGAATCATAAAATAAGTCAGGGTTGGAAGGGACCACAAGGATCATCTAGTTCCAAACCCCTGTCATGGGCACAGACACCCTACCCTAGATCAGGCTGGCCAGAGCCTCATCCAGCCTGGCCTTAAACACCTCCAGGGATGGGGCCTCAACCACCTCCCTGGGCAACCCATTACAGCCTCTCACCACTCTCATGCTGAACAACTTCCTCCTCACGTCCAGTCTGAATCTCCCCACCTCCAGCTTTGCTCCATTCCCCCTAGTCCTGGCACTATCTGAGAGCCTAAGAAGTCCCTCCCCAGCTTTTTTGTAGGCCCCCTTCAGATACTGGAAGGCCACAAGAAAGTCACCTGAGAGCCTCCTCTTTTCCAGACTGAACAGCCCCAACTCTTTCAGTCTGTTCTCATAGCAGAACTGCTTCAGCCCTCTGATCATCCTCGTGGCCCTGCTCTGGACATGCTCCAGCATCTCCACATTCTTCTTGTAATGGGGGCTCCAGACCTTCATGCAGTACTCCAGGTGGGGTCTCACCAGAGCAGAGGGAGAGAATCACCTCCCTTGACCTGCTGGCCACACTTCTCCTGATGCAAGCCAGGATCTGGTTGGCTTTCTGGGCTGCAAGTGTACACTGTTGGCTCATGTTGAGCTTCAGGCTGTGTTCACAACCCAAGTTGTGCCCAGGGTGGGAAGAGGGGAGGACTTGAGTTCTGCAGGTCTCAGATGGCAAATTCCTTGATGGGGACTGTGAAGAACTGTGCTTGGAAATAAAGGAGCTATAAGCATCCTGCACACTTGTGTTATGTTTTAGACTGCTCTTTGAAATAGTTAATAGTGCTCCTATTTTTTTCCTATTTTTTAAAATGAATTTTAGTATTTATTAAGTAAAACTAGGAGTGAAAAAGTGGATACAATGATGTGCTTTGATATTGGAAGGGTCAATAACCCTGTTTTGTGCTAAAATGTGATTGTCACTGTCCTTAGAGAAAGGCTTCTTCAGAAAACAAGAAAATTCTGGGAAGGTTCAGAATCTGGGTGAATGCAAGCTTTTGAAATTAAGGTGTTTGAACACATATTTGATATGTCAGGCTTGATGAGGGTCTGAGCAAGGTGATTTAGTTGGGGTAGCCCTGCTTACTGCACGGAGGGGTTGGACTAGATGACCTCTAAAGGTGCCTTCCAATCCAATGCATTCTATGATTATGATATATTGAAGGACCGACAAACTCCCTGCCCGCAGCAGCTCAAGACCACGTAACTTCATTGACTCGACTCCTGCAGGGATGGAAAGAAAGTTTTTATTTATATAAACCGAATGAACCCGAACAAAGGACGCAAATCCTGCTCCCTGACAGCAAGGTGAACGTTACACAGCATCAGACGACAGCCACCACGTTCAGCCACCGCAGTATGTCCGTCAAAGAGGATTAAAGGACTTAAATCCTTTTGTAGACACGGGCGGGCCCTCAACACTCGGAGCAGGCCCCCGCTGAGGGCCCCACGTCGCGCTACGGAGGGTAGGGGCTCGCCGGCCGGCAGGCCGCCACCCCTCACACCGCGACACGGAGCCCTCAGGGGCGTGACGACATCATGACGTCACTAAACCCACCCCATCCCAAGCCCTGCTGAGTCACGGCTTCTGTCTTCTGCTTACCGCGGGGTCGCTACTTCCGGGCGGGCGGTTGCCATGGTGATCTCACTTCTCGCGAGAGTTAGCGATGTGCCGGAAGTGACGCGCAGCGGCGGCCGTCGCGCGGCTCCCGCAGCGGCACCTGATTGGCTGGAAGCGGCGGCGGCGCCCGTAGCGGTGGTTTCCTTCCCGCTTCCCGCCCCCCTCTCCTCCGCCCGCCGCTCCCGGCCCGCGCTGCCCCCCCCTTTTCCCTCCCCGCTCCTCCTTCTCCTCCTCCTCCCTCGCCCCGCCTGCCCCGCCGCCAAGATGGCGTCGGCCCTGGAGCAGTTCGTCAACAGCGTCCGGCAGCTCTCGGCCCAAGGTGACCGTGGTGAGGGGGGTGGAGGTAAAGCCGCGTGTGGGCCCGGGTGGTGGCGGGGAAACAGCGCGGCCTGTGGAGGGGGCGGCGGCCAGTGTTGCTTACCAGGCCCTGAGCGGCGGGTTAGGGCCTGGGCTCCTTGGCTTTCCTTCAGACGTGGGGCCGGTGTTCTGCTCCCCAGGGTCTCTCGCCCGGCTCCAGTGGACCGTCGGCGGGATCCTAGTGGAGATTGACAGGGCGAGAGGGCGCTGGGCTTGCAGCTTCCTCCTGCCTGATAAGTGGGAATCCAGTAGGTAACCACCACTATTTTCCGTTACTATACCTCTGAACACATGGGGCTTTGACGGAAACTCCAGGCTCACGGCAGCAACTTCCCAGAGCAAACACAGGGATCCCATCTCACAGCCTGCCAGTGCCAAGACACTGACTTCCCACCTTGGTTGCTGTCAGGAATATGAATCCATGAACCCACTGCATATCTGGACACTGAGCATTTAACGTTAAATGAGATGTCAAGCCCTTTATTTCTCCAGAACTCCCAGATAACATGAGGCGACCAGACACTCAACTTAAAAGCAGACATCAACAGTTCCACTTTCCCCTTTTGCCTAAGCTTGGCTCCTCTCACTTTATTTCTCAGGCTTGGGTCCGGTGTTTTGCAGCCCCAGCAGGCTGGCATGGGCCTTGCTGGGCACCTTCGCTGCACACAGAAGTGGTCTCGGGAGCATCCTGGAGGGGTTTGACAGGGTATGAGGGTTTAGCTATGCCCTTCATAGTGTTCCATGCTTTCCCAGCACGGGGTATCAGATTTTGGCAGCCTGAGCTACTGGGTGAGTGGAGTGAAGCTGGGAGCAGTGGTCATACAAAAATCTGATCCTTGGGAATCAGAAAGGAGAAAGGGGCATCTGAAGGACTAACTGGGATTGTATAGCCCAGACTGTCACCTAACTGATGAAGCTGTAACTTGTGGGATGTGTGAGGCAAAATAAATTTCAGCAGTATTAGCTTCATTAGAGCCTGATCAGAGCCTTACCACAAAAAATGTATGATGGAAGGTTTGAGACTGCAGATCAGACCTGCCATAAGCAAGTGTTCAAGTGTTTTAATATCTCTAGTTACAATTCCATATTTTCACTGCAAATGTTCTGATGTTCCTCTGTGTGTATGTGCACAGCATTTCCCAGTTCTTGAACTTCTAATTTGCATTGATCCTCCCTAAAGTGTGTTCTGAGTGTTTCTGGATGTGGGATGTTTGATCCCTGCAACTGATCAAAAATTGATGCTTTCCTCTGTGGCCCCAGGCTTAATCTCTTGCAGTTACTTTTGGCTGGAGCCTCAACTTTCTCTTACTGATTTCACTTATTAAATAATAGAGCATCTGTACTGGGCATATAAGGTACAAGAAACAAATAATACTTGCAAAGTGCTGGTACAAATGGAAGATGCTACAGATGGAAGATGATTCTTTGGTAGTTTAGCTGGAGAGCCTTTGCATCCACAAAACCTTGTAATGAAAAGGTTCAAGGAGAGATTGGTTGACTTTATGAAAGTTCTCCCATTAGGGAGCCAAATAACTATTCTCTGTGAGAAAGTAAATACAGACACCAAAAAGGTTGCTGGAGAGAGCATACAGGAGTCTGTGGTGTTGGTTTGTGGTTATCAGCATTTGGGTGCATGGGAGGTGACATAAACAGATATTTAGTTGGGCCTGGTTTGGGTATTTCTACTTACACTGGAAGATGGCTGGTGTGTGTTTGTGGGCAGAGTTTTGGGTTTGGTTTTTTTCATTTTTTTTGCTTTGTTTTTTTAAGGGAGTGCTAGGTGATAGAATCATAAGATGAATCACAGACTGATTTGGGTTGGAAGGGACTTATAATGGTCATCTACTTTTACCCTCTTGGAGTTGGCACAGACATCTTTGACTCAAGCAGATTGCTCAGAGCCCCAGACAACCTGACCTGGAATGATTCTATGAATGGGGCATATACCAGCTTCTCTGGGCAACTGGCCAGGGTCTCATCACAATCAGTGTCAAAAGTATCTTCTTTCTCTTTAGTCTCAATATCCATCTTGCAGTTTCAAACCATTGCCCCTTATCCTGGTGCAACGCAGGACTGTAGAGTGTGTGGATTCCTCTACAGGGAGGACACAGAACTAAGGTTTTGCATTGCTTGAATACCATTGTCAGCTCATCAGGTGTTTTACAAGCCCTGTTCCTTTCCACCATCACGCCTGGAGTTTTGGGGCACAGGGTTTTAGGGCCACATTTCTGGAGTTCTAGGCTCTGGTCACCCATTTGGAATTTTTCATCTCTCTGTTACTTCAAAGCTAATGTTTCATTCATAGGACTTTCCAGGTTTTCAAAGGAGAAAGCCAGAGAGATGGGGGCAGTGTAAATCCCTGTGAATGGAGGCACTATTCCTCATGCCATGAAAATTTTTTGTAAGGGTGAGAGAACCTCTGTTTTTTTTTTTTTTTCCTCTAATCTGAGAGGATTGAACATTGAAACAATACTCAGCTTCAGAAAGGAGTAATTTTAATTCAAGTAATTGAGGGAGAGGAGGAGTTTGAAAACAGTTCATGATGAGTTTAGTATTGGGTTTTTTTTAGGAAGCAGGAAACTTTGCTACTGTTTTGTTTTTCCTTATACATAGAAAACACAAGCTTGGATGAATAGATCCACGTCAGGCAAAATTATGCATCACAGTCCACTGGTCAGTGTTTTGTAGATGCATTTTAGATTGAGCTTGGCGTTGATATGAGACCCTTTCTGAGGAGGTGATCTGATGGTGGTTTTTATGTTGAGTTTGTGTCCTGTGAGCATCCTTTGCAACCCTGAAGGCCAGGTGCTTACTGTCACCGTGTTAAAAATATCCAGTGGGCACCTCACTTGTTGGAAATGAACTTCTATGAGAGGTTATTCTTCCCCTGTACTCAACACTGGTCTGGCGACACCTTGTGTACTGAGTCCAGTTCTGGGCTCCTCAATTCGAGAGAGATGTTGAGGTGCTGGAACGTGTCCAGAGAAGGGCGACAAAGCTGGTGAGGGGCCTGGAACATAAACCCTATGACGAGAGGCTGAGGGAGCTGGGGGTGTTTAGCCTGCAGAAGAGGAGGCTCAGGGGTGACCTCATTGCTGTCTACAACTACCTGAAGGGAGGATTGTAGCCAGGTGGGGGTTGTTCTCTTCTCCCAGACAACCTGCAATAGAACAAGGGGACACAGTCTCAAGTTGTGCTGGCGGAAGTGTAGGCTGGATGTTAGGAGGAAGTTGTTGGCAGAGAGAGTGATTGGCATTGGAATGGGCTGCTCAGGGAGGTGGTGGAGTCACCGTCCCTGGAGGTGTTCAAAAAAAGCCTGGATGAGGCACTTAGTGCCATGGTCTGGTTGACTGGATAGGGCTGGGTGATAGGTTGGACTGGATGATCTTGGAGGTCTCTTCCAACCTGGCTGATTCTATGATTCTATGAAAAGTGAATCCTCAGGGTGATGCTACTTTCTCCTCAGGTGTGGTGAGGTATGGCAATGCCTGGGTGCTCTCTGATTAGAGTCTGACAGCACTGTTTTGTATTTCAGGACAAATGACCCAGCTTTGTGAACTGATCAATAAAAGTGGAGAACTGCTAGCAAAAAATCTTTCCCATCTGGATACAGTGCTTGGTGCCCTGGATGTGCAGGAACACTCTTTAGGAGTTCTTGCTGTCTTGTAAGTGTTGCTTTCTTTTAGTTAAACACTTTGCCATTAAAACTTTGGGCAATTTGCTGAATTGTCAGCCACAGGGTTTTCTTTTGGACAGAGATATTTTCAGTCTTCATTTCTTTGCGTGGTGCATAGTTTAATTTGGTGATGCACATTTTATTAATAAAAATACCAAGGCAAATTTGTATTTTCAGAAGAGAAATGGAGCTTGTAAATGCCATTACTGTCAAATGGTGATATTGGGGAGTTGTTTTCATTAAGGCTCTTGGGTTTTATAAGTATTTTTCCATATATGTTCAGCAAAATGGCATAAAATTAGCTTTTAAAACTTGGTCGGCAGAACATTGGCATGCTAAAATGTAAACATGCAGGTTCTTATCATAGTTGTGGGTTATTCGTCTCTAGACAGCACTGAGGCTCTCGCTGCTCTCTGTAGGTTAAGATAATACTTGGATTGCTTTGGTAATGCTGAGGTAAGTTAAAGATATTTGGCCCTGAGGCCCCAACTGCTGTTGCCCAACCCAATGCATCTACAGGTTCAACTTATTTTAAAATCATCTTTTAAAGGGGAGATCAGACTTCTGGTACTTGTTCTATTTCCCTTTTGAAACCAAGTGGCTGTAATACATCAAGATAGTGCACTTCATACTGCAACTCACTAGCATCTCGTAAAAATGCAGTGTGGGCACTGGTGCTGTGTTAGCAAAAGAAGTGTACCATAGGGTACATTGAAACAGTCATTAAAAGAGATGGAAGAAGAAGATAATGGTTTGTAGGAAATATGTAAAATGTAGTATTTGAAGAAATGGAATCAGTAGAGCATACAGGAAAGTTCTGGTTGAATCTGTGGTGTGGCAAACCCTATGCTGGTAGAATAAGAGTCTCAGAGGACACAAGGGGTGGCAGCATGTAAACTGGGCAGCCCTTAGCCTTGTGGTGATCTAGTCAGGTTTCAACTGCATGTTGCAGGGTATAGCAGCTGAAGTATGGGCAGGGTCTGATACCCTCCAACAGCATTGAAGAGGGGCTTTTCTGTGTAGTTTTGTGCCATTTGTGACATGCATAGCCTGAGTTTTTGTTGTCCTCAGATAAGTGTAATCATAGCTCATCCTACAGAAACAACAGTGTGCAGGGCTACAGCTTATAGGGTGCTAAGGAACCCCAAGAGATTGAGAGAAACTGAAAGTGAGGACAAAGAGCTCCTGACAAGAGATGTACATTTAATAAGTGAAGAGTTGAGAAACTTTGAGTGCATCCAAGCAGGAGATGGTTGTAGAATAGGCAAAAGTGTCCAGAGAAGTTCTGTGTCTGAGTATCATCATTAACCACTGTTCCCACTGTGATTCTAAGTGTTGTACCAAGTGAAATGTTGTCTTCGCTCCATAGTTTGGTCTGAACTGAGGTTTGCACTAGACTGAGTGGGGATGTCCACAGAATTCATCTGCCATGAACACTTGGGGTTTGTTTGCAAACATCCACATGCATTTCTAGAGACACATTGAAGAATAAGCTTCTTTTATTAACCTCCAAAGTTTAAGTGCTAAAACTTTTTGTTTGTTTGTTTTAGGTTTGTGAAGTTTTCTATGCCCAGCATCCCTGACTTCGAAACATTATTCTCGCAGGTGCAGCTTTTTATCAGCACTTGTAATGGGGAACACATTAGATATGCAACAGACACTTGTGAGTTCAGTTACTTTCAGCTTTTGTGTATTTCTGGATAGTTTCATACTACTGCTTACTCACTGTGGTGTTTTTTTGTTTGTTTGTTTATTTTACTATATTTAGTTGCTGGCCTGTGTCACCAGTTGACAAATGCCCTTGTGGAGAGAAAACAGGTGAGCAAATATCATCACAAAATAAGTAGTACAATAAGGTACCTACTACTATTACTACAGTAATACAATAGATGAGTAGAATCTACAGTAGTACAGTAAGCTACCTGCTAGTATGGATAAGCTACCTACACATCCAGCTCATAAAGGGGATGTTACCAGTCTCTTTCTTCATAAAGATGTGCTGCTAACTTCACATTGAGTATTTTTGTGCAGCTCCTTGCTTGTCACATTTATTGAGAGGTAATGAACTAACCTGAAACCTTAAGATTTCTTTAAGGACAACAGAAGGGTACATTTGGAGAGGGGATGACATTGCCTAAAAAAGTGCTCTTGCACAAAGCTAGCAAATCTGTGGTACCTAGAATGTTCTTCAGATGATGTGTGTGTGAGTAAGATAGAGCTGCAAAAATTACTATCTCTGGTGAGTCAGTGATGCTAGTTTCAGTGTTACTGTCACCAGCGTTATATAATGCTCTTAACAAAATGCCTTAAAGTGTAAAGGAAACCTGTTTAAGACTAGATTGACCAATGTTTTTGTTGCTTAGCTACTGACTTTCAGGCTGCTTGAGTGAAACCTAGCCTGAAATAGAAGTAGAGACCAAGTCTAGTTGGAGTAAAGCAAAAGCCTCACCTGTGTTATTTGGTGGGAGTCAAGGTGGTGTCATGGAGTCAAGTAAGATTTTCTCATTGATGCAAATTACTGTATTGCTGATAAGCTTGGCTCTGTGGAGCTGAGTTGATGACTTCCTTTAATTTATCAGCAGAAATTATATAGCCAAGGTTAATTTTACTTTTGAAGAGACTTCAATATCCTACAAAAAGGGAACCTCAGGTTAACTATTACTTAATGGAACCTGTCAATTAGTGTTATTTTTCATTTGTAAGTGTCAACATAAGATCCAATGTGCTGCCATCTATGAGAAATTGTCTGAAAGAGATGTAATTTCTGACAGCCCCTGCGAGGAATTAGCATTCTCAGACAAGCCATAGACAAGATGCAGATGAACACAAACCAGTTGACCTCAATACATGCAGATCTCTGCCAGGTAAGGGGAACAAAAAGGCTTTTTATGAGAGTTAAAGCTTTTAAGGTACTCATAGCCCTTTGAGGAAATGCATGCTCCTATATTGCAATGTAAAAATGGCTTTTAACTCTTTGGGTTGGTTTTTGTTCCAGTAATAAATAACAGAATCTACTGAGCTAAAATCCCCTTCTATTTTAATTGTTCAGTGCATTTCCCTGGATCTGTAGCTTTGTTGATGACTTCTGAAAGTTCTTTGACATCAGTTCTGTCTGGGCTCAGAGTCAGACACAGCTTCTCTTAGGCATTTTAAAGTGCAATATCCAGATACTGTTTGCTCAGCTTTGACAAAAGGCCTGTTTGTCTCGGTGTCTTTGGCCTGGATTTGCACTTCTCTCTCACTCTTGCCTCCTGGGATTTAGGGCTGGACAGGAATGTTTAGTGCAGTATTTAGTGCTGCCAGCTTGGTAGTCTGGAAGGTCTGGAGTTTCAAACAGCTTTGTCAGATTCTCATTTCTTTAAGATTCAGCTAATTCCTAACAGCTCACAATCACTGATGAGGCTTTTCCAGATAGTGAACAATCTGTTTTACAGCATTGATGGCTTTTCATTCTTGGGGGAATGAAGTTTATTTATCAGTACTAGGTGAATTTAGTTTCAGCTTCTTCCTCATGGATATGTGAATGGAAATGGCTAATTTCTTAAAACTTGCTGTATTTTCTTGTAGCTCTGTTTGTTAGCAAAATGCTTTAAACCTGCCCTCCCGTATCTAGATGTGGACATGATGGATATTTGTAAAGAGAACGGGGCATATGATGCGAAGCACTTTCTATGTTACTACTACTATGGTGGGATGATATACACTGGGCTAAAGAATTTTGAAAGAGCACTCTACTTTTATGAACAGGTAACTTTAAATCAAATGGCAAGTCTTAAAATGTGATGAATTGAAAGGCAAAAGTAGCCTCTGTAATAGTGCTGAGAGAGCAGGGCTTATCTTTGAATTTGCCACCAAGGACAGCAGTAAAAGCCACAAAGCTTAACCTAAAGTACAAGCAACCTCTAGTTATTTTTGTTCTTAACCTTAAGGATGTATTTCTGCTAACAGATCTGTGCTGCAGTTCATTCCCCTAGGTTTTGGGTCAGCACCTGTATGTGTTGTAGTAATGCATGAAAACTCTACTGGGTTGGTGTTTGCTATAAGCTCTTTTATAAAGGGTACACCCTGAGCACTACTTCTCAGCATAAAAAGTGAGGTAATGAGCAAACTCTTTTTAGAGGTGTTTTTCTTTAAGAAGATCTCTTACAGCCAAGTACCTTGTGTCCCATGAAACTATGCAACTCAAAGGTTGATGTTAAATTTATCTCACTATAAATATTTCTTTCAGATGCCTGCTTATTACCGCTCGCAGGCTGACGTTCAGGATTGTGTATTCTTAAAGGAAAAATAGTCCTGTTGTTTTGCCAAGGCCTGTGCTAATTTTATGAGGTTGCTACACTTCAAGGCTATTAAAATATTTGCTACTTTTACTTTGTGTGAAAGAAGAGAAAATGGCAAAATTGGGAAGACTTTGGGGGTGTGTGAGTGAGAAATGCTGTCAAATGTGCAAAATAACCTCGTGCAGCATTTTTCTGTAAACAAGGATCAGCTCTTGAGCTGTATCATAGTAAACTAAAATCCCTTTTCCATGCTCTGCACACCTCTTTCAGCATACTTTAAATATCTGATGACATAATAGCTTTATAAAACCTCTTTAAGGATCTGTGTGAATCCAGGTTTCACAGGAACTGTATAATTATTCCTGGTAACAAGTAGCTGTAGATGACTTCTAGTAGAACTTTATCTAAAGATACCAAGGAAAAAGGGTTTAATTTCATCTTAACAGGGTTCTTCTAAGGTAGGCATCACTGTAACATATGTTTTGAGTCACTTGTACAGAATGAGGGTAGACAGAGAAAGCTGGAGTTGTTCAGCCTAGAGAAAAGAAGACTGGGGGGGACTTTAGAGCTGCCTTCCAATACCTGAAGGGATACTACAGGAAGGCTGGAGAGGGACTTTTCATAAGGGTGTCTAGTGACAGGACAAGAAGGAATGGTTTCAAGCTGATGGAGAGTAGGTTTAGACTGGATCTTAAGAAGTTTTTTGGTACAAAGGTGGTGGGACTCTGGAATAGGCTTCCCAAGGAGATTGTGGATGGCTCCTCCCTGAGAATGTTCAAGGCCAGGCTGGATGAGGCCTTGAGCAGCCAAATCTAGTAGAGGCATCCCTACCTATGGCAGGGAGGTTGGAGTAGGTGATCTCTAAGGTCCCTTCCAACTTAAGCCATTTTATGAATTTACCTTTTTAGGACATTTTTTGCATAATTTAATTTGACAGAAGTGATTTAAGATTTAATGCTCAAAAGTGAATTTCCTGTGCTGTTGTATCCTTCCTGCATGCAGCTTTAAACTGGGCATTTTGTTAGTCTATACTAAGTGTACTAAAATTTTCTTCCATTTCTTTCTCTTGCTTAGGCAATAACTACTCCAGCCATGGCAGTCAGTCATATTATGTTGGAATCCTATAAAAAGTATATTCTAGTTTCTTTGATACTACTTGGCAAAGTTCAGCAGCTACCAAAATACACTTCCCAGATAGTTGGTAGATTCATTAAGGTAAGTCTCGTGAATGCAGCTAATTAACAGAACAACAAATCTGAATTTGTACATGATTTGTTTTCCCTCATTTGATGGCACTGTAGAATATTGCAGATCATGGAAAATATTGCAGAGTACAACCTCTTCAACCTCTTGCTACGTTTCTAGTGTAATTTAACTAAATATTGTCTGGCCAGTTCCTCAAACTCTTGTTCATATTGATTGTATAGATTTTTAAACTTAAATTTGGCAGAATTTTAAGGCTGAGTGGTATTTATCAATATTTTCTTCACAGCTGCTGCATATCCCTTGGTAGCATTTGATGTCAGAACTCAAACAAGACTCAGATTTCACTTGGCTTTCAATATGCAATGTTCTTGTAACAACATTCAGCCCATAACTTCATCTACTTGAAGTATAAAATGCTAAATAGGTCATTCCAAAATTCCACCTTTATAAAGAAAACTCTGAAAGCCTGGAGTCTGTAAGCATTCTGACAGGATGAGTAAGGTGGAAGACAAACTGCTAGTGAGAGAGTTCTGGTCCCAGGTAAATCACACAGTTCTAAAAGTTAGCTCTTATTTCACACTGATTTTGTTGATTCGTGACCAGAATTTTAGAGTTCCAAAAGTCTTCCTCTACCTCAGATACTAATAGGCAAGCTCAGACAATTGCCATTTTAAAGTCATTTAGGTGGATGACTCTTCACCCTCTGCTACATCTCTGTTGTCCATGCATCATGATTGAGGATGATGGTGTCTTAGAACACCTAGAGCAGATGAGCAGTTACTGGTCACTGTGCTGTTTACCTTGAATTCAGCTTGCTTCATGTGCTGGTCAGCTGATGGACTTTATCTTGCACTGCCATAACTAGAATTGTCATACAGATACTGATTAGTGTTTGAGGATCTCTCATTGCCTTAAAACCATGGATGGCCATCATGTATTTTTTTTATGAGAGATGCTTGAGCTGATTAAATGCATTTTTTTACACCTGTTGAAGCAGTGGGTAGATTCTGTGAGGCTATTTGAAAACTGTTCTTGAAGAAGGGTTCTCATTTTTCTTTTTGCAGCCCCTTAGCAATGCTTACCACGAATTAGCTCAAGTTTATTCAACCAATAAACCCTCGGAGCTTCGAAATCTGGTGAACAAACACAGCGAAACATTCACAAGGGATAACAATATGGGGCTGGTTAAGCAATGCTTGTCATCTCTCTACAAAAAGAATATTCAGAGACTAACCAAGGTAAGATGCAGGAGTTTTGTTTTGCTAAGGAGTTGTGATTAGTTTTTCTCACACGTGTCCTAGAATCGCACAATGGTTTGGGTTGGAATGGAACTTAAAGATAATCTAGTTTCAACTCCCCTGCCATGGACTGGCACACCTCCTACTGGACCAAGTTGCTCAAGGCCCTATCCAGCCTGGCTTTGAACACTTCCAGGCTTGGAGCCTCCACAACTTCTCTGGGCAACCTGTTCCAGTGCATCAGCGCCCTAATGGTGCAGAATTTCTTCCTAATGCCTAATCTAAACCGATCTTATATTTTGAAACCACTACCCCTCCTCTTACCACTAGATACCTTTTTACAAAGTCCCTCACAACCTCTCCTGTGGCTGCCATAAGGTTTTTCCAGAGCTTTCTCCAGGCTGAACATCCCCACCTCTCACAACCTGACTTCATAGGAGAGGTGCTCCAACCTTCTGATCATTTTTGTGGCCCTCCTGTGTACCTGCTCAGACAGTCCATGTCTGGGCCCAGCACTGCAGGTGGGACCTCATCAGAATGGAGCAAAGGGGCAGAATTCTCTCTCTTGACCTGCTGCCCATGCTCCTGGGGATGCAGCCCAGGATACTAGAAATTTATTCAATTCAGAGCAAAGTGATAATGTGGTAATGTCACAGAGAAATGACCCAAACTGCGATTTGTGTCTCAAACAAATGGGACTAAAATATTCTCTGTGGGAAACCAACTCCATTGGCTACCTATGCACTGTGTAAAAGGTGGTTCAAATGTGTCTGTCTATAAAGGGCTTTGCCCATGAGACCCTTATACATAGAACAGTTGAGAGCTGCTACCTTCTTTTCTCTTTGGAAAATAGAACTTTACAGGCTACTTCATTAGAGAAGAGGGAGTGAATAGGACAGATTTTGGAAGTGTCTGAAGTAAAAGGAAGTCCAGCAGTGGTGGAGTGATGTGCTGCTTCAGCTGAGAGATAGGTTGATTCTCAAAGATGATTTGGGGTAAAGCTCTTTTTTTGGCAAGCTCAGAGGGTGTTTGCTGCTATAGAACTAATCTTGGAAGGAAGGAAGGAATGCAGTGCATGCATATTGAAAGGAACTTACTCAAGGGATGGACAGTCCCTTTTTTCATGTGAAAAAGTGAAGGAAGGGATTGGACACATCAGGACTGTGTCTGGGGGTAAAAAGAAATTGCAGGACTGGAGTAGTATGTGAACTGAATTAAGGGAGTCACATGAATAACTAACAAACTAATGTCTGGAGGAAGACCTGACTCCACTCATGGTTGTTTTTTAAGTAATTATGTGTTCCACTTGTTCTTCCCCATTGGACTTCCACAGTAAGTTTTTCTAGGCCATGAAGGATTGGCAGGGAAAGCCCTTACCATCTAGTTTGTAATGGTTTGCTACTTGCTGTGTTTCAGACGTTTTTAACATTGTCATTACAAGACATGGCAAGTCGAGTGCAGTTGTCGGGGCCCCAGGAAGCAGAAAAATATGTCCTCCACATGGTAAGGCTTGGCTAAACTAGCCTAATGTATAAACTGATCCCATCTGAGACTCTCTGGAGAGTTCTGCAGGGCTGAGGAATGGTTCTTTTTGAGCACTAAGGAAATACTGTTGATCTGCTGTGGTGTTCAGACTGTTCTCAAAAGATCATAGAACCATAGAACGGACACCTCCCACTACAACAGGTCACTCAAGGCCTCATCCAGCGTGGCCTTGAACACCTCCAAGGGAGGGAACATCCACAGCCTCCCTGGGCAACCTGTTCCAGTGTCTCACCACCCTCACTGGAAAGAACTTTTTCCTAACATCTAGTTTAAGTCTCCCCTCTTCCAGTTTAAACCCATTACTTCTCATCCTGTCATTACAAGACCTTGTAAATAGTCCCTCCCCAGCCTTCCTGTAGGCCACTTCAGATACTGGAAGGCTACTATAAGGTCTCCTCAAAGCTTTCTCTTCTCCAGGCTGACAAGCCCCAACTTTTGTAGCCTGTCCTCATAGCAGAGGTGCTGCAGCCCTCTGATCATCTTTGTGGCTCTAAAAGATCCTGAAAGACATTCTCTGTCTGAGATGAAACATGGATTATTGGTTATGGGAAGCTGTTAGGGAACAAAAAGCAACAAGTTAAAGATGATTCCCTGAGGAATCTGTGTGGTAGTCACCTGAAAGTCTGTTGTTAGTGACACCTTACATGAAATTCTCTCATTTCAGATAGAAGATGGTGAAATCTTTGCAAGTATTAATCAGAAAGATGGTATGGTCTGTTTCCATGATAATCCTGAAAAGTACAACAATCCAGCTATGCTTCATAACATCGACCAGGAGGTAAGGCTTTACAAGTTTACTGCTTTTGGAGTTCCTACTGAAGAACCTTAGTCTGTCATCAGAGAGCTGCTGGGAGAAGCCAGCGTAGGTAGCTTACACATAGAGATTGAGGACTGGGAATCAGCATTTGGCTGTTTCACATTACTGCTATTTGAGGCTCTCATATTGATGGTCAGTTACTGTCCATGTGTTACCTGTCACATCTTCTCTGTACAGCTCAAGATGTTTCACTAGATTGACTGCTTGACATGAGTGATGTGAAGTTCCTGGAACTGAAAGGATTAGGAAGATTTGGTTTAGAGTTTCAGACTTCAGGGATCGCTGTCGATAACTTGCCTGTAGGTTGAGGTTGTTGATCTGCACAGGACTGTCCATCAGTGGCTTTAAAAAGGATTGTTAGGAAGAGTGGGTCAAATTAAAAGAACGAAAAATGCTCTGGCACTTCTGTTTGGGAGGTTGAAGGATGAGAACGTTCTGACATGGAACTTCTGCGATGACTAAAGTTACTGGTTCCACATAGCACAGCCCTGAAATATCTTCGACTGTCTGGGCAAAATAAGCACCTTCCTGTTTGTTTTTAAGATGCTGAAATGTATAGAGCTTGATGAACGACTGAAAGCCATGGATCAAGAGATCACTGTGAACCCTCAGTTTGTGCAGAAGGTAATCGATTTAATGTCTTTTAAGAGTATGTAAGAGATTTAGTGCAGTATGTGTTGCACTGAATGCTAGTATTTAAGCTGTTAATAACTACATCATTAATAATAATACATGCATAAACGTCAAAAAAGGAAGTGCATGTTATTTCATATGCACTTTATTTTCCTGCCTGTTAACTTCAAAGAACTGTCTGTCTCAAAGGTAAACCTCCACACCTGTTCTGAAAACAAATAACTCTCTCCCTTCCAGAGTATGGGATCTCAAGAAGATGACTCAGGGACCAAACCATCCAGTTATTCTTGAAATTAATGTTGCTCACCACTCCGCTTTCAAGTAAAAGCTTATGAAAGGATCACGCCTGGAATAGGGCATTGAGGAGTTCCACGAAGAGAGCAGAGAGAACTGAGCTTTGCTTTTCACTTGGACATTAAGAAAATAAAAAGAACACCCTCTCAGTACTGTATAATACCAGAAATATTCTCTGCAAAGAAAAAGGAAATCTCAAAAAGAAACTTAAAAGTCTGTTGTGGATTTATTTATCTTCAGATTAACATCGTTAATGCATTAAATAATCGACCTTTTGTTTTAAAGGGTTTGAATGTTGCTGTGTTTCTGTAGCAGTCTTTCTGGTTTGTTTTTTTTTTTGTTTGTTTGTTTGTTTGGGTTTTTTTTCCTCTTCTGCAAAAAGTGTTATTCAGGGAAGAATACAAACTAGTGTTGGTTCACTTACAAGGTAATTACTGGTTCATTATTCTGTATTTAAAGTTGAGCTCAGAGTGCAGACTGATCTTATGTATGGCAGGGGGAAGAGGGGTGGAGTTTGAAGTCAGTTCTCTACATTATGGTTTGTGTGTGCCTGGTGTAGCTGTCTGCTGGCTGTTAAATGAAGAGCAGTGTTCTTTCCTAAAAGAATGAGCCTGTTAACAAGTCCTTGTAAGGCTGTAGGGACTTACATAACTATAGGAAATCCATACCTGACAGCTGTTTATGATTTTTAAGTTGCTGGTACAAAATACCTTCTGATGACATTTGCTCTTAAATCAAATTAATTAGACCTAAACAAAAGGATATCTGATGTTTTGGAGGCTGCCAGATATGAAGTTGTTCACACTGAAAGAAATGTAAATTTCTACTTCTATATATTTGATGCGAAAGTATCCAACAGGCTAATGCAGTGGGAATCAGTTTAAGTGAAGGCCATGCCATAGATCTTTGTTTCCAAAGGAAATATTTTTTACCTGGAACACAGAATTCTTTAGAGCTCTCAAAGTGGAGGACTGTATTTGGACATCACATGCTGGAATGTTCCCTGGTTTTTAATCCACGGTTTTAAACATAAAAGCGTTGTTGGATTAAGTGCTTCACCCCTTAAATCAATGAGCTTTTTAATCCTCTGTAGTTCTCGCGCATCTGAAGATTCTCACTCTTCAAACACCTTTGAGAACACTTCATGTCAGTGCAGATCTCCTACTGTCAGGCATAAATAAACCTGTCATCAAGTCAGAAAGAGAGAAACTCAGCATCCCGTGCTTCCTACTTAAATGCCTGACGAGGAGCTGCTTGCTGCTGCTAACCCACCAGCTTTTTTTCAGAAGCCTAAGTGGGAGCTGAGCATTTCTGGCTCTTGCCACCTGCAGCTTGTATGTATCGAGGTCAGCCCTGGTTGAAAATGCTCTGTTTGTGCTTCCAGTGCTGATGCAGAACTGTTGGGGTTGTCACTTAAAATTGGTGTCCTCGTTCTAGCAGAGCCTCTGTGCCAGCAGTATGCTTCTAGTAGGAGAGAGATGTCCCCAGGTTGTTGTCAAGGTGGTGAAAGATGTTTTAAGGAGTATAAAATAGCAGTTTAGTGTTGAACACAGCCTAGATCCATAGTGTTAGTAGCTCACCACTGAGTACTTGTGCTTCCTATCATAGAGACTTCCATATTTGAAGGCAACTGTTACACCTCACCTTAAAGCAAATCTTGGGGTTTTTCATAACTTGCCTTACCAGTCATGTAATTAAAGATATTTAAGATTTTTGAAGGGTTCTTTTTTTCTTTTTCTTTCTTTTCTTTTCTTTTTTTTTTTTTCCCTCTCCCTAGTTAATCCTGCAGTGATTTAAATGCTGAACATGCTTCTGCAATTTTCCTCTCTGGTCCTTTGGAAGTGTTAATTTAGAGGATTAGTAATGCTGTGGGCTCAGGCACGAAGCGAGGTTGTCGCAGTGTTGACAACATGAGCAGTAGTCATAGAAAGGACAGCAAATGACTAACCCCAAACTGCCACCCATACAGAACTGTGGATGGATGGCCTCTTGTTCCCAGGGGCTCATTTGCCAGGGGAGAATGTGTGCAGGCTGCTTTTGTGGAGTTGGAGAAGAACCAGAATTGTCCACTTGGCAGTGGCTGAGCTTTTAGATCACTAGCTCCTATTAGTGAGTCTGGATTTACCTGCTGAGAGCTGCAGGATGGATTTCTATCTATGGAATTAGAAACGAACTAATATATGCAGCCAACAAACAGCAGCTACATTTTCTCTTCTGGTTAAAGTAGATAAAATAAATCCATGCTCACATCAAAAGGCTAGTAGAAAGAGCTGTGTAACAGTTTCAAATGATATATTACCCTGTTGTTCTTAATCTGATTTCTAAGAGAGCAAGCGCTTTGGAAGTTACAGAACTGCTGAGGTTCCTTTTCTGACGTGGGTAGTTTGTGCTGTTAAACTCTGATTGCTGATGGGAGTCAAGTCAGGTCCCACCTGTAGAATCAGTAGATAAAGCATTCGCCAAAAGTGCTTTAGGGAAGGGCTTTTAAGTAATAGTTTGATAAACACATACGGTCTGGCATCTGCATGTCTTGAGATACTGATGAAATTAAGTCAGATTTTTAATGAAGTAGCTCTTTCAAGTCTTGGAACTAATTGCATGGGCTTGTGGGCAGCTGAGATGTTTTGAGAACTCTTGAGCTTTCTGGTTTTATTTCTGTGTTTATTGCAGGAAAGGACTTTTGATCAACTACAACACCACTGTGTGCTGTGCCCCTTTACGCTTAGACCCTCAGAGGTCCTGTGGCTGGTTCTTCCTCTCATGCATGGCCACAAGATGTATTCCTGAAATAAGAGTGCATGCTTTGATATATGATGCCTATTTTCATGCATCTTAATTAGCAAAGATACAAAATGCAGTTCAGAAGGGTATCGTTAGATGTGCAGCTACACTTCTTAGCCACAGGAGGGGTCTCTAGCTCAGTTATTAGCAGGTATTAAACGATTTCTACAAAGAAATGATTAGAAGCTGTTTTGCGTACAACCACAATTTCTGTGCCACGGAGGAGCCGCAGTCAGTGACCTGCACTGACACACACAGGCTGCCGCTGCCCCACGTGCTTTCGTGTAACTCTAGCTGCCTCCTCCCACACAACCACCTTTCTTCCCCAGTGCAACCGTGACCTGGTGTATGTCTTGTCACAGGCAACCTGTATAACCTAGGAAATGTTTTCTGCATGGCCAAACTGGCTGAGGAGGTTAGTCCTGAGTTGTTTTTAAATGTACTATTGGAAAATAAAGATAACAAATCAGTTGTTCTTCTTAGTTTGTCTTAAATGAGATAGTAGGTCTCTTGTATTTGGCTGTTCCTTAGGTCTTTTGGGAGGGGAGGGACTTGTTGCTTCTCAGGATGTGTGGTGCTGGCTGACTGGCAGGAGGTCGCTAGTTGTCTGTTGCGTGAAGCAGTGCCCTCTGCTCGGGAGTTCCAGCGTTGCTGGTGGCTTTTTGGAGCTCTCCTGAATCACCTCCAGTAGAAATAGAAGTTGGTTTTGTGCAGTGTATTTTCCTTGGGAAGTGCTGCTACAGGTCCTTGTCCAGGATGGGCTTTGGATCAAACACTTCTGTTCATATCTGATCTTTGTGTTACGATAGTCCTCACTCTTCAGAGGTGTAGTTACCGGTGTAAGGGCTGCTTGGCTCCAGAAGCATGATTTGTGGTGTACCAGCAATAGCTGCTCTTTCTCAGCTTTATTCAGATGAATGATCCACGCTGCTGCTGCCTTACATAAGACTACTCTTGTTCAGAGTTGGCTGTTTAAAAATCCAATGTGAAGGGGAGCCTGGAAGGATTCATAGTGTGGATGGATTTTATTTTTCTATTTCTAGAGATAAATAATCCTCTAATAAATCCTGATGCCTTGAAGAGAAACTGGAGTAGTGCAATGGAGAGAGGGTCTGTATTGAAGAGCCAGCAACAAGCTTGTTTAACTCCGCTTCTTCCCTGTGTGAACGTCTTGTTTTTAACTGCTTTATAAACGGAACTGTAACATGAAGACTTCCATCGAGTACTACCGTGTAGAGTTTCAGGTATTCAAACACGGGCTGGGTGCTGCCAGTGCTCATCTTTAAGGGAAAGGTCGAGCCCCGGCTGCCCTGAGCACGACAGCGCCCTGGGGCGTTACGGGAGAAGGGAAAATGCCTGCGCAGCCGAGGCAGAGTCCCTGTCCCGCCCGGGCTGCCTCAAGCCCGCTCCTGCGGCCCCGCTTGGCCTCCGCAGGGCCCCGCCCACACACGGCGCATGCGCGTGTCCCGCCCCGTATGTCTGCGCTGTCACGTGATCGACCGTGCGGCCCCTACCACCTCTCTCGGGTAGGGGGAGCGAAGCAGAGCTAAGCCCACTCACTGTGCGGTGCCTCTGGGCGGGGCGGGCGGCGGCTGGTTGTCTCACGGCTCTGGAAAGTCAGCGGCTCTGCATTCTGCGTGTGACAGCGGGGCAAGGAAAGGTGATACAGAAAAGAGCCCCCTTGCGGATCTTCTCATCTCCCCCTGTCGTTGTGAGGTAATGGCTCTGTCCAGTCCCTGTGGACAGGGCGGCCGTGGGCCGGGTCACTGCCTCGCTCGGGGGGAGTAGGAGATCCACCGGGAGAGCGCTGGAAAGGGCCGGCTGAGTACCGCGCTACGAACGGCCTCCTCTGCCGTCCTTCCCGCTCCCTCCGTCTTTCCTCCCTCCTCGTCTTCCTTCTCGCCGTTCTCGGTGGGCAGCTGGGAAGCTGTCCGCCGTTCTTTTTCCCCCTCCAACCGCCGGTAGGGATGGTACGGGCCGGTGGGTCAGGCTGTGTCAGGCGCCCGCTGACACGGGACGGGCCGGGGCGGGGGAGCCCGGAGCGGCGGTGAGCGGGGTCGGGCCACGGGTGTCTGGGCACTGGCGACCTGGGCTGGGCCGGTCTCGGAGAGGGGAGGCTGTGGCCCGGAAGGGTGGGCTGGGTTGGACTGCACTGGGTCCGGCTGGGCCTGAGGCGCTCGGGGTGGGGGGCGCGGAGCAGGGCCCTGGCCCGACCCATTGTGGCCTCCAGGAACTGGGAAGCTGCGCCGGGGCCGGCAGAGCCCAGGGTGTCTGGGCACGGAAGTCTGGTCTGTCAGGTCCCAGCCTACCCCTGTAAGACTGGAGGCATCCAGTTAGGGGGAGTCCGAGTCAAGCCCATTCCACCCCGATGAGGTCTGATGTGCCCCCATTTACAGTCAAGGACCTGGCACGGGGTGGGTCGATCAGCTTTAGTCCCGTCCCATCCGGATACGAAGGGTCGGTCCTTACTCAGGTCACCTCGTGGTGGAGTTGTGGTGATCCCTTAGGCTGAGCTTAAGACTCACTGCTCCTGGAGGAATATAGTGCAGAACTAACATCAGCTAGCGCTATGAGATGCTTAAATATCCACTGTGCTGATCTCCTGTGCTTTCTCTCTTGCCTGCAGGAGGCCTCACGCATGTGCTGAGCAATCACTATGAATGCAATTGTTGCCCTCTGCCATTTTTGTGAGCTCCATGGTCCTCGCACCCTCTTTTGCACCGAGGTTCTACATTCACCACTTCCCCAAGGTGCAAGCAGCGGGGACATCTCTGGGCAGAATGAGCAGGCAGAGGAGGAAGAAGGTGGCATTCAGATGAGCAGTCGGATCCGCTCACATAGCCCTGCAGAAGGTGCCAGTGCTGACTCCAGCAGTCCAGGACCAAAGAAGTCAGACATGTGTGAGGCAAGTGTGCAGATCTGTGTGTGAACATCAGTGGCTCTTGGCTTATCCAAAGGTCTCTTAGATTCTATAATGCAAATTCAGTTGTTTAGTAGAGAGAGGGGGAGAAAAAAAGAGAGCTTCATTTGTTTTGTATGTGACAGGTCAGGAGATCTTCAAGTCCTTACAAACTCTAATGACTTATGACAAGAGAATGAAGGAGCTGTTGGCTCTGTAGATCTTGACAAGTTGATGTCTTGAAGTCCCTTTAAGCCCTATGATCTGTGATTCTCTTGTGGCTGAGAAATGCTTTCCTTGTTATTGAGGAACATTTACTTTATTAGATTAGGTCTGGTCATCTATTAATTTATGAGTTTTGAATAGGAAACAGGAAAAAAAACAGAAAACCAATTAAACTGATAGAAATAATACATGCTCCCTGTCAGTCTTCTGCTTATCTGCTACTAGTGCTTGTTCTGAGGTATTTGTTGCTTATCTACCTTGAAGTTATGGTCAGTTTTGTTAGACCAGTTGGTTTTGCAGCTGCTCATAATTGAATTTTACCACTTGTAGAGCCAGAAGCAAGTTTGTAATCAAATTAAATAGTGGAAAATGAGGATAAGAGCAGAGGAAGTATGTCACAGAGCATTGTGTGAGGAGCTGCATTCAAATCCTGAATGTAGTGCTTGTGTTCAGAGTATTTCTGTTCTTACCTGTATGCTTAATTAATGCTTCCCAACGTTTTAAAGGGAATATATAGAAGCCTTTGGAAATCTCAGGTAACTGCTTGCTCATTCATGGCTGGATTTGCTTTTCTGTCTTCAGGGTTGCCGCTCTCTTGCAGGAGGACATCCTGGATATGTGAGCCACGACAAAGAAACTTCCATCAAGTATGTCAGTCACCAACACCCGAACCACCCCCAGCTCTTCAGCATTGTGCGCCAGGCCTGTGTCCGCAGTCTCAGCTGTGAGGTAACTGCTGTGGAGCACAGGGAGGAAAAACTGTTTGTAACTTTATGTGTCACTTCAAATCCAAGATAGTGCTTTGCTGATCCTGGCTGCTCTGTGCAGCCTGAAACACTGAGGGAATGGAGGTGGAGGTGTTAAAAAAAAAAAGACTGGTTGAGGCATTAGTGCTGTGGTTTAGTTGATTGGACAGGGCTGGGTGATAGGTTGGACTGGATGATCTTGGAGGTCTCTTCCAACCTGGTTGATTCTATGATTTTAATTCCAGGAGTGGTTTTGATAACCCTGGGGGTTTCTTCCTCTGACTGTGTGAGATCAGAAATCTCCCTTTGTTGTTTTTCTTTGTCAGACAAACATTTTGTAAACTTAGAATCTGTTGCTTAGTACCAAGAAATGTTTGCTCTTTGTAGACTGTTAATACTCAGCTTCTAATAGAAGTGAAGGGAGAACCTTACAGATGAGTGAGCAATTGTGTGCCAGGATCAGCAGATCCCTTGTGGATTCTCAACAGTGTCATAATTGAGCAGAGCTGAGTTCTTAAAATACTGTTAAAGGTTTTGTAGTGTTTGCGGGTCTGTTTGACCCTGAGGGTTGGACAGCAGCTTAAAAAAGACTTACTGTGTGTTAAAAATCAGGAAGCTTTGCTCAGTTTATTACTGTTTCAGCCATGTGATGTGTTTAACCACTCTGGTGTCCGTGTCCCTCCCTTCAGGTCTGCCCAGGACGAGAAGGTCCCATTTTTTTTGGAGATGAGCAGCATGGGTTTGTGTTCAGCCACACCTTCTTTATCAAAGACAGCTTGGCTCGAGGTTTCCAGCGCTGGTACAGCATCATCACTATCATGATGGACCGGATTTACCTCATCAACTCCTGGCCTTTCTTACTGGGAAAAATCAGAGGCATTATTGATGAGCTCCAGGGCAAAGCACTGAAGGTAAGTTTGTGTCATAGAGGCCACTTGACTCACTGTGAGTAAAACATGAGAATAATTGATTTACAGTGGAGTGAAAAATCTGATCCAGCTTGTTGCAGCCAGGGTGGTCATTAAAGGACAAGGGAGAAGAGGATGGTGCATGTCTGGGGTGGAGAAGAGAAGGAACAGGAAGCTTTTGACATTTTAAGGGAGTCAATGCTTTCCAGAGATCTAACTGCTAGACAGTAGCTCTGTTGGAAATTTAAGTAACTGAAGTTGTGAAGGACCATGGCTTTGAAGCATGAGTGTTAATGAATGATCACTATAGTTGGTCTAAGCTTAGAATGTCCCTTCCCTCTCTTCTCCTATAGCTTCAGGCTATTTTGGATTGCCTGTGTTTGACACACCCTTTTTGCTTGGTATTTTGGTAGGGTTTTGTCCATCTCGGCTCTGTTGTAAGCGTTTCATCTTTTTCAGTCTCTGACACTGCCCTTCTTCTGTGGTGCAGGTGTTTGAAGCAGAGCAGTATGGGTGCCCCCAGCGTGCCCAGCGCATGAACACAGCCTTCACTCCCTTCCTGCACCAGCGCAACGGCAACGCTGCCCGCTCCTTAACGTCGCTGACCAACGATGAAAACCTCTGGGCATGTTTGCATACTTCCTTTGCTTGGTAATGTCACTTGTGCTTCTGGCTTCCACAACTCTTTCATGAAGAGAATGTTGTCATACTCTGAAAGGGTGGGAATGGGATTTGGGTGTTTGGGTATATTTTTTTTCTGGAGGTAGTAAGTTGATAGTAAGTAGCCCGGAGAAGAGAAGGCTCCAGGAGGACTTTGTTGTTGTGGTCTTTCAGTACTTTTCAGGGGGTGGGGTCTATGAAAAAGGTGAAGACAGACTTTTTTATCAGGGTCTGTCATGGCAGGACAAGGGATGATGGGTTTAAACTGAAAGAGAGAATCATAGAATCAACCAGGTTGGAAGAGACCTCCAAGATCATCCAGTCCAACCCAGCACCCAGCCCTATCCAATCAACCAGACCATGGCGCTAAGTGCCTCATCCAGGCTTTGCTTGAACACCTCCAGGCATGGTGACTCCACCACCTCCCTGGGCAGCCCATTCCAATGCCAGTCGCTCTCTCTGTGAAGAACTTCCTCATAACATCCAGCCTGTACCTCCCCTAGCACAACTTGAGACTGTGTCCCCTCATTCTGTTGCTGTTTGCCTGGGAGAAGAGACTGACCTCCACCTGGTTACAGCCTCCCTTCAGACTGGACAGAAGGAAGAGGATCTTTTATGCTGAGGGTGGTGAGACATTGGACCATGTTGCCCAGAGAAGTGGTAGAAGCCACATCCCTGGAAGCATACCAGGGCAGGTTGTTTGGGACTTTGATCTCTAGTTGACAGTCTTCCTGCTCACTGCAGGGAGTTTGGACTAGATGATCTTTAAAGGTCCCTTCCAACCAAAACCAGCCTATGGTTTTATGGAGTTGGACTCCACTAAGTAGTCTCTGAATTGGGAAAGGTTAAGGTTAGAAAGACAGCAGCCTTCTGATGCCTTTAGGACAAAATTCATCATGCCATGAAGTAAACCTACTAATGTGGCTGCTAATGGAAACCTGTCTAGAAGGAGGGCCTTTGCAGTGTGGAAATGTGGGAGAAAGCAAGAAGTGAAGATGCTCCTACCCACAGCGTGTTGTATGTTGAATTCACATTTGGAGTACAGTGGTGGTTCACCTCAGAGTGCCTGTGTATTGTGGGAGGTGCAGCCATTTGGCACAGTAGAATGTCTGGGAATCCAGCTGCTCCAGTGCCTGACTTGCTCATCTGGCTTCCCTGGAAAGATGCCACAGAGATGGTTGCAACATTGGCATGTGACTGGGGTGGGGGATTACTACGTTGCACAAAGTAATCACACAGTGGCAGGCCTTCTGGTGATCTCGAGTGGCAGCTGTTGTAAAATGTGTTGCTGTTTACCCCCTACCGAGGGAAGTTGGGAGATGTGTGGAAGGAAACACAGATTGGTTAGGAGTTGGACTTTTTTCTGTTGTTGTTGATCTCATCAGCCTGAGTTTCTTACTGGATTTTTGTACCTGTCAAGCAGGCTTCATTAGTGCTATTTTTATTTCATCCAATGTCTCCAGGCTTTTGAAAGCTTGTGGCAGTCGACTCACAGAGAAGCTTCTGGAGGGAGCACCAACAGAAGATACCCTTGTTCAGATGGAAAAACTTGCAGGTGAGGTGGAATTTTGCAGAGCTTGAAAGCCTCCTGAGAATGCTTTGGGTGATAAAAACATCCGAATCATAAGCACTTCCATCTCTCATCAACAGTACCTGAGTGGTAGCCTTTGCAATAGCTGATGTGCTCTCCTGATGTTCTGTCCCATGTGGAGATGACGTGACAGGAGTGAGAGAAATCAATGCCCTTGGCCCTGTAGGCTCTCTGTGTGCAAGTGTGGTGTTTGTTACTAGAGTAGCAGTGTTGCATTATCATCATTACTGTTCTCTCTGTCTGGGTCACCCCTTAGGGAATCTCTACAGCCAGCAGAATTTTCAGTCTCACCTTAAGGACTTCTTGCTCATCTCCTACAAAATGCCTACAATTAAAGGATGATCATTTTTCCTTGCATTGGATTATTTTATTCATCTGTTTATAGTGTAACCTTACAAAACCTGCCTCGAAGCTTTGGCCATGAGATGAAAACAAGAATGGAGAGCACACAGCTGTTCAGAAAATGAGACTTTGTGTTTTCTAGAAGGTTAAAGGTCCTTCTTGACCCTTCCATGATTGTCTCGTCTCTGAATTAATAAACCCCATTACACTTCAGCTGTGCCTGTGGTACTGGTACTTTCATTCACTGTGCTCTGATCTCCTGACATCGAGCCAAAAGCCAGTGGCTGCAGCCTGTGCAGGCCCTTCTGAGGCAGTTCCCCTGCCTAGAGAGCAGTAGTTTTTATGACCACGCTGCCTTTTTTTGCTAGATCTGAAAGAAGAGTCAGAAGGCTGGGATGGTTCTGAGGAAGAAGAAAAGCCTTCCTCCCAGACAGAGGTTGTAGAAGGGCAGGAGCTCTCTAAATGCTCACCTGAAACTACTCTGATGCCAGATTGCAACAGCTGGAATGTGGCTCACAGAAGATTGTCCATTTTTCGCTCGCTCAGGCACATGAGACAGGTAAGAGGAGCACAGTTCTCCTGATGCTGTGTTCTCTAACTAGTAACCACTTTTCTCCTGTTAATTGTTTTTGAGAAGACACATGTATTTCTTGCAGCCTACTCTTCTTCTCTGCTCCTGTGTTGAATAAAGTGCCTGCACACCTAGTAGCATGGTGTTAAATGCATCTCTGAGGTCTTCCCTTTCCTCCGAGACCATGTGGGCCTCTGGTGACCATTGGTCATGTGGGATAGGATCTTCTCATTGCTTTCAAATCCTGCACTTTTCTTCTTCCCAAAAGCAGTGACAGTAATTGAATACAGAGCTCATGCATCATCTTCAAAGCCAAGCAGTATTTGCTTAAAAGAAAAGCGTTTCAGAAAGGGGAAAATCAATTTGCCAACAAAACGAATGGTTCTGTTCAGACCTAGCTTCTCTCCAGAGCTTCCAGTTACCTGGCTGAGGGGCAGGGTGCATGGCATTTGACCCACAGTCTTGCACACCAGCTTGCTTTACTGGACACTCCTGACACAGAACTTCCTATATGGTTTTAATTTTATCTTATCTCTGTATTCTACTTTGTTTTGGATGCTTGAAGCTATTACAACAAAGCTGTGTTGCAAGTGTGTGACTTGCAGGTTTGTCTAAGAATATTGTTTGATCTTCTTTGCCTGAATCGTTGTTGTGAACATAAACCAGATCAGAGATGCCTGACAGTTAGCACCTAATAAGGGTTGTTCAGTCCTGTTCCAAACAGGCCTGTTTGCATATTACCAAACCCATCAATTGAGCCATCAGATGGGCTGATGGATGCAGTCTAGCACCAGTTTGGAGCAACCAAGAAATAAAACAGTTGTTCTCTCAATGTGCTTGGTATTGACCCAGCTCATTGATTAGGCCTGCTGGCACAGTGGTACTTCACTGTTGTTAGTATACACTTGCAGCCCAGAGGGCCAACCAGATCCTGGGCTGCATCAGAAGTAGTGTGGCCAGCAGGTCAAGAGAGGTGATTCTCCCCCTCTACTCTGCGCTTGTGAGACCCCACCTGGAGTACTGCATCCAGGTCCAGAGCCCCCATTACAAGAAGGATGTGGACGTGCTGGAGCGTGTCCAGAGCAGGGCCACTGGGTTGATCAGAAGGCTGGAGCACCTCTCCTATGAAAACAGACTGAAAGAGTTGGGGCTCTTCAGTTTGGAAAAGAGGAGGTTCCCAGGTGACCTTATTGTGGCCTTCCAGTATCTGAAAGGGGCCTACAAAAAGGCTGGGGAGGAACTTTTCAGGATATCAGGGAACGACAGGACTAGGGGGAATGCAGCAAAGGTGGAGATAGGTGGGTTCAGACTGGACACGAGGAGGAAGTTGTTCAGCATGAGAGTGGTGAGAGGCTGTAATGGGTTGCCCAGGGAGGTGGTTGAGCCCCCATGGCTGGAGGTGTTTAAGGCCAGGCTGGATGGGGCTCTGGCCAGCCTGCTCTAGGGTAGGGTGTCCCTGCCCATGGCAGAGGGGTTGGAACTAGATGATCCTTGTGGTCCCTTCCAACCCTGACTGATTCTATGATTTTGAAACCACAGATGGGGCAATTATCCCTTTGCATGAGGCTCTGGCACATGTGGCACCTGCCAAAACAGTGCTTGACCTCGCTGCTGAGGTTCGCAGCTATGGCTGTGCACCAGACCTGCTGAACTTGCAGGTTCGTGTTTGCTGTGCACTCCTAACCCGTTCTCTGAAGTGCCAGTCATGGGTTTGCCAGGGCAAACTGGACACTTCACCAATTCCCATCACCAACACAGAATGTTGTGTTGGTCTGTTTTTCAGGTTCTTGGAGCATCAGCATTCCGCATGCTGGCCTGGCATGTTCTGATGGGGAACCAGGTCATCTGGAAAGCTCGAGACGTGGATCTTGTCCAGTCTGCTTTTGATGTGCTACGGGTAGAAACCTTGTCCTTTGTTTCCTGACTGTAGCTCTGTCAGAGTCCTGCCTGTCTCTAATGTAATGTTTAGGAGAATGTCTGTTAAATGTTGTGGTCTGGGGGAAGGAGACAAACCAAACTGGAACTCCTCTGCTGTGAGGACAAGATGAGGGAGCTGGGGTTGTTCAGCCTGGGGAAGAGAAGGTTGTAGGGAGTCCTTTTTGGTGGCCTTTGAGTGCTTCAAGGAGGTCTATAAGAAAGATGGGGACAGACTTTTTGGCAGGGCCTGTTGTGGCAGGTACAAGGGGTGATGGGTTGAGACTAAGAGAGGCAGATTCAGACTAGAGAGAAAGGAGAAATTTTTTACAATGAGGGTGGTGAGACACTGGAAAAGGTT
Organism: Tricholaema leucomelas; assembly: GCA_013400475.1. Lineage (NCBI taxonomy): Eukaryota > Metazoa > Chordata > Aves > Piciformes > Lybiidae > Tricholaema lacrymosa > Tricholaema leucomelas. The sequence continues at coordinate 289,077 of WAAF01002155.1, read as the reverse complement.
GCCCAGTGTCAGGGTGTTAGATGTCCCATCCCTGGAACCATTCCAGGTCAGGTAGTTTGGGGCTCTGAGCAACCTGCTGTAGTTACAGATGTCCCTGCTGACTGCAGGGATGTTGGACTAGATGACCTTTAAAGCTCCCTTCCAACCCAAACCAGTCCACAGTTCTGAGTCAGGGAGAACATTTGGTTTTACTGCTTTCTCTCCAGTGCTTCTCTTGACTTGTGTCCTTCCTGCTCTAGACCATGCTGCCTGTTGGCTGCGTGCGGATCATCCCCTACAGTGACCAGTATGAAGAGGCCTATCGCTGTAACTTCCTGGGGCTCAGCCCACACGTTCAAATACCATCCCACATATTATCATCAGGTAAGAACCTGCTGCAGAACCCTTCTCTTTTCCATACCATGTGTTATGGGACACAAGATGGTATTATTTTAAAGTACTGGCAGGTACAATGCTACATCAGCCAAAGCCTGTACCCCTTGCCTGATCAGTAGTTGAAGGATGTGCTGCCTGCTTTAAGCACTGATCATACCATAGCTGGCAATGCTGATTCCTCTTGAGGAAGAGTTACTGCTGAGCCAGATGCCCTGTGAGGAGAGGCTGAGTGAGCTGGGATTGTTTAGCCTGGAGAAGAGGAGGCTCAGATGTGATCTCAACTACCTGAAGGGAGGCTGTAGCCAGTTGGGGGTTGGTCTCTTCTGTCAGGCAACCAGCAACAGAACAAGGGGACACAGTCTCAAGTTGTGCCAGGGGAGGTCTAGGCTGGATGTTAGGAGGAAGTTCTTCACAGAGAGGGTTATTGGCATTGGAATGGGCTGCCCAGGAAGGTGGTGGAGTCACCGTCCCTGGAGGTGTTCAAGGAAAGCCTGGATGGGGCACTTAGTGCCATGGTCTAGTTGACTGGATAGGGCTGGGTGCTAGGTTGGACTGGATGATCTTGGAGGTCTCTTCAACCTGGTCCATTCTATGCTGTAAGCTGGTAGAGCTGTGCTTTCTCAAAGCAGGGTGGTGAAGCAGTGGCCCAGGTTGCCCAGAGAGGTGGTAGATGCCCTGCCACTGAAACTATTCCAGGCCTGGTTGGATGGGGCTTTGAGCAACCTGCTCTGGTTGAAGATGTCCCTACTGATTGCAGGGGAGTTGGACTGGATGACCTTTGAAGGTCACTTTCCAACGCAAACCAGTCTGTGGTTCTGCTGTTATGATTTTAGAATCTGAGCTCACAGGGTTAATGCTCTTCTGGGCTCTTGTTGCTCTAGAGTTTGCTGTCCTTGTGGAAGTCCGTGCTGCTACCCGGTCCAGTCTCTACCCGACTCTCTTTGATGATGAGCAGTCCCTCAACAAGTACGAGTTTGTGGTCACCAGTGGCAGCCCTGTGGCAGCAGATCGAGGTGGGTGATCTGAAAGCAGAAATGACCTGCATCAGTGAGGTTGAAAGAGCATCTTGATCTGCAACTGGGTTTTATGTCGTTCTTCATGTACTGGCCCTTAAGGAAGGCTGAGGAGAAGCCAGGTCAGTGTACAGTTGAGGTAGTGCTGCTGGAGGTGAGGTTTGCTACAGTCTCTTTAGTTACAAAGCATTTGCTTTACCTAATCAGCATTTTGCTAATAGATTTTCAGAAACGAGGAATGGATTCTGTAATTGTAGGGGAACTCTTCTGTAAGCCACAGCAAATGTTTTCTATCCTGGAGTACTTGGGCATTTATTTTGACTAAGTCTAGCTTATAAGGACCGTGACACAACTCACCTCCCACGTTCCAGTTGCTAGATGAGTCTGACATAGAAGTGCCCAGACTTTTTTGCTTTTGCTTGCTTTGTTGGAGCACTTGAACACGTGCATCTAGCTGTGAGTTGAGTCAGGTCTGATGGTCTCCTGTGTTCTGAGAAGTCTTAATTTAGATGAATTAGCCTCACTGACTGTCTCAGAGGACATGGCAGATGGACTGTCTCAGAGGACATGGCAGATGGCTGATCCTTCCCGCCCTGCCCTCTGGAGATACAGGTGCCGTGCAAAGCAGAGACTTACTCCCTCTGTCACATTCTTCCTGTTGTAGATCCCACTTGTAGAATTACAGCAGTCTACTTTTCATCCAACCAGTGGCATTCTGGAAGCTTCTGAACAAAAATAGTTACTGAAAAGTCTTTTTTCCACTACAGCATCAAAATTATTAGGCCATGTGTCTCTGCCCATGGAAGAGAAGTTGGAACTAGATGATCTTCAATGTCCATTCCAACTCAAACCATACTGTGATTCTATGGACTGGTGTGAAGAAAGTGCTAGGGAATTCCACAGAATGGTCAAGGAGAGAGGAGTGCCTTGGTTTGGTTTAGTTTTTTTTTACTGAGTGTCCTGATACTGCCTTTAAAAAGAGATGCATTAAGAAAAGGTCTTGGAGACTTCGAAACTGAGGGTTGCTATTTGTATCTTTGTGTATTGAACAAAGCAGGAAGGTTTTTCATGCAGATTTTAATGAGCTTTTGATGTGAGACTAGAAGCAACAAAGTCTGAACAACTTCATTCTAAAAGCAGGCCTGTAGAAAACAAAGGTCCTTTGAAGCTGTGTGCATGTCCCAGGATCCTTCACAGAAGTCCATCTTGCTTCTTGGATCAGATATTTTTCTAGTGGGATGATCTTTAGCTACTCCTCCACGGAAATGAAATCAAGGCAAGCCACCACAGGGTATATTTTTCCACCTGGTACCATAGGTAGATTTCTGTCTGACTGGAGGAAAGTTATTGTGAGCTGATCAAGGGAGATTGTATATTGAAATTGGCTGTGCTGTTATTAATCCTGTGACTTTCTGCATATAGAGGAAACTGTGTTAATGTACCAAAGTCCTGGTGAAAAATGAGGGCAAGCTTGTGCTCGAGCAGGATGAGAGTGGAACGAATGTCTGTAATTCCAGCAGGTGTTCAAGCCCAGGTCACAGAACAAATGGACTGGTCCTTGCTAACTGTAACTAGTAGAGGTATAAGTAGGTACCCTGTAGTTTATATGTCCTCCTCCTTACCCATTCCCTTCCCCCTCTTTCTGGTCCTGTAGTTGGCCCTACGATCCTGAACAAGATTGAAGCTGCCCTGACCAACCAGAACCTTTCTGTAGATGTTGTGGACCAGTGCCTTGTTTGCCTGAAGGAGGAGTGGATGAAGTAAGTATAGTTGCATTTCTTTCACAGAAACAGCTTTGCCACTAGTCCTGGAAGGGCTCAGCAGAGTGCAGGGCAAACTTGTAGTCAGGTAACTACCGCTGTGGTATTGACAGTGTCATAGTATACCAGGTTGGAAGGGGCCTCAAGGATCATCTGGTCCAACCTTTCTTGGCAAAAGAATAGTCTAGGCAAGATGCCCAACACCTTGTCCAGCTGAATCTTGAAAATGTTCAATGCTGGGGGCTGTACCACTTCCCTGGGGAGGTTAGGGGTAGGTAGATCAGTAGTTGGCTTTACTATTGGGAGCTAAGAGCATTGGAGTTGTTCTGCTCTAGTCCTGACTCCTTTTGGCTTTCAGCAGTTCTTAACCTTTCTGTGTCGGTTCACACATCTCCAGGCTACCTTCATGCCAATACCTGTCTGCCTTATAGACGTGACAAGGATTAAGTTTGCACCTCAGCCTGTTGATGTGGCTGCATCCCAGTGTGGGAACAGCCAAGCAGATGTCCGGGCTGCACCTTCAGGCACTACATTTCAAGGATGCAAGTAGTTATGAAGGCAGACCAGACAGCCATGTGAGATATTTCATGGGATGTTATGACTTTGTGAACTTACAGGAAGGCCAGATGGGCACTAGATGTGTCTCACGGGGAGGTTCCCACTTGTCACAGCTAATTACGTTTCTTTCCACTAGAATGAGAAACCAAAGCAGCCCCACGTGTGGTGCTGCTGAAAATGAGTCATCCCTCTGACTAACCCTCCCTTTTCTTCTGTTCTTCTTCCCCTCCACCTTCTTCATTCCAAGCCTGAAAATTGAAAATGGTTTCCACAGAATATAGTTGAAGCCTTTATTAACATTTAGTTGCAGGAGGTAGTGGAGAGGCCACAATTCCCTGTTAGAGTCCCTTGCGATAGTGACTTGAGTTTCTTCTTTCTGCAGTAAAGTGAAAGTCCTCTTTAAATTCACAAAAGTGGACAGCAGACCCAAGGAAGATACCCAAAAACTGCTGAGCATTCTGGGAGCTGCAGAGGAGGACAATGTCAAGCTTCTCAAGTTCTGGATGACAGGCCTAAGCAAGACATACAAGTCCCACCTGATGTCAACAGTTCGCAGCCCAACCTCCTCGGAGTCCCGGAACTAAAGGATGCCCAACCTCACTTGCTGCCTTCAGACCATCGCAGGGAACCCCAAGTTAGTACCACTGCTGAGCCTGCAGCACCTGCATTGGGTGGATAGTGACACTTCATCACTATTCTTCTGGTCCTCAAACTAACTTGAAGAATGACTTGAGTCTTTTCTAATTGCTGTGAGACTGGATTAATAAGTGCTAATCAACAGTGCTGCTGTCTGTCCTGAAACTCAACTCGAAATCTAGACCTCCTCGCTCAAGACTAAAACAGCCACACTCAGAGGAGTCAGCGCCAATGAATTCCAACCCTGTCCTCTCATCCTTAGTGTGGCGTGGCAGTAGACCTCAGTTTCTGGTTTCATTGGCAAGACTCAGATAACCTGTGACAACCTCCAGAACTACTGGGTGTGGCCGTAGTTAATCTCCCTCAAATCCCAGATGAATCTCCTAAACACCTGAGAGAACAAGAACCAAAAAGAAGCGGCGTGTCACGGGGTACGGGATCACCTGTAAATTATTTCAAACCACTTTATGCTCAGATTTATGAAGAGACTTTACTTTCTGCTGTAGCATAAGTCAGGATATCCTCTCGGAGTCCTGTCACTCCACTTTTATTTATTTATATCTTAACTTGAGACAGGTCCAGCATTTGCTTTGGAAATCTTGTCTGAGAGGGAGAATTTAATGTATCTCCAAAAGCAGGCTGCTTGCCTCTCTAAGAGGATAAAACACTCGCCTTGTTTTGCCTGGAGGTTGCAGAACTTCCAGGCAATGAAGATAACCTCACCAGGGTAAGGTTGCTGGTGGTCTTCTGTCTTCAGAAATCGTTTTCTAGCTTCCTAATTAAGTTAAGCAGAAAAAAACCCAATCTGTAGGTGCTCCCTTCTTATATAACTCGATAGTAGCCATTTTTGCTTAATAGATCATGGAAACATTGGTGCATATTTTTACTTACCTTAAACAGATATTCCTTATCTGTATTGTGAGGAATTCCTGTTTCTGTTGTGAAGTCTTTTTTTTTTTTTTTTCTTCCTTCTTTTGTTTTGGATCATTGTTGGGAAAACTTGACATTAACACAGACATTTTTTAACAAGCTAGAAGCAGGTTTTACCAGGTCGACCTTCTACACTCATTCAAACAAGTCTCAAGGTCAGAGAGGATGTTCCAACTTGTCACACGAATTCTGTTCTTCTATATAAAATATGCAGGTTGATACTGGGTTGGTTTTTTTTTTCAGTCTGGAACATCTGTAGAATGGTGACAGCCATTAAATCTCACTCAGAGCTATTTTTGTAACATGGACAAAGCCTGGGGTTTGTGTTGATTTTTCTCTGTGTGGTGGGGAAGCAGCAGTTGATCCACGACAAAGTGAAACACAAAACCTATGAGGAGAGGCTGAGGGAGCTGGGGTTGTTTAGCTTGGAGAAGAGGAGGCTCAGGGCAGACCTCATTGCTGTCTACAACTACCTGAAGGGAGGTTGTAGCCAGGTGGGGTTGGTCTCTTCTGCCAGGCAACTAGCAACAGAACAAGGGGACACAGTCTCAAGTTGTGCCAGGGCAAGTATAGGCTGGATGTTAGGAGGAAGTTCTTGACTGAGAGAGTGATTGGCATTGGAATGGGCTGCCCAGGGAGTTGGTGGAGTCTCCATCCTTGGAGGTGTTCAAGAAAAGCCTGGATGAGGCACATAGTGCCATGGTCTAGTTGACTGGCTAGGGCTGGGTGCTAGGTTGGACTGGATGATCTTGGAGGTCTCTTCCAACCTGGTTGATTCTATGATTCTATGAAAGTAATTCCTGCATCTCAGCTTTGATCTAATTTATAGAATTTAACAGTTTTTTGGGGGGTTTTGCTCCTCTTCATGTTTTATGTGTTAGTGTCTTGTACATCTAGAGCAGGAGATCATAGAATCAACCAGGTTGGAAGAGACCTCCAAGATGCTCAGCTATGTTAATGGGAAATGCTCATCTGGACAAACACCAGGATGTGGGAGCAGCAAAGAGACGTTTGCAAAAAGGCTTTGCTCTGTTGCTTCCAAAAAGTGAATTTCAAGGCTTGCAAAAAGACTTCTGTTTCTTGGTTGTCACTGAGGGAACATGGCTCAGAAATGGTGCTCAAGCTCTACCCACAGGAAATGGAGCTTCATGTAACATCTTCCTTCCTATGTGCTAATCGTGAGGGAAGAGCAAAGCCCACTGACAGGGATAAACGTGACACAAGTAGTGAGAAGAGTGTGGATTAGTGGATCAGATTCCAGTGCTAAGTTTCTGCTCACACTTGTGACTGCTTTTATGTGGTCTGGTGCACCTTATTTTTGTACTTGAGAGCTATTCTGGTCCAGTTCGGAGCTGTGTGACACAACAGGTAAGGTACTTGGCATCTCAACCTTCTTGGGTGCTGAGCTGTTTCTTTTTTTAAAGAGCAGCTCTCCCAAGCAATCCACCGTTAAAACTCAGCCTCTGTCTAACCTGCACCCACTAGCAAAGCCTGTGCTTCTGGGCAGAGGTGAGGCTTCTTCCAAAATGGTGAGGGTAAGCTTGAGTCTTTGTCCTCTTCTCCATGTGCCTCTGTAAGTGGTGATTTGCACACAGTGTAGATTGATCTCCTGATCTGAAGCAGGGCTGTGTCATGGACTGCCAGTCTGGATAACATCATTCTTCAGCCAGGGCAAGGAAACCACTAACCTAGCGTGTACAAAGTGCCCTCAGGAAAGAAGGGGGGGAGCTGCTGAACCCAAGGCTCCTGTGTAGCACAAACCCAGATGTGCCTGCCTGCCAGGACAGATCTGGACGTGGGATTACTGAATGCCTGGGCAAGTTCCCGCAGCTCACAGATTACGCCGCAGGTGCTCCTTTTGCCATCAGTGATGGCTGGAATGTGCACGCTCCTCTGAGCACAACTTAATTAACAAAAAAAGCCTGTCTGCAGCCATCTCTCACCACCCTCCTCCCCTCTGAATGACACACCTTAAAGACAAACTGATGGGAGCAGGATTTTCTTCCTCTCTCGATGTGATTTCTGCATGGCTGAGCAGCGTGTCCCTGGGAAGGAGAAGGGAGCAGGGAGCAATGAGCAGTGCAGCTGCAGGCTAACAGACTCCCACCACCAATGTTGGGTCACTGTTGGGCTGCAGGGACAGCCAAAGCCTCTCTGCTCTAGTGCTGCTACTTGAATCTTTTCAGCCAGGATTCAGCTTCCAGGATTTGTTGAGTATAAAGAGGAAAAACTTGAAACCAGGCTGGAACAGACTGCTCAGAGACGTTGTGGAGTCTCCCCTGGAGACTTTGAAGGCCTATGTGGACATGCTACTGTGCAACCTGAACTAAGGGGAACTTGCTTCAGCAGGAGAGTTGGACTAGATGATCTCTAAAGGTCCCTTCCAGCCTCACATTCTTTGATTCTGTAACATGTGGTGCAGCCAGCTGGGGGAGATTAGTCAGTGGCAGAGGGTGAGGTTGGCCTGGAGCAGCTCTTTGCCCCATCCAAGGGTGCCTATGCTCCTTTCCCCCACCCCAAAGCAGCCAAACACCCGTTGTGGAGCAGTCTCACCCTTACCCTCTTCTCAGACATGTCCTTGGGTGTCCAAAGCAGGTCCTAAAGTTGGTGAAAGGTCTAGAGCACAGCAGGGATCTTGAGCAACTAAGAGAACTGGGCTTGTTCAGCCTGGAGAAAAGGAGGCTGAGGAGAGGACTGGCGCTCCACAGTTCATGAGAGAAGGCTGGAGCCAGGTAGGGGTCAGTCTCTTCTGCCGAGAGACCCTCTGGAGGGAAGGCGGAGCCCTCCCTGAGCAAGCAGCAGCGTCCCCGCAGGAAGCGAGGGAGCATGCGCGGGCGGCGGCGGGGCCATGCCGAGGGCGTGGGCAGGCCTGGCTGCGGCGGCGCTGGCTCTGGCGCTGGCCGTGTCGCTGTGGCGGCGGCGGCCACGACCCGTGCGGGAGGTTCTCTTCTTCCCTTCGCCGCCCATCTGCACCGAGGCGCTGCTAGCCGAAGCGGCGGGGCCCGGTGCGGTGACCCGGCCCTGCCGCTGCCCGCTGCCGCGGGGTGACTGCTCCCTCAGCCGCCTGCTGCGGCGCCTCCTCTCCGCCCGCCGCACCCTCGAGCTGTGCCTGTTCGCCTTTTCCAGCCCGCAGCTGGCCCGGGCCGTCCAGCTCCTGCACCGCCGCGGGGTCCGTGTCCGCGTCGTCATCGACGCGCAGAGCATGGAGATGAAGGGCTCCCAGATCGGGCTTCTCCGGCACGCCGGTGAGGCGTGAGAGGGGCCTGGGCCGGGCGCTCGGGGAGGCTGTGGCGTAGGTGACAGCTTCACTGCAAGCTGAAGGACCTGGCCAAGAACGCCAGTGGTCTCCTGGAGCGAATGGAGTGTGACCTGCGGGTGGAGGAAGGTTCTTTTCCCCCTCTGCTCTGCCCTGGCGAGGCCACAGCTGCAGTATTGAGTCCAGTGATGGGATCCCCAGGTCAAGAGGGACAGGGAGCTACTGGAGAGGCCCAGCGGAGGGCTGCAAAGGTGCAGAGGGAAGTGGAGCATCCCGTGTGAGGAGGAAAGGCTGAGACCTGTGGCTGTGCGGCCTGGAAGGGAAGGCAGATGTTAAAAACGCATATAAATGTCTGTAAATGGTGGGGCTATGAGGATAGGGCTGGGCTCTTCTCGGTGGTGGTACGAAAAGGGGCCGTGGGTACAAACTAGAGCACAGGAGGTTGCACTAAAGAGAAATGTCTTTGCCGTGAGGGTGGTGGAACCCTGGAGCAAGCTGCCCAGAGAGGTCGTGGAGTCTTTGGAGACTCTCAGACTCTGCCTGGACAAATTCCTGTGCAAGCTGGTCAAGGAGTCCCAGCTTTAGCAAGCAAGGGTTGGCCTGGCTGATCTCCAGAGATCCCTTCCACCCTCTACCATTCTGTGATGCCCTGACTGAAGAGGTGGTTGTGTCTTTGTAGGGATCCAGGTACGCCATGACCAGGAGAGTGGTTACATGCACCACAAGTTTGCGATCGTGGATGGGAGGATGCTCATGACAGGCTCCCTCAACTGGACCACCCAGGCTATCCAGAACAACCGGGAGAACGTGCTGGTGGTGGAAGATGCTGAGTACGTGAAGGCTTTTCTGGATGAGTTTGAAAGGATTTGGGAAGAGTACAATCCCAGAAACTACAGATTCTTTCCCAAAGACAACAAATGAGCTGGGTCACAGGGCTGGTGGGGTACTTAACAGATAACATTTGTGGACTTTATAGCTATTGTTGGTTTATCCACCTGGGTGTCGTTTAGGTAAGCTACTCCAGAGAAGCAAAGAGCTCTCTAAAGTGCTGCAGGCCCCTTGCTGTGGATTGCTCCGTTGTTAGAGGGAAGGACCTAGCTGTTACTGAGTTGCTTTGTGAGGGGGGCTGTGACTGAGCTTAAAGCTACAGGCAGAATCATTGCATGCTCTGGGGCAGGCAAGGTATGGTCATAGGGTGCTGAGTAGATGTTTCAGTGGTGAAACACATTTTTCTACTTGGGATATTGGAATGGTAGCCCAGTGACTCCTCTGTACCAGTAACCCCAAAGGAAGAGTTAAGAGTGCTACAGAAAAGCCAGATTTCATTGAGGGAGATTAAGCACCTTCCTTTGTTTCTTCTTGGTATTAAGTGCTGAAAGGTTGTAAGAGGAACTCTGTGGGAAAGACAAAGGCAGAAAGCAGAAGCATATTTTGGTTGGGCACATGTCCTTTGGTTTAGGATGAGCAGAGCTCCCATGTAAAGGCATAAGAACAGATACTAGAGACACCTCTAGCCCTGACCATCCATAGGGAAACAGCCTCTTCTAAGGGGCATTTTCCATGCAGATACTTAGCTGGAGAAAGGTCATCCTCCAGCAAGCAAGTGTTGGGAAGGCGGGAAAGAAATAAGAACTATTGTTTGGGAACAGTTGGTGTTTTGAGAGCAAACAGGGCTGGAGTTTGTCCCCAGCTTCGGGGTGGAGTGGTGGCAGAAAAGCCCAGTTCATTTCCATGGTGGAACACCTGGGCCTGCCCTTCTTTGTTGACTGCCACCACCTGTGTTGGCAGCAGCAGCGTGGGGAAGAGCGAGTGAACAGCGAGAGGGAGGAGGTAAAAGCTGTCCCTGCAGTTCAGGGTGGAACACAAGTGAGTGTAAACTTAGGAATTTGAAACCTCTAAACAGCCTCTGTGTGAAAACTACTTTCTAGTGAATGTAAAGTGCCTCAGAATGTCTCAGATGTTTTCTGCTGTTGGCAGTTTGGTTTGATAGAGCAGCGCTGCCACTGCCACTGTTCAATAAACCATTTTCACCTGTTTCTTGCACTCCAGGCAGTTGGTGTGGGTGTGTTGGTTGTTCCAAAGATCCAAATAATTACAAATTCCTTCAGATCTGTAGGTGTTATTTGGGATACCTGGAGTAACATCAGTGGATTTGCTCTGTTTGAGAAAGCTGCACTGGCTTTGGGGCAAAGTTACTGTTACCTGTGGGGAAGCAGCTTTGGAAGAAGCTAAGGAAGGTCATTCTCTATAAATCACATCCTGCAGCGTTAAGTGTACACTATTTAAGCAGGTGATTGATGTTAAAATGCTACTTGATGTGTTTTTTTAGGGCTACAAAGATGCTGAGGGGCTTGGAGCATCTCTGTGAGAAGGAAAGGCTGAGAGACCTGGGGCTGTTGTGCCTGGAGGAGAGCAGTCTCGGAGGGGCTCTGCGCAATGCTCAGCAAGACCTCAGGCAGGGGGCAGGAGCTTGGGGCCAACCAAACTCTTTAGTGGTGCAAGGGGCAAAGGGCACAAACTGGAACTCAGGAGGTTCCATCTGAACAGGAGGAGAAACTTATTTGCTGTGAGTGTGCTGGAGCCCTGGAGCAGGCTGCCCACAGAGGTTGTGGAGTCTCCTTGTCTGGAGGGATTCCAACCCCGCCTGGACCTTGTGCTCCTGGGCAACCTACTTTAGCAGGGTGGGGGTTGGCCTGGATGATCTCTAGACTTATCAAAGCAGACACCTCACCTGTTTTCAGGCTCTGGGCTCTGCTCTGTAGTCTTGTTTTTGAAAGAAACCAGTCAGTACACAGCATGCAAAGGGTGGTGCAAAAATAGTTTATTACCATATAGTTAATGTAAAGTTAGGTCATTATATTTACAAAATAGAAATGATCAGCTACATCCACGGGAACCTAGCATGTCACACCAGAGTTTGTAAGGAATAAATACCGTGAGGAGAAAGTGACATTTCTGTTACAGTGAGCAGATGGTTGGCAGCAGCGGCTCTCCAAAAAAGCACTGAAATAAACTGGAGTGGAAGGGAGAAGGGAAGGAGAGAGGAACTCACACCTACTCAGAAACAGGAGTCTCCAACACCCACTTGAGTCTCCACCTGCCAGGAGTCTCCAACTCCCTTTGCAGAGGGAGAATCTCACGTGAGATGTTATTCCCTGGACTAATCTGTATGGAAAATGCCCCTGAAAAGAGGCTCTTTGTCCTATGGGTGGACAGGGCTTGAGGACAGCTGGGGCTTGAGGACAACTCTGCTTCCTCCGCAGCACCCAGTTGTGATCACTCCTAAGTTAGCCGCAGGGGTTTCCAGTCGCCACGAGGCTGCAGCATCCTGCTCTGCTGCTGCTTTCTCACATCGCAGGGAGGGGAGGCGCAGCGCTGGCCACCGCATCACATCATCACAGACACCGGGAGCTGACGCCTGTGTCCTCGTTCCTCACAATTCTTTTGGGCCATCTCCAGAGTCCGTGCTGCAGAGCGTGGGGGGTGTGTGGTTTGAATCCAGAATGTGTCCCCTTCAGTCACTGGCCAGTTGTTGTTAAAGCCGTGCTCAGGCAGAACTAAGCCAAGCCTTCTGTTCTCCTTAGCAAGGGGGAGGAGAACTGGCCATCAGTACCTGGAGGGCCAGTGCTGCTCCAGAGCTTCCTTTTCTCTCTCCTCAGAACTTCATACTTTCAAATAAACCTTTCTTTAAAAAAACATCTCAACTGATGCAGAACTCCAGGTCCTGGGAGGGTAGACACAGGTCAAAGACTGTGCTGGTCATAGCTACTTCCTACTTAGTGGTCTTTAGTATTTTACAACATAATTTGCTGTCTCTGGTTTAGAACAAAGAGTGTCCTGCACAGGCAGCACGTGAGGAAAGCATGAAGAAAAAAATGTACTTGCACTCATCAGTTATGAGTTTGTGCTCAGCTGGTTTAGGTTAGTTGGTACCAACTTCTCTGGCTCTGGTCTTTGCTCGGTTTCTTTTAGGGACCTCAGAGGAAGGCAGAACGAGCTGCTGGGGCTGACTCCTGCCTTGTTTCCAGCCCAGTGCTCCCTGCTCCTGCAGCAGTAAGTTGGATCTGCTTGTAAGGAATGGCTTCTCTTGGAGGTTCGTGTAAGTTCAGCTCAGTAGTGACTAGGTTGGACTGGAAGTGCCGTTTGGAGTTACACACTGTGCTGCTGCAGGACTCCTGGCTGTACAGCAGGGTCTGGTGGTCCCTTGTGAAGTCCATAGCATTTTCAATGCGCTGAAGGTGCCAGTGTCAGCACTACACCAGTGTCTCCCAGACCCAGGGGCTGGCTGCATCCTCTGCAGTTGCCTCGCAAGGAGAGCTGTGTGCGCCGGCAGGTAGCAGCTTAGACCAGCGCAGTGCCAGCGCCACCACCCAACGCAACGCTGCTGCCTTCTCTGAATGGAGAAACAACCCTGGGTTTGTCACAGGGTAAGGTCACAGGTCTCAAACAGACTGTACACAATCTTTGAGCAGGTATCTTCAAACCTAAAGGTGTGGGTCAGCAGAAAATGTTATTTCTAATGGTCACCAAACCCCAGTGGGCTGGACACAGGACACTTGGTGCTCCTCCTCCAACCCACACCTGGGACATCTGTGTTAGAACACCAGTGGAAAAAATCCCAATCAAATCTATGACTTGGTCACAAAAAGAAAAGAGCCTTGCACGAATATCTGTGTAATATATACATGGCCTGCCTGGAATGCTCTAGAGGTTTGAAATTGCTTTGAGAAAAGAGAAGGATAACAAAGCTTTTTCCTCTTTAAAAAGAAAACAACAACAAACCAAGGAAAGACTAGAGAGGGTCAGCAAAGGGTGACGAAGGGTCTGCCACATGCCAAGTGCTGGAGACAAACCACAACCATAAAAATGCCAAGTGGCAGTGCAAGAGGTCTAGAGCTGGTAATAAAGTTCTCCAGTGCAGCCTCAGCCACCTCTGATACGGAGCAAAGCAAAGAGACTCTTCTGTTTGCAAGGCAGCGGCACCAGGCTTGCTGTGGAGCAAGCAAACACGACTGGCTTCATTGTTTTACATACAGGCAAAGCAAAGGTGCCATTTAAAGAAGGGTTGGGGCTGTTTCAGAGGAGATGGTGCAAAGGGTAGGAACATTTCATGCAGGGAAGAAAAAAAAACTACTCAGGTGCCTGTAGTTGCACCTCCATTACACTTGAACTTTCCTAGCCTTCCCCTGCCCCATTTCAGTACTGTCACTGCTGTAGCATGGTGGAAAAGGCAGCAGCTTGCATCTCACTCAGGAGTGTTGTGAAGCAGGAGACCCTTTCCCCACACACACCTCAGAGTCTTACCCAGAGGTGCACAGCAGGCACCTGGACCACACCAAAAAGTGAAGGCCATGGCTGAGGCCATGTCATGTGGGCAGATGGTGTGGCTGGACTCTGCAAGCCTCCAGTGTAGACAGGGAGCTTGCATTCTCTCCTCCCCATGCCTCCACACTTCCTAATTTAAATAGCCACTAATTTCTGCTTGGAGATGGATGAAGCTAAGGACCATTGCTATCAGGGACAAGCTTTCCAGAGGCCTTCTCCCCACCTTATTTCAAAGCACTGCACTCCAGAACTAGTTCTATTTCCAGCTGTTTATTGGTGCTGCAGGCACTCTCGCTCTCTTTCTCTACAGACAAGCAAGATACTGCCTCTTGCTTTGGCAACATGCTTAGTTTCCAGACTGCAAGCAGAGAATCTGAAGCCTGGCGCCTGGCCTGCAGCAATGGTTCAGAAACATCATCGGCAGTGGTTCAGAAATACCACAACAGTCTTCCCACCTACTTCTCCTCCTTTTCTTCCTCCTCCTTTACTCTGTGACCCTCCAGAACTCCTAGCTGCTACCACAAGACATCACATGCAGCATTCCCACCTGGTAAAGTGCTGCCCCAAAGGGTGAGGTTGATCCTGATGATGTCAGGAGGCCACTGCTCACCCCCTGAAGCACCTTAGGTACAGAAGAGCCAGGCTGAGTTTTCCAAGAAGCTTGACTGCCCAGACGAAGATGGCTGCTCCCCCAAGCTACAGTCTGTGAGACCACCACCACCACCATGTTCACAACCCCTCTTTGCTTAGAGACAGAGATTTTAAACCCACGAAGTTCAGGATAACTGCTTTGGCTTGTTAGGCATTGCCATGTTCCCTGCAGCTGTCCTCCTGCCACCCAACACACACTTTATTGCAGCTACACCTGGAGTCAGTGCCAGGGGGTTGTTCTTTTACCCCACCAAGCCCAGCTACCTGAAGCTCCAGAGAAGCTGACCACTACCACTGAGCAGTAGATCCCATGGGTCTGACCCTGTTCTTACAGGTGCCCTAGCGAACCTCCAGCCAAGTCCTTTTACAGCTGTCTCAGGGAGGGTGAAGGTGAGTGACATTGTCTGTACAAGGTAAAACAACGTAGAGAAGAGGAGAGGGAGAGAGGAGAGAATCCAGCTTCATTCCTGCCAGTGCTGGGTCCCTGGCAGTGCCTCAGTGAGCAGGGGCAAGCCACCCTGGGTGAGGAATGGACACGAGTGGCCCAAAAGTTGCAGACAGTCCCTTGCTTAGTGGATAGGCACAGCTACAGAAGAGGAGCAAGAGCTGCACAGGTGTTCCTGGGTGATTTCCCCCCCCCAACATCTCTATACTTTCCTATGAGTATACCTAAGCACACCGTGCCCCCACCCTCTCCTCACAGGGCAACTTAGCACCCAAGCACAAGCAGAAAGCACCATCTCTGGGCCCTCCCTGCCTTCAGCACCCACCTGCTTTGCTCAGCTCTCTCTGACACTGCATTTTTACTGCACCTTCTTCTGCCTTCCTGCACTATCCAGTACCCAAGTGACTTTGCCAGCACACTGCAGTGACTTTCTGCCCTCCACTTAACCCAGCTGCTCTCTGTGTTAAGAAATAAGGCTCAAAGCAGGAGCACTGGTAAAGAAACAAAGCCTTCTTACTCATCAGACTCAACTCCTACTCACAGGCAGGACATTAAGAAGCAAGAGAGGATTTCTTGCTGTGAGCAAGCACACAGCTCTGCAAGGAGCCTCAAGATGTTCAGTGGCATGATCCTGTACCAGACTGGGATTGACTTGTGTCCTCCACAGCACTGATGTGCTAGCACAAGTAGCAAAGTATGTAGCTTCTAGTCCTCATGCTTAAAATTCCTGAGCAACTGAAGTGCACAAAGGCGAAGCAGAATTTGCTAGGGGGCATAAGAAAGGTCCTTCAACACCCTCTGACTATGGAAAGCACTATGGTGAGCTCAGCAAACATCTTGGAGAGCACGTGCCTGACGATGAGGCCTTCATACAAGTGGCTGAGCAGTTTTCCTACCCTGCTCCTATCTCCAGGACTTCCATGTACACCCTGGCACAGAGCATGGCAGCAGCAGAGCATCCCTGTACATGCTCTGCCTACTGCGCAGTGCTGGCATCCTGGCTGGGGTCAAGTGGAGCTTCAAGGCTGCCATGCGCTGCCATGCACTGCCATGAGTGCCCCAAGGTGTCAAACCAAACACTTGGCCATGGCAAGGCCACACAAGCTGGACAAAAGCCTGATTTACATCATGGTTAGATGATACCATCTCCTGCAGAGGGTCTGGTGGCTAAAACAGAGACTTGCTGCTCCAAGTGGGGGGATGACCTCTTCAGCACCCACCATGGTTCAGCCTAGCAGGACTGGAGACGGCTGTCACCAGCCCTGCAGTGAGAGTTGTCTCTGAGAGCTGTGCTCATACCATCTGCCTAGCAGACCCAAAACCAGACATGAACGCACACAGAGCAGCTAAGCACCCACAAGACAAGAGGAAGCTTTGCCAGGATGTGTCTTTAACAGTCCATTCTGACATGAAATGAGTCCTTCAGCAGCTAAACTAGACCAGGAAGCCAATGTGCCAGAGCACTGCTTCAGCTCTGCGCTCAGCCAGGGCCACTGGTGAGGCAGGACCACAAGGTGAAGGATCTTCACAGATGGCACCCTGAAATTTAGCCTGGGTTGAATCCATCATGTGTGGGCAACCCTGCTGCAAAGCAGCACAGGTTTCTTCTAGGACAGCCTCTGCTTGGCTGGCCTTATGCTGCATCTAGTGCTACCAGCTCCCTCAACTCCTAGTTTGCATCCATTTACCAGTGCTAACTGGTATGCTTTAGACACAAAAGCTCTTAGGACTGAGAAGGTCTGAAGCACATACTGGTTTTGAGACTTTTATTTCAGGAAAAAAAAAAAAAAAAAGGTTAAAGAATTAAAATAGGAGCTGCCCTGCTGACAAGAAGAGTCGAATTCAAGAAGCTGATAAAAAAGGAGCATTATATGCATTGAGCACTGTGCATTTTCAGTCAATATTGGCTCTACTTTCTACTCTACTTTCCTTTGACTAGGAAAAGGGAGTTTCACATGCGCACAGACCCTGGGATACACGGGACTCAATGAGAGGAAGGGAGTAACAGCAGGAAAAAAAAAAACCAAAACAAAGAGAGTGCTGGGCTTGATCTAACAGAGGCAAGAAAGTGATCTTACAGCTCGCCCCACCCCGCCCCAAACACCGACCGCGGCCACCGGCGAAACGGGAGGCAACCCGACGGCGCATGCGAGCATCTGCAGCTCCCTATCCACAACCACCCGGGCAGCCACCAAAGCTGGCAGGGCTTCGGCAGCGCCTACATTCAGGACATGGCACAGTCACGGGGCAGAAGAATCGTTTCTTGCATCCTTCGCCAGCGAGACGTCAGTGTGGTACCTCCGGGCTGCGTACGCCGGCACGGGCTTGAGCTCCCCAACAGCTTCCCCCAGGCTTTCCCCCCCGGTAGGTGCAAGTAATGCAACTGAGATCAACGGTTAGATTAGGCTCCTGGTGTGCTCTGAGCACTGGGTCTCTGACAGCAGTAAGAGCTCGGTCTGGCTGATACCACCCAGGCCCTGCTTGCATACCAAGAATGGTTGGTATGACAGAGCTAGCTTATTAACAGGCTGCTGAGCCTTAATACTGACACTTAGTGTAATGGGTTACAGTCAAGGAAGGATTCTCCTACAAAGCGCTGAAGAGAGGGTCCAAAACCCCACCCCTCCTCTCCTTCTCAGAGTCTCTGGAGCATCTCACAAGCAGGGAAGGGAGCCGGGGAGGTGAGGGGATGGCAGGGGTGTGGGGGGGTCACCACCACCGTGGCGCCGGGTCCCATCGGGGGCATCAAGCCAAACGACAGCAAGGACAGTCGTAAGGAACGAGAGACAAACGGTGCTGGTGCTGTGCTGCCTCAAGCTGGGAGGTGCGCGTGGTCAAGCGGAGCGGGGGGAACTAGTCTTTCTTCAAGTCCCTGGATTCAAAAAGCTTCAGGCGTTCTTGCACAGTCAGGCCTTCCTTCAGACTCTGGGAGAGACAAAAGACAGACAGCGTCGGGGGTGGGCGGGCAGGAGGCGGCGGGCACCTGGCCCACGGAAATGCTCAGGCGAAGGAGACCTGGGAAGCAGGAGAGCGGCCCCCTTGGTGGAGAGATTAGTGGGGCATGCTAAGAGAAAACATATGGTTATGGAGAATGGTTACTGGTGAATGGTGCCTAGAGAGAGGGTGAGATTGCAAACGGACCGGGCACCATGCTGCCAGCAGGGCTTAGCTCCACTAGGAAAATGACCCCTGGAGCCTGTAGTGCAGCGGTGGCTGGGACGATTTCACCAGAGCTCAGGTGCTGTGGGAGCTCTGGGCAGGTCAGCTTGGATCTGCTATGCTAAAGCATGATGCTGCTGAGTAGGACCTGCATGCTGGTCCTCCTCCCTTGGTCACATCACTGCGGCACCCGTTGGATGTGTGTCCATCTGGGACGGTCCTGGCTCTGCTTAACGAGCAGTTTTTGCTCAGGCAGCCCTGGAAACTGCTTTTCGTACCAGCGACAATCCCACCCTTTCTCCAACCCCAACCTGGGGGCTCTCCAAAGCCAAAGCTGCCTCTACTGCAGAAGGTTAGACAGAGGACTGGTAAATGCTTGCTTCAAGTCTAGCAGGATCTGATGGCTGATCCAGTTCAGAAGCAGCATCCAGACATCAAGGCATGACACTCAGGCAACAGAAAAGCCCACTCTGCTGGCCCTCAGCATTGGGATTTGTGAAATCTCTTGCCTACAAGTGGGGACCCAGGAGAAGAGCAACATGAGGGGCAGAAACCCAGGAGCAAATTGCTTGCTCCCTGTATGACTGCTTCAACCTGAAGGTAGCCCCAGGAGACACAGAAGCCTGAAGCCAGCCCTCCTGCTGCCTGCACATCAATTCCTCCCGACTTGCAAGGAATTCACTCCACAGCTGGTTCATTATTTGCTTTACAGAACAAGGCACAGACCTGAAACAAAGACCCTTCAATTATTAGGCAGCCATCTCCCCTCTTTTATCTTTCCCTGACTGTGGTGCCACATGACTGTAGAGGTGCCAGAGGACTAGCAGCAGGTTGGACGTTTAGGCTGGGTTTTCCTTAACGTGTGTTTATCAGGGCAAGACTCCATGACAAACTTGCCCCGAGGCTGTGCAGATTCCCATGGTTATTGTATTTCTTTAAATGCTTCTCCTCCCACAGCCCCACCAACACAGACCAGCTCTGCGAGGCAGCACGGAAATGAAAGCACTAAACTGGATTGGTTTGAGTTTACAAATGCTGAGTGCTTTCTGCTCAGCAGGCAGCAGTCTCCCGGGACACGAGGCTCTGAGCACACGCTTCCTAAAGGAAGTTTACTTTGGGCCTCTTTAAATGAGCAGCAGCCCATGCATTCCAGTTTGTACATCCAATGTCTCATGAGATGGAAAGAGACAACAGAAACCATGGAGTCATAGTCTGGTTTGGGTTGGAAGGGATCTTTAAAGCTCATCTATTCCATCTCATCTGCAGTAAGCAGGAACATCTTCTATAGCAGGTTGCTCAGAGCCCCAAACAACCTGATCTGGAATGGTTCTATCTACCACCTCTCTGGGTGACCTGGGCCAGTGTTTCACCACTGACAGTGAAAAAAGTTCTTCCTGCTATCTAGACTATACAGACCACTGGACTGTTCTGCCTGAATTCCAGCAAACTCAACCCTGAGGCAGTCTCACAACCCACTGGAGTTGCTGACAAGGAGAGCCTGATGAAGAGAGGCTAATACAGGATGTTATCTGTGATAAACAGATCCTCCATCAGACTTCTTGTAGCTCTCCAGCCACTCCTTTGCCACCATGCTGGGGGGCTCCCCTCTTCTGCCTAACCTCTGCAGATGTTCTAACTGCAGCCTTTACCATGGGCCAGTAAATTAACTACTGCTGCAGTTGCTCGAGGTATTTGGTCATTAGGGCTGGCCTCATCGGCTCCCTTCTTTTGCTGGATGAGGTCAGAAGCCTCAGGCCAGCATGTGGGATAGAGCCAAGGGGATGCAGAACAGCAAAGTGGACACAGGGAAACTGAAGAAGTTTAGAGAGCAGGAGGAGGAGGTTATTGGGCATGGAAGACTCTTTTGTTAGGCATAGATGAACCTAAAGAAGCAGCAGTTACAGGTAAAAGAAACTGAGTCCAAGGCATCCCCTCTGCAGCTGAGATGGGGGCCACCATTTTACATGCTAGAGGCCTTTGTGGGAAACGTCTTTCTAGGCATCACTGACCCATTCTTCTGCCCGGCTGGCAGCAGACCAGCTCTTTTCCCTCCAAGCCCTGGATGCTGCTGAAGTTTAGTCTGAGGCATGCAAAGTCATTCAAGCATGCACACTCAGTGTCCCACACTCCCAACACGGCAAACAGGAGACCGTGCCCCGCCATGTCCAGATCCTCTCCGTGACGGCTGGCTGTGCTGGCGAGGGCGGGAGGGGCAGGGAGACAAGAAAGTCATATTCCCCAAAGAAGAGCCAGAGAGACAGCACTTCATATGGCTCTGCTGGCTTCTCCCCTTCCCCCTCCCCCAGGGAAATAATTAAGAGAAGAAGGGCTCTCGTTTGCCATGAGGCGTGAGCAGTGCATGCAAAGTGGGCCGCTCCAGTGGGCAGCTGCGTCCCTTGGTGGGTGCCAGTTTGTTTACCTACGTGGCAGGGAACCTGGACTCGGGTTCATTTCAGTTATCCCATGAGACCTGCTCAATAACGGACTGTTGAAGGAAAAAGCAAAATAAAGAAAACAAAACAAACACAAAACACAACAAGAAGCTCATAAATCCTAAATGCATTGGCGTTGGCACAGCCCCAGCCCCCTGCCCCCCGCCCCAGCAGCAATGCGAGCGGGCAGCGTGCCCTGGCAGAGCCCATGCTTGCTCTCCTTTCTTCCTTCCCCCCACCAAGCGACACACACCGGGCACCACACAGTTAAGTGGTCTGAGTTGAAGTGGTGAAGGAAAACCCAAAGTCAGACCTGGTCCAGCAGGCCTGAGCTGCCCCTGAAATGCAGAGAGCTGCTCTCTGTATTGGTGCAGCACAGACACCCGGAGCTGCTGAGCTGCCAGAGCTTGGGTGGTGACTGTTCCCCCAGCATGGGCACTGAGCTGGAAGCCTTTGCCTGCCTGGCTTTCTCACTCTGCCCAAGGTCCCAACCACTTCAAACATCAGCATGAGACACCAGGTATTCACTGGTGTGAGACAAAGCAGGTTTTGCCCATGCTGGACCTTTCTTCACTGCCCTGTGGTTAACAATGACTTCTGAGCAGCTTTGTTTGCCCTTTTTATCCCTGTGGTCCCACAGCAACAGCATGAGTGTAACATGATGTAACTCTGGCTGTCAGCAGGCCAAGCAGACAACCTTGGCACAGCATCACTGAGCTTTGGGACCTACAGCAAGTACAGAAGGGCCTGAGGAACATAAGGCCATCTGCACCATGTTAACACGCAAGCAAAGCATGTGTTAAAAACGCCCAGGACCAAGGCACCATTTTTCCACACAAAGACAAAACATCTTGCAGCGAGGAACACTAAAACCTAGAAGGATGTGCACTTTTCCACCTGAACTGAAAATGAGGAGCAAATACTGGAAGAATCCTCCTGTGAAAGACCAAAGAACAAAGTGAACTTCACCCTGTTTTTTTTCAAGCAGGGAGAGGCTTCATGCCTCGATCTCAGCGGGGTGAGGAGCACGTGTGTCTTGCTGGGCACTGTGAGGGGAGTGGGCCCCTCCTGGCTGCAGAGCCAGCTGGTTTGCAGTCAAAAGCTCCCTTTTCTTCCCAGTGCCATTCAGGCTAGCACCAGTGACTGGGAAATTCTCTGTTTTCTTCCCCTACTGATTTCTTCCCACTTGGGATCCCCCCAGAGAGTAATGCTGGGCATTCCCATCACACAGGGCAGGAGGTCTAAGCTCACCTTTGACCTGATATTCCTTAGTTGCCGGCTAACACTGGATCTGTCTTTCTTCAAGAAATCAGGGTTGCTTTTTGATTTCATAATATCTGAGGAGGAGGAGGAGGAGAAGAAACAGCATTAGCATGGTGCCCACTGAGGGTCTTCTGCCCTCCCAGCCCAGGAAGTGCCTCAGTGAGCCCGATTCCAGCAGCACTGCCAGAAGGGCAGAGGGAACTCTCAGGGGTCACCACTGCCCTGCCCCACGTGCAGCACAAGGTTTCCCAAACGTCAAAAGGCTTTCAGAGCTCATCAGCTTCCCATCCCTGAGCCAGAAGGAAAAACTGCCATAGGAGAGCAACTTTGGTGAGACTGTCTGCAGGGAGTGGAGGTAGGAAGCAGTAGGGAACAGCTAGAAAAGCACCGAGTCCCCACTTGGAGCCACTATGGCTTGAAACAGCAAAAAGGCACCATGCCAGATCCTACACTTGGAGCATGGCTTATATGCCAGTATGCCCCATGTTAGCTCAGGAAACCCAGGGCTGCTTAGAGCTGCTGGAGGAGGACTGACCATATCCTGATACAGTGGTATTCACAGGGGACTTCTCTCCCTGAGCTTCTGTGGCTGCTTTCAGCTGCTCTTTCAACCTGCTGATATCACAGTCTGCCTTGGCCTTCACGATGCTCAGCTCCGTGTAGATGTCTTTGTACTTGTCGCTGGCGTACTTCTTATCCTGGCAAAGGAAGAACAACAACCCCACGGAGTCAGACAGACATCTGGAGCCGAGGATGCACTGAAGAGGAGCTTGGCAAATGCTGACGGAAGGAGAGACGGCAGCGGAGAAAAGCTCAGCTGGGGGAACGCACATTTCACACACATTCTTGAAGCTGCATCCAACAGCAGCAGAGGACTTGAGATAGGCAGTGAGCTGTGAGCCCAGCGTGAGCACACGGTGCTGCCCGGGCATGCAGCCCCTTTGTTACAGGATTGCTGCTTTGTAGGGTTTAATTTTAGCAAAAGCATGGAATTCAAGCAGAATTCCCAGAAATGGCTTTGGCAAAGTAGTTCTCCAGAGCAAACCAGACCCGATGCTGGGAGGCTGATCTCTAACGCTGATTATTTTTGCCATTTAAATCTGAATGTAACAGGAAATGGGAGGAAGAAAAGCACTGGAAGGGATGTTTTCCCACATGGTCTCCTTGTGGTTAAGTCATAAGCTGACAGAATCATAGAATCAGCCAGGTTGGAAGAGACCTGCAAGCTCATCCAGTCCAACCTAGCACCCAACCTCATCCAGTCAACTAGACCATGGCACTAAGTGCCTCATCCAGGCTTTTCTTGCACACCTCCAGGGACGGTGACTCCAACACCTCCCTGGGCAGCCCATTCCAATGCCAATCACTCTCTCTGTCAAGAACTTCCTCCTAACATCCAGCCTAGACCTCCCCCCAGCACAACTTGAGACTGTGTCCCCTTGTTCTGTTGCTGATTGGCTGGGAGAAGAGATCAACCCCACCTGGCTACAACCTCCCTTCAGGTAGTTGTAGACAGCAATGTGGTCACCCCTGGGCCTCCTCTTCTCCAGGCTAAACAACCCCAGGTCTCTCTGCCTTTCCTCACGGGGCTGTGCTCCAGGCCTTTCACCAGCTTCATCACCCTTCTCTGGGCATGTTCCAGTATCTCAGCATCTCTCTTGAATTGAGGAGCCCAGAACTGGACACAGTACTCAAGGTGTGGCCTGAACAGTGCTGAGTACAGGGGCAGAATAACCTCCCTTGGCCACACTGTTCCTGATACAGGCCAGGATACCATTGGCTCTCCTGGCCACCTGGGCACACTGCTGGCTCTTGTTCAGTCTACAGACAGAGCTGCAGAGTGCTTTACTGCTGACACCAAAGTCCTTTTCAGGGGAAAAACTGGATGCTGTTTCAAGCCTAGGTATAAGTGAGCTGAAATCCAAGTACACATATAGACCTTCCAAGAAGTTTTGCAGAAACATCTCTAGCATTACCCTCAGTGCTGTCTGTAGCTCATCTTTGAGGGAGCTGATCTCCTGCTTCAGGTACTGGATTTCTGATTCTTTGACCCGCAGCAGGACCTGTGGGAACAGAAGCAGAGTGTCTTCACACTTCAGCAGATGCACTACCATCCTAAGGTGCTTGTCTGCTCTGTCCAGGAGGCTCAGCCCTGTACTAGCTCCACAAGTTTGCTGGTTGACCCATATTCTGGTTCAAGAAAATTGCTCCTGGGTCTGTTGCGAACTTGCCCAAGCTTGCACCACTGCTGTGCTCTCTGCACACCACTTTGTTTCTGTTGGTCCCCATTGTTTTGCATGAGCTGGATCCCAGGGGACAAGCAGGGGTAAGAGAAGGAGCAGTGAGCTCCTCCTCTCGACATGGTGAGAAGGGAAAATTAGGACTCTAAAAGCTCCTGGCCAGAGCATGGAGGGATTGGAAAGCTGTGGCATGCTTCCAGGGCTCCACAGGCACTTATGCCCACCAATGCTGCCCCTTCTGAGCAGCAGAGCTCACCTCCAGCTCGTAGGCATCCTTGCCCTGCGTGAGAGGTGATCCAGCAGCCTCCCCCCCGCCCT
The DNA here is from genome assembly GCA_013400475.1 of Tricholaema leucomelas. NCBI lineage: Eukaryota > Metazoa > Chordata > Aves > Piciformes > Lybiidae > Tricholaema lacrymosa > Tricholaema leucomelas. Next base: position 264,716 of record WAAF01002155.1, on the reverse strand, counting down.
CCCCGGTCAGCAGGGTCCGCAATCGCGTGATCTCCGCAGCCAGGCGGTTATTCAGCTCCTGGGAAGAGAAGGAGAATCCTTGTGGGAAGGGGGCTTGGTGCAGCCCATTGGGCGGTTTGCCCATCACCCCCTGCCCGCAGCGACTGCCCTGGGCACGGCAGGGCCCCTCACCTGGTTGTGGGCGTTGAGCTCCTGGTTCTCCCGCTGGCACTGGCGGAGGGCCTGCCTCTCAGCCTCCAGCGCCTGCGCCAGGTGGGCGTTCTCCAAACACTTCTGCGAATACTGCTCCGAAAGCACCTCCAGCTCCCGCTGCACCGACTGCAGCTCCTCCCTGGTGAAACACCAGCCAGGTAGTGACCTCCCTGCACGCATCCGCCCATGCCCACCCTACCTCCGGCACCCCGGGGCAACCTAACGGGGATCTAAGCACTGAGGAGAAGGAAAATCCTGGAGTCCCAAGATTGACAGTCCTTCCGTCTCTCGGTAGAGGGATGCTTGGGCACCAAAGGGGGTGGGAGGATTTCCTTTAAGAGGTTAAATGGTAGAACTTCCCCAGGTTTCCAAAAATTGAAATTCGTTCTGGGCACTCAGGACTGGGTGTGTTTGCACACCTACGTGTCTTACGTAGGTGCATCAAGGTTCACAAACCTGCTTTACTTGGCTCTCGGGTGAGGACAACCTTGCCACGAAAAGCTAAATGGTTAATTTGGTTCCGCAACCCTCCCACTACAGCAGCACCATGCCTGCACAGCTGGTTACCAGAAAGCAGATGGATTTGGGGTTGGGACATTGACTTGGAGCCAGAAAGATTATGGACAATGAGGAGCCTCTGGCTGCAGTCAGGTTAGGGACAAGGGAAGAGGTCCCTGCAATGAGAGGTGGGCTCCTAACTCACTGCCAAAATCAGAGAGGAGAAAGGGGCCTTGCACGTGTATGCATGATCTCCCTGTGACACGCAGCAGCAGACAGAGGAGGATGAGGAGGATGATGGCCTTACAAGTACTGCCTTCGGAGTGCTTCAATGTCAGCGTTGACGCTGCTGATCTGGGAGCGCTGAGACTTCTCCAGCTCTCGCTCCAGCTCCTCCCGGTGTGCATTCTTCATGGCTTCAATGGCTGTGTGGATGGGCAGAGTGTTAGCACCCAGCACTGCTCTGCCCAAGGGTAGACTTTTTAAGGAACAAGAACTAAGCCATCCCAGCAAGCCCCCAGGTTGCTTCCCAACCCCTTCACTCTGTGCCCGTGGCTTCAAACTGGCAAAGGGACTTCTGCAAAAGCTCCCTTTTTAATAAAGCCCAAAAGCTTGCCCAATTCACATGTTGTTTCCTGAACTGAGGGCCCTAAACACAGAGACCCTGGGCTCCAGTGCTTTATAATTTCCTGGGGCACTGAAGCATCAATTCAGTGTGGAATCAGCAACAAACTAACAGCAGGAATGACCACCACCTTTCTGAAATGGAACAGAAAAATTCATCAGACCCACTTACAGTCAAGGAGAGGGGTACCGTGCCTGGAGAATGACCAGCACATGGACCTCCATCCAAAAGGTCTCTCCCACCAGCTCTTTCCCATCTTGCTGTGATCCCCATCTAGCTGTTCCTCTCCTACACTCTGCTTCTCTGTCCTGGGGCAAACACCACTCCCATGTCCCCACCAACAGAGCTGTTCCCTGGAGACACCCTCTGGCATGTGCCTGTACCTGAAATGGTGGCAGCTGTTTCTTCTGCCAGCAGGCGGTCTTTCTCCTCCCGCAGCTTCTCCAGCTCCCGCTGGTGCTGCCGCTGCAGGTCCTCAATCTTCTTCTGGTGCGTCTCCTCCATGGCTGCAAAGCCTCTTTCACATGTTGCCTGCAAAAGGGATGAGGGGAAAGGGTTGGCCCAGGAGCCTGAGGCTAGGGTCACAGTGGTGGTGAGCCTACCAGGAGCTGCATGCCAGTAGGTAGTCAGCATCCAAGTTCCATCATGGGGATCTTCTCCCTCACCAACCACGGAAGAGCCAGCTGAGGATGGACCTCATGAGGTCAGAGCTTGTCCTGCAGTCACTTGACCCCAACAGCTCGAGTGAGAGGGAAGGACAGAGTAGGCCTGGGGTCAGACTCGATCAGGGAATGTAAACGTTTGTCAAGGCAACAACAAAAGAAGCTATTGTGCCCCATCTGCTCTCTTCTGCAGCGCCTGCTTCTATGTGGCCACCTCTGCGGTGGAAAGCAGTTGGCTCATGACAGCAACAACTGAGTATGGCCTCAAATGCTGCACAGGCAACTATGTGCTAATTGAATTACTAGGAATGAACTTGGGCCAGGACGTGGGAACAGTGCTCTGAGGACTCGGGAGTCACTAGGGTGAGATCCTGAACTCCAGCCTGGTTCTTCTCCAGGCATGGACCCTGCTCCTGCCTCCACCGTGGGACAAATGCAAAAGCCTGTTTCCAGTTCAGCCACCAGCCTGGCCACCCCACCAAGCACAGTGGGACCCTGGATGGACACACAGAGGCAGGATAGCAAAGCCACAAGCAGGCTGGAGCCAGGAGCCAGGACGGAGCACGCACTGGGGACATGGTCCACAAGCCCCATCAGACATCTGGGTGCAGCTGTGATGCCAAGCACTGCACTGGGCTCATTTCCCTCTCAGTGTTTTATTGCCCAATTGCACACTTGATTCACACTCTTGTGTTCCACAAGAAGTGCTCCTTGCCACCTGGGGACCGCTGGGACTCTGGGGGGAATTTAAAGGGGCCAAATTGACTCCCGCCATGACAAAAGTTCTCATGACAGTCTAACACCCTCTAACCTACAGGCCACTCTCATTCCCAAATTTCAGTTCTAGTGCTTTTAACCATTCCCTCCCCTTTAAGTCTGAACCCTGAGGCACTCTGTGTTTTCTCAGCCTTTTTGGTTTTAAATTCTTAACTCAATGCCAGAACCTGTCTGGACTTGGTTGGCTATGGAGAGGCATGAAGCAGCCTTGAAGGATTCTTTGTGACACCTCTAACGGTGGGAGAAAACAGTGAAAGCTCCTCCGTAGGCCTAGCTGGAGATTCAGTACTGACTGTATTGTAAATGCATTGCTCTGAACCCAGGACATTCGAACAGGGAGGAACCAGCATCTGGTGTAGTTGATCTGTTCTCCACCAGGTTCAGAATCGACTACATTTTAACCCATAACTGGGACAGGTTTGCAATCACCTGCTTAGTTTTCTAACCAAATCTAGGGTCATTTCTACTTTGCAGTCTGTCTCCTTAAATGTGCATAGACAGGACAGTCCTCCCAGATCCTCTGCCCAGGTGCTGCTGGTCTCCCCATCAGGTGAACTGCAAGTTTTGACAGTGAAGCTGAAAACACAGGTGGGAGGTCAGGCTTGCTGTTGTTCTTCAGCATCTATTTTGGTTCTGGTGCTTTTGCTTCTTCCAAACCAAGAACCTCCCGCAGTATAAGGGACCTTGTTTGGTGCCTGGCTCAAAGGACAAGGCATTATGAGTGTGTCCCACTGACCTCAGCAGGGGGTTCAAGAAGGGACTTTCCTTCCTAAAAGGGTTAAGATGGAGGAGATGACATTCAGTGCGCAGCACCACTTCACTCCTGTCTTCCCAGCAGATCTCCCTGCCTTGGACACTCCATTCACCCCTGATGAGCAGCAGAACTACTGCTCTCCCTAGGTGAGAACCATCTGTTGGCTGGAGCTGAGCCATAGAATCCCAGACTAGTTTGGGCTGGAAGCGACCTATAAAGATCATCTAGTCCAACCCCCCTGCAGGTTATACTCAGAACCCCAAACAACCTGACCTGGAATGACTCCAGGGCTGGGGCATCTACCACACATCTGGGCAACCTGGGCCAGTGTCCCACCACTTGGTGTAAAAAATGTCCTCCTGCTACCTAGACTACATAAACCACGAGACTGTTCTGCCTGATGGTACAAATTTCAGTCCAAATGTGCCAAGGAACTCATGGCTGGAAGCAAGCTGTCCTATGTTTTTGCTAACCCTGAAGAACAACAGCTTCATGAAAGCCTTGTCAGCATGGCCTCTGCACAGCCTGTGTCACTGCCCTTTTGACTGCCCATGCAAGCCTTGGTGCTGCTGGGAGTTCTCTACTGCCCTAAACCTACTTCCTAACCAGAAACATTCTCCAATCAACAGCAGAACACTAAACCCAAGAGGTTTATTTTCCAGACACTAGTCACTGTCCCTGGAGGTGTTCAAGAAAAGACTGGATGAGGCATTTAGTGCCATGATCTAGTTGACTGGATAGGGCCGGGTGCTAGGTTGAACTGGATGATCTTGGAGGTCTCTTCCAACCTGGTTGATTCTATGATTCTGTGATTCTATTCCAGGCTAGCTGTATGGCCAGACTGACCGGTGGAGCAATCTGAACGATGGCATTTCATTGCTGACGGGTTTTGCTGCACTTAGTCTGGGTTTCCTGTAACTGTGCACTGTTTGTTGCATGAAGAATTGCTGGTGTCCAACACCAGGGTGGTTCTCCTTGCAGCCTCCTGCAGAGGAGCTTTACTTTGCTACAGAATTTGGCATCCGTTTGCAGCTACTTTCCTCAGGAACGTACCTTTGGAGAGCGTTAAGTTTGTATTTCATCCCACATTTTTGAGGGCAGGAGAGACAGACCAGAGATTTGATCAGACTGGGAAAGACAGAGTGGAAGAATGCTTTTGAAAGAAGTCATGAACAAAACATACGTTTCAGGTACAAGGAGAAACACTACGATCTTCATACCGAAGAAGAGCATGACGTTATCAAGCTGCTTGGAAAACCTCCCTCTAGAGGACAGAGAACATCTCCAATAATCCACCCTCCCACTGAGACCAAGCCCTCAGCAATGCATTTAGAATCACAGAATCCCAGCATAAAGGTTGAGTGGAGCTCTGGAGATCTTCCACTCCAACCACCCTGCTAAAGAAGGGTCACCCACAGCAGCATGCCCAGGATTGCAATGGCCAAGGGGCTTTGGAACCTCTCCAGAGGAGACTTCACAATTTCTCTGGGCAGCCTGGTTCAGCACTCCTTTGAGAATACCCCAGCATGGAGAAAAGGAGAACACCACACTTTACAGAGGTGTTTCTCACACTCTGGGGCTTGCCTGGGCACAGTGGCTCTTTTGGGGGGATATGCCTTGGTTCAGGACACAGCACACCCTCCCACACATTCAGCAGTGGAAAGTGATAAACATATCAAGACCTTTAAGTTTTCAAAGTCTTTCTGGTATTTTTCTCTCAAGGTGGAAGCGTTCCCCTCCAGATGCTTGTGCTCCAGCTCATCCCTCATGACATTCATCTGAGCCTCCAGCTCCTGGATGCGTTCCCTCAGGCCATGCATGGAGTCCAGGTCACCGCTGGGACCCTGCCTGGTGTCACTTCCCTCACCGGCCACCCAAGCATCCCCACCACCCAGGCCTGCCGTGGGGGACACTTCTGGGTGCAGCCTCTGGTACTCATCAAGGGTCTCTTGCAGGCGCTGCAGGTTCTGGGTGTAGTGCTCCTGCAGTGCCTGCAGCTCCTCGCTGTGGATGACCTGCAGCTCCTTGATCTTGGCCTGGAACTTGTCCTCCAGCATCTGCATCTGCTCCAGGTGATACCGCTCCATGTTCTGCTTGTCGCGAACAATGGCATCCAGCTGGTTGAGGCCCTCTGTCCTCTCAGCCTTCAGAGCATCCTCTGTTCTGTTCAGCTGCTCTATCACGTTCCGAATCTCCTCCTCGTACCGGCCCTGTAACTCGCTCAAGCTCTTGCTGTGTTTATGCTCTTCTTCCTCCAGCAGCCTTCGCTGACTGTCCAGCTGGGACACCTTGGCTTTGAGATCGGCGTTCTCCCTTTCGAGCATGGCGATCACCTCGCTGTACTCACCCTGCTGCTTCCTGAGCAAGTCCTCGTACTCGTCCCGAAGGAGAGCGACAGTCTTCACACGCTCCTGGCACAGCGCATCCATGCTCTGCAAGGACTCCTTGTAGGACTTCATCTCTCTCTCGTACTCCAGTCGGACTTTGCAAGCGGCGTAACAAACCTGAGCCTGGACAATTGCATCGTGGACTAACAGAGAGGAATACCGTTCAAGGTCTGCCATGCAGGAATGATAAGAAAGGCTCTGGGATATCTTCAGGAGCTTCTGACAGTCTCTCATTGCCTCCTCAGGAGGCAGAGAGAGTAAGGCAATAGATATCTCCTTCAGAACATTTGATTTGTCCTTTAGCTGTTGGGCAAGGTCTTCCTGAATGGAAACAAGAGCTTCACTACTACGGTCCATCGAGCTGCCAACCTCCTCCACCTTCACTAATTCCTGACGTGGTACCATCTGGAGACAGCTCCCATCCCAGGAGATTTGGGTTCTTTCCGAAGCATCTTTTTGAATTTCAAGTGCCTCAGAAATCTGATGCATAACTCTGTCAAAATCAGGAGTCCTGTACGCTTTGATGATCTCCTCCAACATGCACTTATGCTGCTGGAGAGCTGTTTTGGTATTGTGGAGGTCTTCTTCAATCGTTTTTAACCTCTGATGAAAAGATTCTCTCATTTTCTGTGCAACAAACCCAAGTTCTGCTTTGACCAAGGTAGCATCTGCTACAGCGCTGAGAAAACACGGAGAAAAGCCCAAACCTGTTGTTTCTGTTTTGCCTTCGGCTTCTCCTTCTCCTCTGCTCAAGTGCACTCTCAGCTCCTCCACCTGGCTCCAGAACTCACCTTCCAGGAGCAGCTTCTTAGATAGGATGCTGGCCAAGTCAATTGCTGTATGAGAAACATTTGCTGGCTCCATTAAAACCACCTCAGCCATTCCCTGGATCTCTCTTAAAAGCTGAGATATCTCAGAGCTTGCATTTTTCAATGACTCAGCTATGAGGCTGATAAGAGAGGCTTCAAATGCCACTCTCTCAGACAGCCATCTCAGCTGGCTGGCATCAAACCCTTCTCCTCGCTGCTCCTTGGAGACGTGCTCCTCTTCTCCCAAAAAATCTCCTTCAGGAGTGGGGCTCTCCACGATAAGGCTGTCACTCTGCTGATACTCCGAGGGGACTGGGGTCCCACCCAAGGCTTGGATTGCATTTGATAAGGTTGTTTCCAGGCTGGACAGAGTGACAAGGAACAAGTCTCCCTCTTTTTCCTTGTCTGATTGGGGCAAAGATCTCAGCTGCTCCCTGCACTTCTCCAAGCAAGTCAGTGCTTGATCGTTTTTCATTTGGAAACCTCCCAGCTCGCTAACGTGATTCTCTATGAGCTTGAACTTTTCCTGCCTCTCACTCTCCAGCTGGGAGATCAAAGCATTGACTTGGGACAAGCTGGCCTGAAGCTGTTCCCGCAGCTGTGACTCTGTGCTGGCCCACTGATGGTGAAGGGCGATGAGCGTCTCCTGATTGTGGCCGTGCTGGCTTTCAAGCTTCATCGTCACATCTTTGAGCTTCTCCTCTGTAATGTACAGCTTGGTTTCCAGGGAATGGATGATTGAGAGGTAAGTCTCCGAGTCGCTTGCTCCTGATGATGGGTAACCGAGAGCTGTCTCTGATGACATGCTTTCTTCAGACAGAGATCTGTCTTGGCTGGTGTCTGAAGAGGTGCTGCTTGTCCAGTTTTTCTCCGATCCATCTGGATGGATGTATTTTTGGCACTGGATGCTAGAAAAACGGATTCTCTGCCTCTTGGCCCCCATGACTCCTACATCAGGCTTTGCTAAGGCTTTCTGAACCAACTCTTGGTCCTGGAGTTCTACAGCTTTGGATGGGGAGCCAAATTCCTCCACTGGCCTCTGGCTGGTCTCAAGAACCTCATCCTCCTCCTCCTTCAGTGCGTAAGTCAGAGCTGGGAGGACATCCTGAGTTTGCAGAGGCTGCCCCATTTGGGATGGATGACTTTCGTCAGCCTCCAGATTGGCGCCAAGATCTTCTGCCTCCTCAGCACATGGACCTGTGCCTACAGCAGCTAATTTCTTTAAAGCCTCCTCCTTGGCATTTAGCTTTACTTTAGTCTCCTCTAAGCTATTATCTAAAGCAACCATTTTAACAAAAGCCTCGCTGAGATCTTGATCTTTCTTCTCCACAATTCTCAAGTGCATTTCTTTAACATGTCTCAGCTCTTCTTCTTTTTCTTTCAGCACCTTCTGCACACCCTGGAACTGATCTGACACCTCCTCGAATGACTGCTCCAGATTGCGGTAGTTGGTCTCTTCCATTTTCAACTTTGCTTGTAGCTTTGCAACTTCGTTATCTGACTCAGCAACCTGATTCATGAGCTCATGGAACCGACATTTGATCTGATCTCGCTCCCCTTCCAGCTCCTTGATGTGCTCTGCCAGTTTCTGAATGCTGGCCTCCTTCATCATCAGCTGCTCCTCCAGCTGGTGGACAAGCTCGCTGCCTTCAAACTTTGCACTCAGCTTCTCCTTCTGCAGAATCTCCATTTGCTGCTCGCTATTTTGCAGCTGGTTCTCGTACTCATTGGCCTTCTCCTCCACCTCCTTCAGACTCCGTATCAAAACCTGCTTTTCCCTCTCGCAGCTCTCCAGCAAAGCCTCGTAATTCTTCTGCAGCTTCTCCTCCATCAGGATCCGTGTCTGCTCGCTGGCATTCAGCTGCCTGCTGAGATCTGCAATCCTGTCTTGCAGACGCTGCACCTCCTTCTGATGGTCTCTCTGCAAGGCCTGCTGCATCTCCAGGTCCCGCAGCTCCTGGGTCTTCTCCAAGAGCAGAGCTTCCACGGTCTTCAGCTTCTGCTCACTGGCCTTCAGTTGGGAGCTGAGCGCAGCCTCGCCGTGCTGCCACTCCTCCAGCTGCTCTTTGGCTTTCTCTTTTTCACTCCTCAGGTCGCTCTTGAGTTTGGCCAGAGTCTGTTCTTTGATGGAGAGCTCTGCCGCCGCGTTACTGAGCCTTGCCTGCAGGCTCTGAATCTCGGCTTCGTGGTGCCGGATCACGTCCTTGGCCTCGGCGTAGCTGCGCTTCAGTGACTGAATCTGCTGATTGATCAGCTCTTGACGCTGGCATTGGGCTTCCAGCTCATTTTGGAGGTCTTGGTTGACTTTGTGGAGCCTCTGCCAGGCCCCTGATGGCGAGGCGGCCACCTCGGTCTTAAAAAAATTGATTAAATAGTAGATTAGTAACACTCTTGGCTCTCCCTTCTGAGTGTCACACCTCTGGCCAGGCAGGCCACGGAAAAGCTCCTCACAGCGATTTGGCTGCTACCCACATGCTCCAATTGGGATGATTTGTTCTTGGCACAATTTGTTCTGTTTTAACCAACTTTTTGTTTTGTTTTTGATATTTTGGGGGGGGTTGGTTTTGGTGTGGTTTTTGTTTTTTTTTAAAGGAGTGATAACTGCTTTCCAGTAACAGAAAACATGGACCACAACATCAAACAGCTGTACAGTAACAGGCTAAAAGGATAAATTAAAACAAAACCCCAAACAAACAAACAAAAAAATCAAACAGAACAAAAAAAAAACCAATGAAAAAGAAACACCAGCAGTAAAACGGAGACAGACAGACAGGAGAGAAAGAGGAAGAGTGAGAAGGAGGAGGGGATGGGAACAGGTCAAGAAGAAAGGAACTGCTTTTTTTTTTTTTGAGCGCATTTGCTCGTTGTGTAGTGAAACAAAAAGTGCACAGTTCAGGTAACACAGTCCTACCAACCAAAAGCAACAACAGAAAGTGAGGTGACAGCAAATGACATCACATCCCACCCAAACGCAGGGAGGCAGGAGAGCCGGCGTGGTGATGTCATTTTTGTGACTTAGTGGCTGCTCATTCGCATGAAAGAGATGTTGTTATGCTAAAGTTTAGGACAAGGGAGGAGCTAAGTTCTCTACCTGCAAAACAAAACAAACCAAAACAAAAAAAAAAAAACAAACCCAACCAACAAAGGACAAAATATAAAGCCCAACGAGTGAAAGGAGAGGAAAAGGTATGATGAGAATGTATTAAAAAAAAAAATTGGAAGAAACCAACCTTTGTGAGATTCAAACCAAAGCAATGTAGCATGCAAAGAGAAAACTCACAGAAAAAGTCATGCAAAAGACGACAGAAATTATGGATCTTTGAAAACAAAAGAAAAATACACAGACAGGAAGAGGTGAGAGAAGCACAGCGTTAAGCCTGGGAATTTGGCCTGCCTTGCTGTACTCTGGTTACTGATAAGGAAAGCCCACAGATGTGACACTCAGTTATGTTAAGTTAAATTTCATGCTTTACACCAAAAACATGCAAGAACATCTGCCCGGGACAGGTTAGTAGGTGACCCCTCCCGCCCACCGTGACCAGAGACTGGGGATGTCTCTGGTCTGTTTTTGAGGAGCAGAAGCCCACAATGTTTCTCCCAGTAGGGTTCAAAGTTGGGGTGCTCCAACCTGAGGAAGCTCAGAGCAAGAGAGGGGTTACATGAGGCTGGAGAGGCTTCAGTGCATGGCACATGCATGGGGCGGGAATGTCTCAGCTGCTGTCTTTCAGAACGTGCAGCCTTTGTTATGCCAGGGCAGGGCAGGGCAGTGCTTGGGGGGTCCATATGTGCCTGGTCATGCTGCCAAGGAGGGCTTGGTGCCCCTCAGGCAGCTCAAGAAGGATGAACTGGCATCAGACAATGGCTCCTCCATTGTCCCTCCTCACAGACAACAAAGGAACCTCTCCAAAATCAGGCATGATGGCAGGGGAGGGGACATGAAATTCAGAGGGTCTGTCAAAAAAAACAAAGCAGCTGCGATGTCTGCTCACAGTCTGGGGCTGCACAAACCCCCCACAGTGAATCCACTGCCTTCATCCCAGCAGGGCTTGGTGGGGTTACTCCCTTCTTTCACAGGACTTTAATCCCTTTGCTCCCAGGGAAACATAAGGGAAATCCCCAAAACAATTAGACTGGAGCAAGAAAAAGACTCCACTTCTTCCAAAAGCCCTCTCCAACTTCTAGGTTAACATTTGGGTCACTTCTCACTGCTCATCTCCTCTGCAGACTTGCTCTCTTGCCCTCCCTCTTCGTATTGAAGTGTTTTGCCCAACTTCAATGTGACCAATCTGATGGTGGATTCAGCATCCAGCTTTTAGCCCCATTCCCTGATTTTTCCAGGCTCCAGACAAAGGGAGGTCGGCTGCCTTTGCCCCAGGGAAGTGGGAGCTAGTTACTTTTCCGTCACTGCCAAGTGAAAATGGAACTCCTCCAAGCAAGCACTGTCAGCTCAGGGACTCTAGAAATAACTGTAAGAAGAACTCTTCCAAGGAGGTCACCAGTAATGAAGGCAAGATGCCTCCCTGCCTAGGCTATCTCTGCTGCCTGTGCAACTTTTCTGAGGGAAATTTATCTCATGAGAAAAAAAGGACACAAGGTTTAGCAGTGGGTTTGCTGCCATGGGAGCTGAGTGCATGGCTGTACTGATCCTGAGCCAGTTTGGCCCAGGAGACATGGGCAGGTCAAAATGCTGTCCTTGCACAAAACAGTACTACAGACCCATGAGAGCAGCCAGAAGCTGTCCTGCAGGTGTCACAGCTCCTCCAGGCACAGATGAGCTCAGAAGAAGGGTTGGAAGAGGTCCACTTTGTTTGAAGGAGGGGAGGGAAGGCTTTCCAAGAGATCCAGAACTTCCAAAGCACACTTCTAGGCTTTGCTAAGGAAAGGCAACTTGTAACAGCAGAAACCACCAAGTGATCCAAGACACAAGCAAGGCTGTGCTGGTGCAAAGCCTGCTCGGGCTGTGAGGAACAGGCCTATGAGATACACCTGCATGTGCTGTATTTGCCCATGAACTGTCACACAGACCCCCTAGGCCAGGAGCAACTGCTGACCCAGAAGATACTTAGAAAGCCTTATGCGCACCACACTACCTGTGGGCAATATCTGGGGCACAGAAAGGGGGTAAAAGCTGTTGCAAAGGCAAACACAGTAGAGGATGTGGACAGTGCCAAGGTCCCACTTGTCTTGCATGGCTGTGTTTTGCTCTCCCTTGGGGATGCTAGCAGGTAACTCTGTTCTGTCTACTGCACCCCAGGTGAGAGGTTTTGTTAGGAAGACAGTCCTGGTAAGGCTCCAGAATTAGCAACATCTGCAAGAAGATCAAACATCCTGGAGCCCACCCTGTGGAACATGTCTCTGCATCAGCCAGTGTCCCTACAACACCCTGAACAGAAGTCCAGCAGGGGCCCCCTCGGGCACAGAGGAAGATGGACTTTCTCTCCTCCCCTCTCTCCTACCTGCAACACGTAGCCCTCCCGGGCGCTCTGCTCCCGACCCAGTGCCACTTTCAGCTGGTCCTGCAGGTGCCGGTTCTGCTCCAGGAGCTCCAGGGCCTCTTTCTGCTTCTGCTCCAGCTGGAGGGACATGAAGAGAGACAACACCCAAGGAGTGGGCAGGGGGTCAGCCATTAGGAGCCAGGGAGGAGGAGGCATAGAGCAGAACGAGCAGGGCTTTCGATGGCACTGCTGCTTTACCCTGCTCTGGGATCTGGATTTCATTTTGCCAAGCAAAATCCCTCCTCGCTAAAGAAACAGAGCAACGCCCTCACTTAATTCCTAAAGCTCATGGCAGCAAAGGATGAATGGCACCAGCTCGTGCCAGGCATGACCCCAGAAAATCCCAGCCTGGTTCAGGTCAGCGATACTCCTGGGCACAGCACGCCTGCACCCCTTTCATCCCTGCTAATACACCTTAATCCCAACTAACAACAACCTTTGTTAGTCCAGGCATGAACCTTTTCCAAGTGAGCTGAGTTTCCTCCTTCCTTTTCCTAAAACTAAATTTAAGATTGTTTGATGTAGGCTTCAACTAATGGGCACCTTTGTGGTGTGTGCCACAATTCAAATCAGTTCATAGTTCTGTAGACGTTCAGTGCAGATACAAAACTCTGCAGTTACAGGGACTTGGGTGTGCTGGTGGACCAGAAGCTCAACGTGAGCCAGCAGTGTGCACTTGCAGCCCAGAAAGCCAACCAGATCCTGGGCTGCATCAGGAGAAGTGTGGCCAGCAGGTCGAGGGAGGTGATTCTCCTCCTGTACCTCACCTGGAGTACTGCATCCCGTTCTGGAGCCCCTATTACAAGAGATGTGGAAATGCTGAAGCGTGTCCAGAGAAGGGCCACGAGGATGCTCAGAGGGCTGCAGCAGTTCTGCTATGAGGACAGACTGAAAGAGTTGGGGCTGTTCAGTCTGCAGAGGAGGAGGCTCCAAGGTGTATTGTAGCCTTTCAGTATCTGAAGGGGGCTTACAAAAAAGATGGGGAGGGACTTCTTAGGCTACCAGGGAGTGCCAGGACTAGGGGGAATGGAGCAAAGCTGGAGTTGATGAGATTCAGACTGGATGTGAGGAGGAAGTTGTTCAGCATGAGAGTGGTGACGGCCTGGAATGGGTTGCCCAGGGAGGTGGTTGAGGTCCCATGGCTGGAGGTGTTTAAGGCCAGGCTGGATGAGGCTGTGGGCAGCCTGCTCTAGGGTAGGGTGTCCCTGCCCATGGCAGGGGGGTTGTAACTGGCTGATCCTTGTGGTCCCTTCCACCCCTGACTGATTCTATGATTCTAAAGAGGCACACAAAATCCTCAGCTTGAACTGGACATCTGGTTGATATACATCAATTGTACCATCTCACCAGAGACAGGCTGGCCAACAACCAACAAAAGCTGTTTGAGAGAGGGTAATGAAATCCCACCTTTGGAAGAAGAGCCCTTTCTGCAGCTGCGGGAACACAAAAGCTGCCAATAGAGCTGTTTGGGAACGGACACGGATCTGTGCTCTGCCAGCTCCCCAGGAGACTCTATATCCCCACTTATTACTGTTACAAAGTAGGAATAAATGCAGCTTTTCTAAGCCTTGTTCAAGCTTCCTACAGCTCCTGCAGACAGCCTGTGCCCCACGCACCCTGCTTTACCTCCTTCTCCAGCAACGTGGTCAAGTGCTGCTTCGTCAGCCCCTCGTCCCGGTCCTCAGTGTGGGCCAGGTGCAAGGGTGTGATGGGGATCTGCTTCTCCTCCCGCAGTGGAGTGGTCTCCACCTGGTGCCAGCGCTGCTCAATCTCCACGTGGACATTCTGAGGTTTGATGTCCGCAGGGATGGGCAGGATCCGGTCCACTTCCATCCTTAATGCTTCTTCTGACCCTGCCCCGTCCACGGCATCGATCATCTCGAAGCGCTTGCGCCGCTCCTCTCGCCGCCGGGCCCGCTCCCTCTCCAGCTCCCCAGAGTCGGCATCGGTGGTGCCAGTGTCCCTTGGGAAGGCAGCAGAGCCACTCTTGGAGGAGTCTGCAGCATTTGCACGCTCCTGAGCCAAGGCTTGCTGGATGGGGCGAAACTCAGCCCAGTCAAATGTCTTGGATCGTCCTTCTCGCCGGCGCTCCCGGGCACGGCTCCGCTTCTGCTCCAGGTCCAGCTCAGCTTGTTCCGCATCCGGCTTCTCACTCGGCTTTGGACCAGTCTCGAAGGAAGAGCTTGTTTTACTTTTCTCCTCCGGCAGGGAGCTGCAGGGACAGAGAGAGGGTGATGCAAGGTGTCAGTGGGTGCTCGAGATGGTCAGGCACTCCCACGCATGCCTCGAAGAGCCAAGTGGAAAGGGGCTGCTGGAAGCCCAAGCGCCAATGCCATGTGGGTGCCCCCCTGCCCCTCCATCTGCCATCACTTCTCAGGCACAGGAGCCATCACGCTGGTGTGCAAAGCCTTGGTGCAAGTGACCGCGGCTGCTCCTGGGCAGCCCTGGTACGCGGCTGATTCTGACCTTGCTCCTCCTCTGCAGCCATCCTGGGGCCAGTGACCATGACCCAGCAGCAGCCTGTGGCTAAGGCAGCTACGCCAAACCACCCACTCAGGCACAGAAAAGGCTTTGAAAACTCCTCCAGTGCCAGTGGCTGGCTCGCTGCCCATGTGCCCGGCCGTGGGGCTCCAAGCGCACACACCAGTCAATGCGGCCACAGATATGTCCTTGCGGGGAGGATGCCAACAGTCCCACCAAAGTCAGTCTGGCTTCAGAGCTGCAGGGTGGAAAAGCACAGAGCAGCTCCCAGAGGTCCTGGGTAACAGAGGGGAAAGTTTGCCTTGAGCTTGGCAAAGTTGGGGTATTAATGGGCTGAAAACTTCTCTGTGCCACTATCTACATTGAAGGCATAGATCTCCCCAGGGGAAACCAGCCTCAGGCAGCACAGGCAGCCACTCCGGCACCTACGTGCAGTTGTCAGTGCAGCAAGGAGATTAAGAGTTACTCAACACACTATGGAAGTCACTGGAAATGCTGATTTCTCAAGCAAGGAATGGTTTTTAGTGCCAAGTTAGAGGGTGGTGGGTTGAGAGGAAAGACATACTGGTCAAGCAGGGCAAGTTAATAGGGGAAGGCAACATCATTTCCAACCTACCAATAATATATAATGCAGTATTAGCTTATTAAACGTAGACATGCCAGCCTTGGAACATGCAGAACCAAATCAGAACAGGAAGCAGCAGTATGCTAAGTTTGCAGAGGGAGCCCATTCACAGTGGGTGGCTGATGTTTGCTGAACCTTCTTGGCTACCTGAAGCCCCCAAGATGCTTTCCAAGGCACAACCCTGCTACTCAAGCCAACTGCTGGCTCGCTCTGCTTCCAGTACAACCACAGCATCTCCCCAGGCTCCAGGTTTCTGGAAGGGCGCAGTGGGAAGAGCTGGAAATCTGCTCCTCTGGCCCTTCACTGCAGGCAGATCACTGCTAATGAGGCTCTGACCCATGGGACCACATGCACCCAGACTGTGACACCAAGAGGGAGCAGCAGCAGCACAGCTTCTCTTCCTGTCTAACACAGCCCAGCTCACACAGCCAGCAACCTCATGGTTGTACATATGCCCAAAACAAAGAAGGGAGCAGAAGAGATGACTCTGCATGGGTCTAGGGATAGTATCTTCCGATGCACTTTCATCCAGGATCAAACCACAGGCTCAGCAGAGCTGGGTTTTAAGACATTCTGTCAGTTACAGGCTAAAACCAGCTCAGAGTTAATTCCTTCTTCAGCTCTGTCACTTGCAGCTAATAAAATAAACCCAAAAGGCACAAGGATGAAGCCTCCTCGCTCCTCAACCATTAAGAGATATCCATAACTCCAAAGCCGGGTGCTCAGTCTGGAGTCAGTCAGTGATTACAGCTGCATTTTACATAAGGGAAGCAGGGATGAGATGGAGGCTTAAAATGGAAGAGACTGCTGGGAAAAAAGAGGGTCCTGAGGCCCCTCGGATGATGCTGAGAGACAAAAATCATGCTGCTCTGAACACTACTAGAGGTGACATCTCTTGTGGGTGCATTTCTCCTCTGCTGCTTTCCAAAGGGCATGGGATGTGTGTCAGGGAGCAGAGGGACAGCTGCTGGGAACCGAGTGAAGAGACTCAAAGCCTGACCTGAAGTGTCTCATTTCATCTCCCCCAAGTGCCCCACAGCTATTAATTCTGCTCAAGCATTTCACATCTCCTTCATCCCCGACAAATTAACTCAGATCACATGGCAGGGAAGTATTTATAGGCCAAAATACAAAGTTTTTAAAGATGGGTGGCTGTGGGAGCTGCAAGCCAAGCACACTGCAGCACCCTGCAAGAGGCACATGATGGGTGCAGGGAACTGAGGGGCGCTGGGGAACTCAGACTCAGGACCAGGACCTGAACTCCAGTGCTGGAGTGGCCACCTTCTTTCCTGCAGGTACTTTGTATCTGCATGGTCATCATTAGCAGAGTGTAATCAGCATCTCCGCAGACTGCAGGGCACTGCTGAGCACAGGCAGCAGCACAGCATCTGCCCCCCACACCAAGTTCTGACACAGACAGCAATATAAACAGTAATTAGGACTTGAGAAAACAAGAAAATGTGTGCTTGGTTCAGTGGAGACATGGCAGAAGGCTGCAAGAGTAAGTTGGTTTGGCTGTGTGGATGGGGAGAACACCACCACCCTCCCACAGAGCAGCATCCAGCCCAAGGTCCCTCTCACACCCTGTCTGTGCTGTGCAGACATCTATTACCCTCTTTCACAGAATCACAGAATTGTTTTTGTTGGAAAAGACCATTAAGATCAAGTCCAACCATTCTCTAACTCTACCAAGTCTGGTGCTAAACTATGTCCCACAGCACCACATCTGTTTCTTTTAAACACCTCCAGGGACAGGGATTCAACCACCTCCTTGGGTAGCCTGTTCCAGTCTTTGATGACTCTTTTCAGTGAAAAGGTTTCCTCTAATATCCAACTTAAACCTTATATGGTGCAACTTGAGGTCATTTCCACTTGTCCTGTTACTTGTTACCAGGGAGAAGAGACTGACACCACCTCACTCCTCTCAAGGAGTTTGTAGAGAGAAGGCCTACCCTTAGCCTCTTTTCCTCCAGGCTACACAGCTTCAGTTCCCACAGCCACTCCTCAGGAGCCTTTGGCATTTTGTCCTTCAGCCTTTCAGCAGCCCCATTCCCAAGTCACTCTCCAAGTGTGGATGTAAAGGACATGCCTAAAGCCAGGTGGGATAGGCTGGGATACCCATGCCAAAACAAAGGGCTTGTGAGCAAGCAATGGTGAACACAGCCTTGCTTCACACATGGCACAACCACTCAGCTCACAGCAATGTGACCAACCCACACCAGACTCTACCCCATCCAAAACCAGCTCAGTGGAAAACCACACAAGTGCACCTCTAATTCTCTTCTCCCCAGCTAAGGACTGAGACTCACAGTCTGTTTATGCAGCATAACAAGTAACTGCGCAACTGGCACCTGTGCTTGGATTCTCCCATGAGGGTAAGCCAAGACAAACCACTTTGTGTAGGCTTGGAGCAGATGCAAAGACAGTGAGCACAGGACTACCATGCTGGAGTAACCTGCTAGGCTATAAAGATATCTGGTTCTTTAAAGGCAGAGATGTCCCCTCAAATTTCCTCCGTCTTCATCTTCTTATCTAGTCACATCGGAAGATACCAGTGTGGGGAAATCAAGTGTCAAGACCAGGCTGCTTCTTCCCTTCTCTCTGGCTTTTATTTAAAGAAAAAAAGAGGGAGGGGGAAAAAATAAGGAAAAAAGAACGAAAAATAAATGGCAACTGCAGGACTTCCCATCTGAGGTGCAGGAAAGGAGGAGCATGCAGTGAATCACGAGATATACAAACCACAAAACGTTAATACAGGAGAGAACACAGTATTCCAACCTGGGCTTCAGCACGGATAGTTTCAAAGAGAAGTTTTTCCTGGGATTGCATGGAAATCAAACATACACAGGAGTGAGGAGAGAGGCGGCTTCCCTGAGACCCCCGCGAGATCCACCAGAGCTCGGGCAGGGCTGGGAAATGGTGGCTGAGTGCCAAGAAGGAAGGGGAAGGAGAGAGCGAAAGATTTCCATGTCAACACCACCCAGTGAGAAGAGTCATTCCATCAGTGTGTGGACAAACCTGGCAAAAACCTGCTCCTTCTAGCTAAGGTAAGGACAGAGATGGAGTTAATGGTGGAGCCGTGTCCACAAAGCCTGTAAGAAGTGGCCTGTAGGAGGGTAGCTGGCGCAGTTAGCTGTGAGGAGGTCAAACACCTTTACCCATAGAAGGCACTCTGTGAGCTGCGGGGGGTCCCTTCCTCTGGCACTGACAGCAGGAGGAGACATAAGCGTTACTAACATGCAAGGGGAATGAGCTGCAGCAGCTATCTGGAAGATCAAAAGAGGAGGGAAGACCATTTGCTGGCTGCAGTAGAAAATGTATCAGAGCCAAGCAGCTTCTAAATTGAACCCTGGGCTCATGCTGCCATGACCCACAGAAGGGATGGGCAGCTTGTGCTGAACAGTAGCCAGAGGAAAGGGGGAACCCAGTACAACTGAATCCAAGTGGTTTCACAATACCTGGTGGGGATCCAGAGCAGCCTTGATATAGGAACAGTATTTCATATTCCTACGCACAAATTAAAGCCATGTTTTCAACTCTCTTTGAAATCTGCAGGAGCAACTGAGAGTATCAGCATCCCCACAAAATGCATCAAACTAAGCCCAGAGAGAGGGATGTGAGAAAGAGACACAGCTTCCAGGAACAAACAGGCTCAGAAAGAGGAAAGGAAGGGGATAAGGGAAGAGTTACTCCTGCACAGAAACCAGACAGCTGCAGAGGCTGCTGAACCCCCCCGCCTTTACCTTGTTACATCAGGAGCAGTGGTGGGACGAACATGCTTCATGATGGTCTGGATCCAGTTGCGGCGAATGCCTGAGGTCATGGCAGAGAGGGTGAACTCCCCTTCCTTTGTCTAGGGAGAGAGGAACACCAGCTCAGAGCAGCTGACTGTACCCACCAGTACCTTCTCACAACCCCCAGTACCACACTGCACCCAACTTCAAATACCCAGTGCTGGGACACTGCTGACGGCCATGCACAGGTCAGACCCAGCCCCTCCACCCCCCAGCACACTCACGGTGGCCCTTGGTGTTTCTCAGCAACCAGGTTCTTTTCTTCTGTAGCTGAGATAAAACCTGCCCTTCCCCTCTCTGTATTTTGTGAATCACAAAACCAGCTCTCAAACCCAAAGACAGAGCTCTATGGGACAGGGTGGGTAATGCTGGGTGCCCTGTCTTCAGTGTTTGGGAAGATGTTTCCCCTGCAAGGATGAGCAGCCCCTAGCAGTGCAAGGATGAGCAGCCTCAGCATCTGTCACACAGCCAGACTCTTCCTCCTCCACACATTTTCCTTACATGGATCTGGAAGCCATAGTTTCGCTGAACTGGGTACTCAGTGACATCATAGCACGTGGATAAATCGATTTCTCCATCCAGGTCAGCTGCCTGGTGAGGGAAGAGGTGAAATGAGGTAAAATAAAGGCATAATGCTTTGCAATCCTAAAGTGTGATGAGCACAGCAGGTCCGTGAGACTTTGGAATCTGGGAGACAACCTGCCTGGGGTTGGTTTGGGAGCATTTGGGGCTCCTCCACAAGCAGAGCAATGGGTTGAACACAGATGTGGCAGATGCTTACCTCCTCTGCCACAGAATCCCGGTAGTATCTCAGGCTTTGGTCGGTCAGCACAAACCAGTGCTTCTTCCACTAGGAAACAACCAAGATGGAGCAGTTACAATCTTGCTTTTTCACCATCAGCAGAGCTCATCACAGGTGACTCAGTAGAGATACGGCAGAAGGAAGCAGCTCACAGCCTTTCTCCTCCCTGCTCTGTACCCAGTTTCACTGAGAGTGCCTCCTGGAGCAGGGAGACCCCAAGAGGCAGCAGTGCAAGGCATACTGTGGTGGTTTGCACCACCAGGACTCCAATTTCTCCTGCTGTCATGCACCAGCAGAGTGCTGGAGCTGCAGTGGCACCACACCTGCATGTGACCAAGACAGACCACAAGAGCCATAGGGTACAGTCAGAGCCTTCCCATTAGCTCCACTGGCAAGATAATGCTTTCAGTGGCTGCACTCAAAGTCTCAGAGGGACCTTGGTTTTTAAAAAAAGCAGTAACATGCTCATATTTTATCTGCAGTACTTAGAAATTGACTTGGAGCCATTCTTGGCACTCACTCTACACAAATACACCTGCAGGCTCCCAGCCAGGCACATGCTTACCCAGGGCAGCTTTCAGTTAACAAAGCACTCGCTCCAGCAGGTCATTCCCTAGAGACTTGCCCACAGCCCCAGGATACTCTTAGTGAAGCCTGGGCTATGGTGCTCAACAGCTGTGGGCAAACGGACCTCAATTTCTCTCGACAGGCTGAGCAGAATGCAAGGAAATCCAGGGAAGGAGTGGTCTGCAAACAGCCAGGGCATCAGTGCCCATCTTGAAGGCTCCAATGGAGCAGCACATCCTGCATCTCTCTGGGAATGGACAGGAGAAAAGTGGCAGCAGCTGCTTCCTTCAGTGCCAGCTCAGAGGCACTTATTTATTTCTTGGCTGTGCCATTTCCTCAGTGCTCAGGAGACCTCATCTGAGCCTCAATACTGATGCCAAAGAGGTTGCTTGGTCGCAAGGGAGATGAAACTAATAAGAGAAGGGGCACACACTGCTATCCAAGCTGCCCCAGCTCACTAGAAAGTCACAACACAACATTCAGCTGTGGGGCTTTAAAACCTCTCCAGGCCAGAGTACCAGCTACTCCCAAACACTGTTTGCACAGGGCTCTCACACAACCACTGCTGCCTGGCTCCAGAGTTGTACAAATTCCTCTCACTGCTCTGCCCTAGCACCTACATCTGGTTTCTTCCACGGCTCAACACTGATCTACCCTGCATGGATGTCAGCACCAAGAGCAGCCGCCCGTAGAACCTGTTCAGCCAGGACACTGAAGCGTTAAGTGCCACAGATCAGGACCACCCGCAACACTGAAGACCAAAGCAAAAGGCAGAGCTTCCCCTGGACTCACCTGCCCATCCTCATACTGCTTTGTCAACCAGCCCTTCTTAAAGTTCAGCAGGTCGGGCTGCAAGAAAGGAGAGAGGTGATCAGAGGGGAGGGAAGAAGCATCTCACAGCAGCAATGACTTGATATTGCAGCATTGACATGGCAGCAATAAGGGAGATCAGCAACAATCAAATCCATAGAATCATAATTCGGGTTGAAAGGGACCTTTAAAGGTCATCTAGTCCAAACTGGATCATTCTATTGTGTGGTGGCTCAACCTCCTCCTCCCAAGAGGAACAGAGACGTACTGTATGGTTTATTTCTCCTGCAATTTCCTACTGCAAAGCCAGCATTACAGAGAAAGGAGAAGCAAGGAATTATCATGAGTGCAGCCAGCTCTGTGCTTCGATTGCGTATTACAAAGCACAAACTATCTACTATTGATGAAAGGCTGCAGAGTTCAAACCAAGGCTGAGTTCCCAAGGTTGGAAATAAAGGGAATTCCAGTAGTGCACCACCCAAATGACACCTGCTCTTTCCTCCAAAGTGGGTGCACTGAGATGCTGCAGCTCTGAGAAAAGCAACCAAGACAGCGTGGGATAACTCCCACCAGCCCTTCCTCCCAGCCCTGCCCGTATGCAGGGAAGGATGTGGTGGAAATGCTTTCACTCCCTCGAGGCTGAGCTCCTCCAGCTGCTCCATGTGCTGCAGAGTGGAGGAGGAAAGGACAACAGTGTGTGAAATGCAGCTGGACTGTCTGAAATGGGCTCGAGCAAGGGGAGCAATGGAAAACTGGAAGCCTGTTTGGTCAAACTTATCCTGTGTGGTGGCATATCCCATATTCGAGTGCTCCCACGACGGTGGGAGCCCAGCCCCACTCCACAAAAACACAGGGGAAAGTAAATGCCACCTTGTCCTTCCTAATTTCCTAGAGAACTGCAGAAAGGAGTGGACTGATGCCAGCCTTAGCAGCCCTAGCTGTGATGTGGCTGCAGGCAACACATTCACTGAGTCCCACCAGGACCTGCTGACGAGGCAGTGACAAGCCAAGAATGAACTACAGAGGAAATGGCTACATCCACCTCTGAAGCAGGCTGTGAGAACTGGGCATCCTTATCTCAGCTCCTAATGTACCCTGAGAGATCACTGTCACTATCTCCCTGCTTCTCCCCTGCCAAAGTGTAGGTGGGATAATGCTTACAGGATCTGGGTCCTGTTTAAGCTCTTTCTTACAAAACAGGAGAGAGTCAAATAAAGGATTAACACTTTGTATCAAACCCAAGCAGCTCAGTCAGTCACTTTGCAAAGGAAAACAGAAGGACTGCAAGTGTTAGAGCTGCTCGCAGGTTTGTTATTTATCACCTGAGAAGAGGGTAAGTATCTTCCACAAAAGCAGATGATCCCTCCTTAGCAGCATTCATACTACCTCACTACACTTCTTAGCTTCCTTAGAGTGTAAGGAAAGATGTAGAAGCAAACACAGAGAAAAGATGCTGCCAAACAGCATACGCACATTTCAGGCTGGGCTGCAGTGAGACAATATGGAAGCACCTAGAGTGGGAAGGTCTCTCCTACAGGTTCTGCTCCTCCATGGAAAATACTCTGCTTGGGCAGGCAGAAGAGCGGCTTTGCCTGAAGCTGCAAAGCTGCTGAAGCATGAAAAGTTTGGGACCAGCTGCCACAGAAGGGTATAGACATCAGAAACCAAAACCAGATGAAGCACTTGATGGAAGAGATACCCAGAAAGAGCAAGCCACAGCTTGGCTGTAACCCACTGAGCCTAACAAGGGATGAGCTCTGCCTTGGCTTTTATCCCAGTGGATAACCAATTTTATCTGACACAGCAAACCCAACGGGCAGGGGAGAGTCTTGCCATCACATAAAAGTGTATTTAATGCAAGGAAAAGGTTTTCTTCCCACTGACTGCATGATTTTCTTGCCTTTCACTAGATGATGCGCATCATCTGTTTATGTGCACTTCTTCCATCTTTTTATTATCATGAAGAACCTAAAAACCACAAATCACTTGTGGCTATAGAAATCTACATAAAAAGCTACTAAAAAAAATGACCAAGCTACTGCACTTTTCTGAGAAGTCCTTCAAGAGAAGCTGTCCATCCAGGAAAAGTGCAGCTCTTATTTACAATGGCTGAGTAATCTTTTTGAGATTAGCAAGTGTATTTATTTTGTTCCTGCAGAAGGGTGGTGAGTGAGAGGAGAGTATTTTGTGTTTGTTTTGTGCTGCTTGCCTGCAGGTCTGATGAGCATTTGAAAAATGCAAAGGGAGGAAAACTCAGCGAGGCAGGTTCAGTCCTTCCTCACAGCCTTCGTCCTGCTCACACCCACTTGCAGACGCATAAACAGCAAAGAAGAGGCATCAGAAAATCAGGCCATGTGTTGGGTCTCCTCAACATGCCAAGCATGAAGCCAAGTCACTGAAACCTGCTTCAGATCTGAGCCTATCCCATGTCCTACCTGCTGGCTATGGGGAAAGGAGCAGACAGTCCAGTTTTCACTGGACCTGTCCAGGAAAGGGCCTCTCATGGCCCTAGTGGCTCACCGTCATAGAGGACTCTGTGGACCTTCTGTCCAGCGACTTTGCCCGGCGATGTGGGGACAGAGGAGATGCAGACACATCCAGGATGGAGCCCACAGCTGCACCTTCGCAAGTGAAGTCCTGTGTAAACAGCGTTAGCCCAGATCAGTGCAGGAACTAGGACAGCAAGTCCCACTCTCTTGGCTCACAGCATAAAAATCTGTGTACTTAAGAGGCGTCTCAGGCTCACAAGTGCCATTTCATTGGCAATACTCTTTTGTCCTCTTAGGCATTAATTTGTTCCAAATATATTTAAGCATATCTGGGACTCCCACAACTGCCTATTTCTTTTGTTACTTCACCTCATCCCGACATGTCCTGCCATGCCAGAGCTGAAGTTTCTCTCTTTTTGGAAGAAGGAGAAAACACAGTCTGGAATTAGCCTGATTAGGACAGAGTAAACACCAGGAATAAATTTTTTTATAGTGAGGGTTGTGAGATACTGGAACAGGTTGCCCAGGAAAGTTGTGAATGCTCCCTCCCTGGAACTGCTCAAGGCCAGGCTGGACCAGGCCTTGAACAAACTGATCTAGTGAAAGGTGTCCCTGCTCATGGCAGGGGGATTTGAACTAGGTGATCTTCAAGGTCACTTTCAACCCAAACCATTCTATGATTCCACTCTGATCCGCAGCTGGGCCAAGGGAGCAGAGCAGCAAGCAGCAAACCGGCACGGACTAAGCACACACAGCGTTCTGGCTGCTGCATGAGTCTGATCCAGATCCTCTGCTTCACCCAAGGACAAAGCCTCGGGCTAAATCCTGGAGCTAAACCTTGTCTCTCGGGTTGCTGGATCCCAGCTGCCATCCTCTGAAGCCCAGCACAAGAGCTCAGCCGAGCAGCTTACTCGTTTCCGCGGGAAAACTCTCTTCTCGCTCCTGCCCTGCCGCGTCTCGCTGGAAAGGGCAGCGCCGCCTGGCACGTTCGTCTCCATGTGCTCTGCGGTCTCTATATCCAGGGCCTCAAATTTTTCAATTACTTGGGACCGCCTGGAAAACAGAGAGAAAAAAGGAAACCAGAGCCAGATTAAACACCAGAACTGCAACTGGACTGAGCTCTACAGGCCCACAAACTTCCGGCTGCAGCGCCCCTCACCCCAATGTCCATGGCACACCTGGTTTTGGGCCCCGTTTCTCAGCAAGCTCATTTCACTTGGGGCCAAAGCTGGGAAAGCCTTCCTACAGCTCCATGAAGAGTACCTTCTTAAACAGCCAGAAAAATCTTGCAAAACCAGCAATATGTTTTGACTTGTGAATTTTCCAGCCCCTGGAGAAGCAGGGAGTATTGAGCAGCTCTGGATGAAGCTTTGATTTTACTTTCTGGCACTGCAGCTATTGATGGCCCTCCAGGCCACAGAGCAGAAACACATCAGAGCAAGCTGAGGTACAGAGGTAATGGACGGGTTTGGGTCACCCTGTGTGCTCACTGCAATCAATACCCTGTAAAAATGTAGCCCCACATGGGTAACATCCACAGGATCGCACTATGTGGCCGCAAGTGCCTGCAGATAAGGGGTCTGGCTTGCAGAGTGCATCAGCTGAAGAGGCATGAGATGAGGAGCACCCTGTGCAGGACACCCTCTGCAAAGCCCTGAGACTCTGCCCTGCTCTAACACTGATCTGCAAATCCAGTGTGGACAGCAGAGAGCACAGCTTGGGCTCTCAGACACTGCCTCTGTGGCCCATCACACTGTGGCACACACACCTCTGAAGACAGAGGAGAAATGTGCATGGAGCAGGAGCCAAATCCACAACAAACCCAAACGAGACACTCCTGAGAATAAGCAAACACCTTTGCAGGGGGAATTAGAAGTGCCATTTCATCATGAAAAGCTGCTTGCTGACCCACAGGAGAGGAAATACTGGAATTCTCAAAGGACCTGCTGATGTCCAAGTCTGCATGCCCAGGGGTCTGGGCAAGTACCAACCTCAGGTCTTTAATCACAACCTAAGAATGCTGCAGCAACCCATAACCAACACACACACACCAGCTGAGCTGCAGGCTGTGAGGTTTAGAGATCCATTTTGAGGCTTCCCAAAGAGATCAGTTCATGAGGGTTCTTGATACCAAATCGGGACCCACACACATCACATCTAAACTCAGGGCTGGCTTGCTTTGTGTGAACCTCTAATGTGCATGACAACCACAATGGCAACCACATGAGTGGAAACAGGTTAACCAAAAAAAAACATCTTTAACACTACCCACAAAAAGGAACAGCAGGTTAAGAATGCAAACCACAAGAGATGTTCAATTTTCAATCAAAATTTGCACCAAATTCCATGAATGTGACCAGAAGTCTGAAGACATCACATCCCCCAGCAGGCTGGGGGCCCCACTACTGCTGCTCAGAGCCAGGCTGCCAGGACTGAGTGCTGAAGCCCACAGCCAAAGAGGAAGGGACTAAATCCCTGGGGAAGACTTGACTTTGCAAATTCAAATGTCTGATGTTTTTGTGGGACATCTGCTCAGCCCGTGCTGCTTCCCAGTTTGCAGACTGGGAAGAGACTAGCATAGAGCTTCCAGTCCCCTTGGGATGTTCTGCTCACGAGATGTCTGTTCACATAAACCAGCACGTGGAGCATAAATTCACTCCTCCATTCACCAACAGACAGGGAACTGTTTTGGAAGTCACCATTTTTTAACCCTTTTTACACTGGCCCAGCCTTCTCTGAGTCACAGTTTAGAAGGAAGATTATCCGTGAATTAACATCACCTGTGCCCTATTAGGTGAAGGTCTGAAGGAAAACAAACCAGGAGAGGAAAAAAAACCCAAACCCACCCAAAAAGAAACCCAACAAAACCAAACCAAAACCTCAAAACAACTGAAAAACCATGAAACAAAAATCAAAAGCAGGTTGATTTCTCATGAAAGGGGCTGCACCACCAGGTTGTTCTACGGCTTGAGATTGAGATGAGATGGTAGCGAAGCAGGCGAAGTAAAGGCGGACACGTCACACAGCAACACAGCAGGAGAAGGTGGAGAGCAACAAGACCTGGAAGAAAACAAGGCTGGAAAATGAATGAACAGAAGAGGAAATTATATATCTACATACAAAATAAAATCAAAGTCATTCCAGTAATTCGTCATTGGGAAAAAAGGAGGAGAAAACCAAATCACTGCAACCAAATCACAGCCCCGAGGGTTAATATCGTTTGGATTACAGGAAAAAAAATCAGTTTGCTTTTTTTGCCATTAGATCAACATTTCAGAGAGGTTTCTGCTAGAGATCCTGGGGGGCCAGGGAATGGAAGGACTCTCATCTCCCCACTGTGCCAAGGAGAGAGCTGCTCCCTCTTAGCAGCAGCAATGTGGTGGCAAAAGAAGGCTGTGGACAGGTATGAAGAAGCGTTTTAAAAGCTGTGGTGCGGTTTAGTGCTTTCCCAACCACCGAGCTGGTCCCAAGGAGCTCCTGGGCCATGCAGGCTGTTAATCTTTTCCAGGCCACTAAACTCGAGCTGCAGATCTCATCTGTTAGGTGGAGGGGTGGGAGCAGTAGGAAGGAAAGCTATAAAGACCAGCACGAGCTATGGTTAAAGTGATTTTCTTTGATTGGAAACAAGGGCTTGTTTTTATTGGATCCATTCATTACTTAGCAGCAAGAAAGACAGTCAGTGTCAGGAAAGGGAAGAGGAATGTCCCCAAAAGGTTCACAAAGATGAAGAGGATAGTTTTACAGGAAAAAAATCCTGTAGCTGAGAGAGCAGGCACTCTTCTCTACAGGTAGAAGTAGCATTCAGAGCAGAGCCTTACATCTCAACAAGCTCCACAGAAAGAATCTGAGAAAGAAAAGGCAGCTCTGCTATTCACCCACTCCACTGACCATGCTCCTACAGCAGACACCACAGTGGACTACAGCCAGCGTGAGCAGAACATGGGAGTCACCCAGAAAAGCCATGGGTTTAGAGGCTGCATCCCTGCAGTTGTCCAAGAAAAGTCAAATTTGCCAACCAGGAATCCCGATGCTCTCCCAGGGATCTGCAGGAGATGGGTGAGCATGCAGTAGTACACTTGGAGGAAGGGAGTCTGGGTTTTTGCACCCCAAGGACTCCCCACCTGATGGTGGTCTCCTTCCCAAAGCTACTGCCACTCTCCTGTGACATGCCAAGAGTCATCCCTGCATCTGCAGTGCCCTGCTGGGATATGAGGACAGAGGACATCCCTGCAGCACTCTTTAGCTGTGATTTTCTGAGCAAAACAAGCTTTGAGATTCATCCATGTGGTTTCCAGAGCTTTTTCTTCTTAGGGATGAGTCTGAGACAGAAGATCTGAGGCACGGCTTGATCTCCCTGGACACAGACTGTCGCCAGGGCTGGTCGGGCACAGACGTGCCAGCAGCCCTGTCCTGCCACATACCAGCAGAGGGAACTCGCACTCTGCCGCGTCGCCAAAATCAAGGAGATTATCTCCTGGTTTCTGATTCAGGTTCTGAAGTAGCTACGAGCTCAGACGTCTGTCTGCATGGGGCATGGAGTCAGCATCAGATACGAATGGACAGCCCAGGAAATTTCCAGCACAGTCCTGGACTTAAGTCACATCAGATCTCTTACAACAAGGAAACAAGAGAAGAAGCCTTGGAAAATGGCTTTATCTGGAGCTAAGCCTACAGGTGTGTCACTCAGGATGCAGCACTTGGTACCCAAAATAACTTTTTCATCCATAGCTCTGACATTTTATATTTACCCCTATAAATCAGCGCAAAAAAATATGGGAGGAAAGGACAAAAATACCAACAGAGTTTGTTTGACTTCACTGAGAGATGCAGGGCAGACCTGAGCGATGCTCAGCTGGTGGCTATGGGGTTGGCACGTGGGCAAGTGATTTCAGGCAAGCATTCCTGGATGTTAGTGGGTTACCAGGGAGGATTACTAGAAATGGTGCTAAACCCAGGGTAGAAAAGCTGACTCCACCAAACAGAAGAGAGTTCTTGTATTTGTTCAACCTCAAGCAGCACAGTCTGAGCTTGGAGGAGAAAAATGAGAGGGAGATGTGAACTAAGTAAACTCAAACTTAAAAAGCAGCCAAGCCAAGCTGAGGAGGGTGCTGGCAAATGTTAACTCTCTGGTGTGACGCTGGACTGCCTCTCCATGCCCTACTGAGTCCACCCAAGCTCCAGGACACAGCTTCTCCACCCACATGGGCCAATTCAGAAAGTGAACCAACTTATCCCTTCGAGCTGTCCTTCCTCACAGCACACTTCTCCAGAGCCCCAGCCAAATCCTCCAGCATATGGAGACTCCTTGCCCTGCTGTCTGCTATCACCCTCCTCCCGAATTCTGGACTGGGCTCAGCCCAGTGGGGAAGATCCTCGTGCCTGGTGCAGCACCTGGCCCTCTCCCTACACCCAACCTACTTTGAAAAGGTCCTGAGAGGAATTTTTGCCAATATTGATAAAAAAAAAAACCCAAAACACCCTGTTAAACAGCCCCAGGAGCCCAGCTGGGCTGGGAAAAAGATTTTCCCTGGGAAAAGGCACTTGTCAGTAGGTAATAAGTGGGGCTGGCATTAAAAAACTATGGTCTCTGACAGCAGGGTTCTCTCCTGAGCCCTGTTATCGGCTTGTAGATGTACTTCTCCCCGTCCTCAGCTGGCACATTCCAGCTTGGTGCTGGATCCCAGTGCTGCACAACACCCTTAGGGCTGGAGCAAGAGGAAACTGGAGGAATGTGCTGTCCTCTCATGCTGGGAACAGGTGCTGCCCAGGGCATCCCTGTGCAAGCAAACACAGCAGGGGTACGACCTCACCCACACCTGAGCCAATACCACTTCAGCCTGAATAACAAACAGCTGATGACTTTCCTCACCCCCATTCCCAGCCAAGGTGGCCAAGAGACCCATGTGGCATCCTTCTCTTCCATACTGGGAAAGATCCATTTCCCAAAGCAGAGGAAGCCAAACCCACACTCTTCTCCTGTATTCCCAGCACGGCACTCAAGGCGCAGGCTGCCGGGGCTCGGTTTGGGTTCCTCCTGCCGACTGGCAGCACCAGCACAAAGTTGTGCCATGCTTCCCAGACCCGCTCCCAGCTCTCGGAAGCCAGACTGGAAAACAGTCCTTTAGGGGCTGGGAAGAAATGGAGAAGTGCCTGATGAAACTGTGCGAGAGAGAACATGCCCGGAGGAAAACCAGGGCAAGAAAATGAGACTGGCAGGCAGCCCTCTCGCCCGGGGCCTGTCTCCCAGTTCGCTCTGCTGCCCTCACCGCACAAATGCGTCTCTCTCAGGGCAAGCCGAGCCCGTCCTTCGCCTCGCCCCCCAAGCACGCCGCTGCAGGCGCGTGTGCCGCTGCCCTCCCTGTCCTCCTCCGCGCCGAAGCTGTTTTGCAGCCCTGCCTCAGCGCTGCAGCTGCTTCTCCTCTCCCAGATTAATGCCGTGACATTTTGAAACCTCTCTCAGCTCATTAGGCACTTGCGTAACACACCCAGCGCTCACACCATTTACAGAGCTAACCTAATTAATGGTGCCAGCTGCCAGCGTGTGCCGCACCAGGGAGGGGACGGCAAGGGTGGGCGTGCTTGCAAACAGAGCTACTGGACATCACCCACCTCAGCTAGGTGTTTCCAAAGCGGCCAGGCTGGGTGGCACCTGCCTACTGCCGCTACTAAGGGCATCCCACGCCTGGTGGGTGTGGATAAGCATCCTTAAACCCAGGAAGCCTGTAATACAAAGGGGCTTCACGTGCCCAGTGCCACCTGCTCCATCCAGGGCTGAGGCGGGGACGCAGTCTTGCTGCCATTGCAAGCATGCAAGGAGGAGATCAGCCACACATCCCTTACCTTCTCTCACTGCCAAAGAGCCGGGCCACTTCTTCTCTCCCAGGGCTACGAGCCCGGGTTCTCCGCTCTAGCCGTTTCCTCTCCACCTGGAAGGCCTCACGATTACTGATCCTAATGGCCTTGGGAACGTCGGCCAGGGTGGTGTACTGCCGGCTGGCTTTAAAAGAAAGGGGACGCCCCGATTTTTCAGCTCCCCTTCCTATATCTCTGCTGCTGGAGTCCTTGTGCATGGGAAAACTGCTCTTCGAGTCCAAGGAGTTCAGAGAGGAGCTGTGAATCATTCGGTCGCCTGATCGGGTACCTGGGGAAGGAAAGGGCTGGGCATGCTCCTGTGAGGGCGATTTGGGATAACTGTACCTGTTGTTCGGGGTGCTAGGGCTGGGTGGGCTGGGTGGGGGCGGCAACTGCTGCTCTTCCAGCTTCGAGTCTTGCTTGGTCTTCTCCAAGGAAAAGTAGCCACTCTCAACACGTGTCTTCCGCCCACAGTCTACTCGGTCTCCGTTCATGGAGCTCTCGTCTAAGGATCAGAGAAGTCACTCTGCTTGGTTTCAAATCTGAGTTCTTTTAATGAAAACCACCCCAATTTCACTCAGGACAGGGGCAGGAAATGAGAGCAGAGATGGTCTGAGCCCCAGGCCCACACTATGTCTCCTCTTCTACCCTTGGCTTTTTCTCCTTGACCACCCTTCATGTTCCTGGAGGCAATGGAATGGACTGCAGGGAACTGGAAATGTTGATCCAACCTTTGGGTCAGGCTTGCATGTTTGAAAGATCTAAACCTCCAAACCAAGAAATTAATGACTGCAGTTACTGCTCTGCACACATTTCCATCCCTGCCCTTCCCAGCCTGGCACTGACTGCAGCTCCATGGGCGCAAGACAATGGACACCTTGCTCCTGGCAGCCAGGAATGGATGGAAAAAGTTCCCTATCCAGGTGGATAGATAAAGGAAATGGCCACAGCACGTGGGACCTGTCCACAGCCCTGGCAGGAAGAGTCCCCAGCCCCCATTGTTCCAGGGAGAACAATGTCACAGCCTTGGCGCCTTCCAGGGACTCTTCAAGGAGACCATTTGTAAACAGGGCCCCGATGCAGGGGTGGGAGGAGGAAGCAGTGCTCAAGGCTCAGCAGCCCTGATAGACGTGTTGAGCGCAGCATGGGCCTCAGGTGCCCCAGGTAGAGGGGCTACAAAAGGCATTTTTCACCTTGTTTTGCCCCCAGCAGAAAAGCAGGCAGCCCCCTCTTCCCCTGAGGTAGTTCTGGACCCTATGTTGTGATTTTCCAACATGTGATATAATTTTTTTCCTGCCTGAACCCCAGTCTGTAACACTTTGCTCTGGTCCCTGCACAGCAGGGATGACTCCAGAAACCAAACCTGCAGGAATGTTTTCCCTCTACAGCAGTTTTTTGCCAGCTCAGCTGCCCAAACCAGGTCACTGCAGTGTCATACCAATCCTGGCACCTCCTGTCCCTCACCTTCCTTACTCTCCAGCACGGAATCCTTCAGGGAGCTGGCAGCCCCGGCCTGGCCTTGTACTGGGCTCTGTGCTGGGCTGATGCCGCTGCTCCCATCCGCTTGGTCTTTGCCCCTCATTTCTTCCTGCCAAAGTGTGGACTTGGTGGCAGGAACCTTCTCTGCACTGGGGATGTTGCTGCTGGTCACAGCCATCTTAGCAGGACCAGGCTCCTAAAGAGAAAGGGGAAGACAAGACAGAAGGGTCAGAGAGGTTTTACCCAGACCTGCACCCAAAGTCCCCTTAGGGCTATCCACAGATATTTGGGTCCCACAGACCATGGGTGCTGCCTGTGACACATGACACAACAGGACATGGGTAAGAACGGGGACAAGGCTTCTCAGCCATGTGCCACCATCATGTTCTCGAGATGACAAGCTCACAGGTGGAAATCCTACCCCAGGCAGCACAGCTCTGGGGACAGGTCAGGACTTCCTTGGCCAAAGGGACCACTGCTGCTCTTGCAGTGAAAGAGGAAACATCCCTCAACGCCCCTCCCAGGGAAGAGCTCCTGAAAGTGGCTACCCCAGTCAGGAAAAGATCCAAAGCAAAGGTGAGTCAACAAATGAAGGAGACCTTTGGCCAGGTGCTGCAGAGCAGCTTTGGGTTTGGATAGGAACTGCCCCTCCCAGTGCAGTGTTCTGGACACTGTGCCTGTAACTACTTGGGAAAAGCCCTTCTCATGCTCACACAGCCTAGCTCTGAGTGGAGCAAAGCCCTGCCTCTTCCCCAGTGCCAGAGCCCCATGCACCTCCACTCACAGAATCACAGATTTGTTCAGGTTGGAAGAGGCCTTTAAGATCATCAAGTCCAACCATTAACCCAGCACTGCCAGGTCACCTCTAAAACAGGTCCCTCAGCACCACATCAGCATGGCTTTTAAATCACTTTGCTATGGGGACTCCACTTCTCTGGACAGGCTCTTCTAGGGCCTGATAACCCCTTCAGGGAAGAAACTGTTCCTCATGTCCATGCTCTTCCCAAAATCTTCTGGTGACCGCAGGAGCGCTCTACAAATTCATGTGCAGCACATGGAACCTGCAGAGAAATCTGTTGGGTTCTGATGCAGGAAACTTGGAAATGCTCCCCTCACCTCCACCATAACCCAGTTTGGAGTGACAGCACACTCTGTGTAATTGGTGCAAATGAATACAACATCCCCCATTTCCTTTTGTAAGTCCCTGGTCCTTCTGCATGTCCTCTGCACGTCCCTGGCCCCTCTGTGGGCTGTCTCACAGGCAGCTGCTGCCTTTCATACATACAGACCAATACCAGGTTTCTCTCCTGGGTCCCATTTGCCAGGTCTCAATTTTCTCAGTGTTATAACTAAAAGCCAAAAAAACCCCAAACCCGAAGAAACCAAGCTAGAGGACATGGGATGGAGGAGAAAATTAATTCCCTGCCACCAGCAGCCACATTGTTTGTCACAGCAGGTTTGCTACAGGCCACTGATAATAAAACTCAACCGTTGCTCTACTTGGAGTTGCCCCTTGATTTAAGAAGGAAATACAACATCATACTGAGCTTTATGCTATTTTAGAACAACACCCAGCATCTTAAATGCTTCTTTAGCTAATAATGGGCTCTGGAACCCATCAGGTGGTGATGCCTACACCAGACT
This sequence comes from Tricholaema leucomelas, assembly GCA_013400475.1. Lineage (NCBI taxonomy): Eukaryota > Metazoa > Chordata > Aves > Piciformes > Lybiidae > Tricholaema lacrymosa > Tricholaema leucomelas. The sequence continues at coordinate 230,974 of WAAF01002155.1, read as the reverse complement.
TCGGTGTTTGCAACCCAGCAGCTCACGTTTGGTGCAGAAGAGACAGCAGCTTTCACAACTGGTCCAGGGTTTGTCTCTGTTCATTAGCAGATGTTTTGCTGTTGTTGTATTAAGCTTCTGCATTAGCAGACTATTTGCCTTAAAGCCGCCAATAAATCAGTGACAATTAACCCTCCTCCAAAGTCTCCAGATTGTGGGAAGCTTCCCAGCTGCTTGTTCCCTTTCCATGGAGAAAGGGGAATCCAGGAGAGTCCAGGCCAGCAGCCACAGCCTGGGGATATGGGTGGTGAAGAGCATCCCCTCTATCCCCCCCTCTCACATCAGTGGGTTTTAGCCCTGCACCTCCAAATTGGTGGATTCCAGAGCTTTACTGAAACTGTCAGGGATCTCCCAGGGAGCAGGTTCTGGCTCTGTGCACAGCCACAGCAAGCAGCAAATGACCTCCACTTTTACAAAAGTCCCTGCGGAAATTTCACTCTAAAGGAATGCAGCGTTGGAGGTAAACGCTCCAGAGTTCACAGGCATCCCACTCGAGAGGACCCCGTTTGAGCAGAGTCGGATCAGACAACCTCCAAAGTCCCCTCCATTCTCAACCTCTCTCACACTCATCGATCCAAAAGCTGATCACCAGCTTAGAGTATCTATTTTTACATATCCCTTACACACTCCCCCACATAATTATTTGTGGATAAGTATTTAATTAGACAGAGACACGAGGGCCAAAAAGGAGTCTATAAGCAAGCAGAGGAATTAACTCTTTGCTGCTCAGTGGAATAAACAGCTCCAAAAAGGAACACGCACCAAAATCAGCAAAACCAGCATGAAGTGTGTCTGGGCATGCTCTACGTACCCGAGCCTGCCGCACCCCTCTGCAAACCTGTCCTGCAACAGAGCACAGAGCCTCAAATCCCACATTTCAGCCCCAAATCTTGCCTTGATTTCCTGGGGAGAGCAGGCAGGTGAAAGCTGCCAGCCCAGAGCACAGCAAAAGCCACAAGAGAAACCTGTTCTTTCTTCCCCCCAAGATCATAACCTGCTTGCAAAGCAAAGGTGGAAACATCTCTAGGATTGCACTTGAACAACTCCCGTGCAAAATCTGCAGCTGGAGCAATATTCCCAGCTTTTCCTGTGTTGTTTCCACTGTTGGCCCTGCAGCAGGAGGATGCAAAATGATTGGGGCGGGGGGGGGAGCTGAAAACGGCCCTGATGCCTCAGGAACACCAGTCTGCATTCAAGTCTTGCTGTAGCACAGACAAGTTAAAAACTACACAGGAATGAGAAAATGCAGGAATAGCCTTTGTTTGGATTTCTTTGTTTTAAATCCTGAAGGTGTCCATCTCTCCCTGAAGGATTCTCAGGCACCATTCCCTGCCAGATTAGGGGGCGGCAGCCTTGAGAAAATCAGGCTTTCTCCTCCAGCATGAGGGCAGTGAGCTGAACAGCAGCCAACTACAGGAGAAGCCATTTCACAGATGGGAATTGGGTGCCGATTTTCTCCTCAGCATCATCTCTCCTTCCCTGGACTAGCAAAATTTGGCAGACATCAGGAAGATGCTTCCTGCACATTCCTTTTGCCTTTGCAGGTTGCTTGTGAGCATCTGACATTGCAGCATCCATCTAGTGGTGGGTTTCATGCAGAGGTGGCTTTGTAGAAGTGAATTTGAGTCTTTTTCTAAGTCTGTGGGACCAGGAGTGATGGAAGGGAGAAGGTGGAAGGAAGGCAGCAAGTGGAATGGGGGGAATGTCCCACCAGGCTCCATGCTCACCCCATCCCCAAGCACCTAGGAAGCTCATATGCCTGTGGGCAGCCAGTATCCTTCCCACAGCTGCTTCCCTTATTTGGTGCTCAGGAGCTCTGATCTTGTACAGTTTCCAAGAAGTTGCCATGGCGATGAAATGTAACCCAGAATGATGTTTTTCTGGCTCTGTGCCTCTTCTCCTCTCTGTCCCGTCCCACTCTTGAACCCAGCTTGGATTTAGTGTTGCACTAGGGATGGGGTGAGCATCCCTGCTCTGCTGCATCGGCTCACTTAAAGTCCCCAGTGCAGCAGCCCCCTCTCTGGGGCTTCAGGACCAGCAACTTTTAACACATCAGCTCTTGGCCTTGGAAGGAGAAGGTGTCTTCCCTGGAGCATCACCAGAGCTAGCATTTGAGAGACTGTGATGATCCCAGCCCTTGACAGGGCGTGGTTCAGTTCTTCCAGCCTGGTGTACAAAAAAGGATCACTTTCCCCCGAATTTTTGCATCTCTTTGAATTTCTTTATCTGGTGGAGTGGTGGAAACTTGACTCAGACAAACGCTGTACAAAACTCACTCATGGCCTGGTCTGCACAAGGACAATCTTGAGGATTTCATCAAAGGGGACCTGAAAACCGGAGCTCAGGGGAGCCCTGACACTGTTTTCATTCCCCCAGTGCTGCAGCCCAGCTCGGCCGGAGGAGCCCTCCCAGTGGGTCCCCCACGGTGGTGGGACGCGTGCCCGGAGGTTGGGCGGCCTCGGGGACACGGCTGTTCTCAGCCTCAGCAAAGGACAAGGGTGGCCTTGGGGTCACGTTCCCCATCTGTGGGATTCTCCCCCACTCAGGCCACGTGGGAGCCCTGCAGGAACGAGTGAGTCACGGCCAGCCCCGCATTTTACCATTTATAGTCAGAGTGAGCACGAAGCCACCGCCACGTCCCTGGAGAGCCCGGCTCCAGCCCCCGGAGGTCCCAGCCTGGCCCTGGCCTTTAGTATTTTCCTTTCATTCCCATTATCTCTGGGGTCATCTCAAAGAGGGTAACCAGAGCCTGATGGAATTTCATCCTGCTTCTGCCGAAATGGCCAGTGAACGGCCAGGCACCTCTCTGCGGTCCCTCGTGGGGACCACACAGCTTTCTGGCTGCTCCTGGCACAGGCTCTGCAGGGCTGGTGCCACAAGTCAGTGCTCAGAAGGTAAAATGTAGCCTCAAAGCAGCCAGGAAAGCAACAGCAGCAGGGTGTGACCTTGGCAAGTGATGATCAAGAATTAATTCATGCTGTCCTGGCTCCTCTGGCTTGCCATGGCTCTTGCCCTCCACACAGACAGCATCAGAGGACTGGGAACCCACTGGTGCAGCTGGTTTGGTAGGATCTTCCCAGGGAGCAGAACAAAATCACGGCCCTGAGTAGGAAGCAAGGGACCAGGCAACAGCATATGTCCTGCTGGGGTTACCTGGGGAGTTGGGGGCTCTACCTTCCTCTTCTTCTTCTGATTCTGCTTGTTTGTCCTTGGATAGACTATCAGCATCTCCAGCCACCTGCAGGCAGAGAAAGCAAAAGCTGAGTGCTGTGCTGAGGGGAGCAACAGTCCCACAGCCTGCAGACGCTCCATTGTACCTCCTGCCCCATCCCACCTCTGGGACAGGCTGCCTGCAAGCTCCAGAGACTCTAGCCCCAGCCTTCTGGGGTTTGTAACTTGTCCATAAGCACAATGTCAAGTTGGAGCTGGGCTCACAGCTTCTCCAACCCAGTCAGGGTCAACGCTGTAAATAGTAGTCAGAAATCCCAGAATCCCAGACTGGTTTGGGTTGGAAAGGACCTTTAAAGGGTATTTAATTCAACCCCTGTGCAGTCAGCAGGGATATCTGCAACCAAAGCAGGTTGCTCAGAGCCCCAGACAACCTCATCTGGAATGGTTCCAGGGATGGAGAATCTACCACCTCTCTGGGTAACCTGGGCCAGGGTCTTACTACCTTCAGTGTAAAAATTTTCTTCTTTCTCTCCAGTCTGAATCTCCCTCTATTAGTCTCTCTAGTCTGAATCTCCCTCTTCTAGTTTCAAACTATGCTTTGGCAATAGGGCCTGCTAAAATCATCCCAACCAGCTCCTGGGGGAAAAATGAGGTAGGGTAAGAGTGGAGGAAAGATGACCTCAGGGTCATTTGGCTCAAACTCCACTCACTGCAATAGCAAAGTCATGGCCAAGGCTGACATGGGTCAGGAATTCAAAGATCCTGAAAGACAGTCAAAAGAGACAGAGTCTCTGGCAGGATGTTCACCCTTCAGTAATGCCAAAGCTCACACAAAGCACTTTTGTCCAAGAAAGAGCACTGTGAACTTGACATCAAGAAGTCCATCCCCTGCACAAGCTGCTTTTTTGAGGAACCCTCCTGTGACTTCCCATTGCAGCCTGACAACCTGCCCCTGCACCTCTGGAAATCTACTGGGAAATATTCCTCCTTCAGATCTTTTCTTGCCTCTCCTGTTCCCCTCACTCCACACACTGCTGCTGTAAAGCCTTTTGAGATGACCACATCAAGTGGTTTTTGGTTAAGCAATAAAAGACAGAAGCACACAACAAATGTAAAACTAAATTCTCCCCCAGCCAGGGAAATCATCCTGTCATGCTGCAACTGCAAATGAAACCTGCTTGGCTTGGACCCAGAATGGGACTGTTTGGGGATGATTAATGTTTGCAGTCAGGAGCAAATGCACTGCTTCAACATCCAGTGCTGGGCCAATGAGCAATAAATCAGCCCCACCTTGCTCTGCAATGCTTCTCCCTCCTGCGTGGTGGGCAGGACCAGCAACAAAAGGCTGAGCTGTGAAGCGGAGCATACAGAGAGGGAGAAGAGAGCAGTGCATGGGGGCTGGCTGTGTTTTGGGGCATAGTCATTTGCTCCTGTCTCGGATGGAGAGGAGGAGCTGGCTCCCCCATGCCATGATTCCCCCATGTTATAATCCTCCCACACCTCTGCGCACTAATTCTCTGGCCACTGCAACCCCTCTGCTGTAGAAGCAGCCAGGGAGGTGGGCATGCCTCCAGACAGCAGATCTGCTAGCCTGAGACAGTGCACACAGTGGGAATTAGCCACATTCAGGTGTCTCAGAAGGGAAATCATTATTTGGCTGGTATTTACCAAAATCAGCAAAGTCACAATCAAAAAAAAAAAAGGCTTGGAAATAAAAATAACCTCAACGGAAAGCATGGGAATGAGGAAAAACTTCTTTTCTTTGAGGGTGCTGCAGCCCTGGAGCAGCCTACCCAAAGAGGTTGTGGAGTCTCTTCCTCCAGAGAGATTCCAAACCTGCCTGGACATAGTGCTCCTGGGCAACCTGCTGTGGATGCCCCTGCTTTAGCAGAGGGGTTGGACTGGATAATCTCCAGAGGTCCCTTCTGACCCTCACCATGCTGTGATTGTGTGACTCTTTTGCTGCCAGGGCTCAAGCAAGCAAGAGACACTGTGCCTTGGGAAGTAGTTACGAGCAAGCAACTAATCTCTTCAACTTTCTGTTCTAGTTTCAAATGTCAACAGATTTTGGGAGGGATACACCAAGCTTCAGACATCCCAAGTGGGAAACACTGCCAAGTGAGCAGCAGCACCATCACAGTCTGCTGCTGTGTACCAATGGCTTAGCTCTCCCATGGCTCTGCACCCTCATCAGTGTCAGCCTCAACCCAAGCCAGCACAAGGGCAACAGATGAGGATGTTTCTAGGTCACCATCCAAGACCTGGAATCAGGAGATCTACTGCCATTTGCTCATTTGAGTGGTCTAATCTTCAGCGTTGCTGAGCAACAGCATCCCAGCGGCAGGCGCTCCTCTGAGTGATGATATTTGAATCATTCTCAGAGGTCAGATGCTCTGGAACCAGGGGGTGGGCTGCATGCACTCCCTCTGCCCCAGCCTGTTGGCAGGGGAGAGCGGGGCCAGGTGGGTGCGGGTGCTGTGAAGGTGAGTCCAAATGGGTACAGGGTAAATGCAGAGTGGGCAGCTCAGGGATGTTTGTCCTAAAAGCAGTGTGAGGTCACTCCAGTATTCATTTGCTTCGGCCTCATCTTAGTGATAAGCTTCTTCCCCCAAGCTTCTTCTCAGCGTCTCACAAGTGCTCCAGTACAACTCAGCTTGCTCCCAGTGGTAAGTAAATACTACTGAGTGTTCTGTAGTAGGAGGTCAAGTGCTCAACCCCAGAGAACAAAACCGACCTGAAAACTGTGGCATTCATAAGTAACAAATGACTTGGGAGCATGTCAGCTCCAGGATCTAGCCAAGGTGCTCCTGAGGACTGACTCCAAAAGGTGCCTGGCAAGTTGTGGAGCCCCAGGCTCCATCCTGGGACAGCCAAACACAGACACTTGGTGCAGACTGCAGTTGCCTACCACTGCACAGGTCTCCACTGAATTGGTGCTCACCCTTGTTATGGTAAATCTGGCAGCTTTGGGGATGTTCAGGGTCCTGCTCTGCTGCAGAGCACCAGGCAATGGCAGAGGCCCTCTAGGCAGAGGAGAGAAATTTGCCAGAATGGTGAAGACAAGAGCTGACCACAAGGCAGTGGCCAAACTCGTCCCCTGGGACTGTAGCGGGCTGTGATTGTCACTCAGAGATCAGCCTGGATGCACATTGCCCATCCCACCCTTCTCTTCCTTAGCTAAGGGAAGAGCCTTGCAGGTGTCTCAGCCCCAGATCTGCACTTACCCACTGATGATCTCCTTGTTCTCAGCCCGGATGAAGTGCTCCTTCTCTGGGGTCAGGATGCACAAGGAGAATTTTTGCCCTGTTCGGCTCTCCCCATCCACCACATCCGTGCACTGGTTCATGTTGATGGTGCCCTGCGGGAGCGTTGTTGGCTGCAAAGCAAAGGAGAAAAGAAGGAATGTTTCAGGAGAAAAGAGCAGATGAGTGCAGAGCTCAGCTCTAAAAACTCTCCTGGTGGACACCAGGATCCTATTTATCAAGATGCTCTGCCCAAGAGTCTACACCGTGTCAGCACAAAGCACAGCCCTGTCTTGCCCCTCTGGGGACACAGCCCAGCAGGTACAACTCTTGCCAGCCCACTTCAGCCCAGTTCACTGTTGCCAGCAAGATGCTTCTCCTATGCCAAATGCCCAGGAAAGGTTGGACAGGGACACCAAGGCGCCAAGTGGCCAGCTTTGGGTTTGCAGCTGCAAACCATCTGGGGTGGTGGGATGGCACCTGAGGACAGGGAGTGGCAAAGCAGCAAAGTCCCACTGCCCTTGGCACAGGATAGCTCAGGCACTACAGACAGACCAACCAGGTATTTTCCCATTAAAGTTAAGAACACAAGAAGGTTGCCAGGGAGGGACCAGAGCATATAAAGGATCTTGGTTGCTGGATGGGCTTTGCAAAGATCCACTTGCTCCAAGCAGACACAGTAGACTGGGACTGTGATCTCCCTGGCCCAAGAGGACACAAAGGGACCCAGAGAGATGTCAGCACTGACAAGAGCTGACATGTCCATCTGGAGTGGTGCTGGCTTATCCAATTACAGCACAGCCACCCGCTCCTGGTGCAGGGCATCCACAGTTCTCCCTTCCCAAGCAGCAATGCCCTGTGTCCCTATCCCCAGCCTGCCTGCGCAGGCTTGGTGACACTGGGGACCTAAGTGACCAGGTGGAGGGATCTTTCCAAGCTGTCAACAGCTCCAAACGAATACCCGAAGCAGCTCACAGCCACCTCCTTACCCTGCCAAAGCAGCCTGGTGCCCTCCAGATGGCCAGGCCAATGGGGACACAGATTTTTGGCAGATGCTGGTAAGGTTTTTTTACCATGGAAACCAACTCTTCTGTCAGTAAAACCCCTCTAAAAGCAGCCTGCATCATGCAAAGAAAGACCAACTGGGGAGAGCTTGATGGCTCCAGCCTACAACCCCAGGAAATTTCTATCAGCCCCTCAAGACCTCCAGTTAATCCACGTGTGGAGCTATGGGAAACAGCCCTCTCTGCCAGGAAAAAGGCTTTCCCTATAGCTGTGTCCCCTGTGACAGCCTAAGGGTGGCAGAGAGCCACCACGGGTGCTGCAGCATCAGCACCCAGCATGTACACGCAAACGGGACTAGTCCTACATCAGGAACACCAAAACCTCCTCTTTTCCTTTGTGGAAATCAGCAGCAGCATCCACAGCCCCCAAGGGACGGAGAAAGGCAAGCCAAGCCCAGGCCTCTGGCACGGTGCACACACAGCCTGCCCTGCACCGCCGCGGGCAGGCAGCTGCTAAGAGGGTTTTTTTTGTCTTGGACAAGAGAGCTCAACCCCTGCTTTCCGGCTGCTACAAAACCTGGCGGAAAAACTTTCTCCTGCTCCAAGTGGAGCCTTAGAAATGGTTTTGTCTCGCTGGCCTTCAATGTGGCCAAAGCCTCCAGGACTGTGAGGCCTGAGTCCGATCCCATTCCCCACCCGCAGCATTTTTCCACCAGCGAATGCAATCTGGAACAGGGTAAAAAGGGGTGAGAGGGGTTCCAAGAGCGATCCCCCCAGTCCCCTCATCCCAGGCCACTCAGTGCCTCCAGCCATAGGCACCCTCAGCTACGCTGGAGGCCCCAGAGGGATTTGGCAGAGTTGGCCCAGGAGGAGCGAGCTCCCTGCAAAACTCGCCTGCTCTCCTCCCTCCTTAACCTCACGGCAGCATTTGGGGCGGCTTCCCTCACTGCTGCTCACACCCAACCCCAACCCAAGCGTGCCTGCAGTGGAGGAGCCGGTTTGGGGGCCCCACACCACCAGGCTGGCCCTGTGAAGTGGTTTTGCTGTGCAACCCTCCTTGTGAAGATGACTGCTGGCATCATGCACAGCCTGACACATGTGTCCCTGTCCAGTATTGCACTGCTGAGAGGCTGTGAGCAAAGCTGGGACTGTCCCCTCTTGCACCTTCAGCAAGGGGATACAACAGACACCAGGGACAACCTCCCCACCCCACAGCACCCCCCCCAGCTCTCAGCAGCAGATGAAACCTGATGGACCAGCTGCCTTGCTCACTTGGGATGTAAATTCCTTTACACCATTCAATTGCTTCCTCAGAGGCAGCACAAGGCACTTTGAAGCACAGTGAAATGCAGATGGTGTAGGGTGGGAATAGGAGCGCACACACTCAAGCTCCACCAAGGACAGGGCTTGGGCACTGCACCCCAGAAACACCTCAAAACCAGTCAGGGATCCTCAACAGCGAGGCTGGCAGTGAGGCATGGCTGCCCTCCCCAAGGAACAACACTAGCCCTTGTGTGCCAAAGCTGTGGTGTGGGAGCAGGGAAGAGGCTCTGTGGCAGGAGATGAGGATACGTGGACCCCTTCTCCACCTCTGGACACTGGTTTCTGCACTGAGGGATTTCACAGGGCTGGGGATACCTCGGGAAGGACACACAGAGTTGATCCCCAGGCTGGTCCCAGGTCAGGTGAGGACTGAAAGGTTCTGCAATTGGAAGGGAATAAATAAATGCACAAACAGGGAGGTGTTGCTCAGCTGAGACACCAAAACAATAACAAGGGTGAAACTTCAAGCAGCCCTTTGAAGAGCAGCTGCTTTGATACAAGGTCAAACTCATCATCAGACCTGGGGCCATGGGGAGGCTTCATGTCTGAGCCAGGCAGGAGTGGATGCTCAGGCTCAGCTCCATGCCCTTTCTTCTGCCAGTCCTGAGGCTCAGCCTTGTCCCCAAGTGCTGACCCTGCCTTTGCCATTTCCCAAGCTGCTGTCAAGGGGATGGAGCGCACAGCTACCCTGTGACTGGATCAGTGTCTTTAAACTGGAGGAAGAGTGGAAGCACAGCAGGGTGCACCATTAGAGGTCACCATTAGGGGCACCATCAAGAGTGGCCACCTCCAGCCCACCAAGCAGAGAAGCACAGGGAAGGCTGCACCCACACCATCTGAGCAGCTACAGCTCTCCACACTGTCAGCACCAGCAGAGGAACCATAGACAAGAAACAATCCTTTTGCTGCTTCCCCCTTGTATGACAGATCCATATTCACACACATGTGCTCGCAGCCTCCCTCTCCATACTGCACAAAGCCTGTGGTACTATTTCCTCCTCCTCTCCCTTCCTGGCTGCCCAGGACATGAGTCATGCCATGCTCTAAGCCACACCCACAACCCCAGCAGCCTCAGGATGAGATGCTCTCAGGACCGTGGGATGGATGCTCCTGAGATGCAGAGTCCAGCAACTGCAGCACTTGCCACTTCACAGAGTAGAAAAGAGGGAAAGAAAAAAGTAGGAACCTCTTACAAGCCCAAAGGGAGAAATCCCTAGCAGGGCATTACTGGGGAGATATGTGTGCTGTGGCAGGAGGATGCACAGTACTGGATGCTCCATGGGCAATAAACGCTCCAGTGCAGGGGCTGATGCTTCTAGGACAGCATGGTTTACCTGCAAGAGTCACTCATTTCCATATGGTTTTGCAGAGCTGAGGTAGGAAAAAAGGCATCCCAGCCTGGATCAGGAACAGTGTGGCCAGTAGGACAAGGGAGGTTATTCTGCCCCTGTACTCAGCACTGGTTAGACTACACCTTGAGTACTATGTCCAGTTCCGGGCTCTTCAATTCAAGAGAGATGTTGAGATACTGGAACGTGTCCAGAGAAGGGCAGCGAAGCTGGTGAGGGGCCTGGAGCACAGCCCTGTGAGGAAAGGCTGAGGGAGCTGGGGGTGTGCAGCCTGCAGAAGAGGAGGCTCAGGGCAGACCTCATTGCTGTCTACAACTACCTGAAGGGAGGCTGTAGCCAGGTGGGGTTGGGCTCTTCTCCCAGGCAACCAGCAACAGAAAAGGAGACAGTCTCAAGTTATGCCAGGGGAGGATGCTAGGAGGAAGACGTTAGGAGGAAGCTGTTGCCAGAGAGAGTGATTGGCATTGGAATGGGCTGCCCAGGGAGGTGGTGAAGTCGCTGTCCCTGGAGGTGTTCAAGAAAAGCCTGGATGAGGCACTTAGTGCCATGGTCTAGTTGACTGGACAGGGCTGGGTGCTAGGTTGGACTGGATGATCTCAGAGGTCTCTTCCAGCCTGGTTGATTCTATTCTATTTTAAGCACAGGATTATTTAGACTCAACAATTCCCAAATTTTCTCCAAGTCTCTTCCCTACAGGTGCCGTGGCAGGAGCTCAAGTTAAAGTGCAGCAGAGCTTTACTCGATAGCTGCATCCAAGAAGTCTTCTGAGCAGGTAACCCTGCAGTCAGGCTCCTTAGACATGGCTGTGCCATGGTCTTGGTGGGACACAGCCAATGCCCACACCATTCTCCAGGGCTGTTACACAACGTGGGTTGATGAAATCTGGAACAGAACCTTTAAAGAAAGGCGATGGGGCAGGGGGAGGAGGAAACCAAACAAAAGGGACATTTTACTTTCTGCCAAGAACCAGGAGGGGAAGGAAAAAAGAAGAAAAGAAAAAAGAAAAAAAAGCCACAACCATTTGTCTCTCTGGCATGGCAGGCTGGTTGCCTTGGCACCGGGGCCCAGCCGTCCCTGGCGGGGAAAGATTGTGGCTCTGCCATCCTACTCCATTGCGATGCTGCACAGGCTCTGGCTGGCTCTGCCCTGTCTCCCAGCACCACTCTGGGACCAGCAGTGAGCCTGAAGCGCCTGAGGAGGAACCATCCACACTGCCTCCATAAGTGCTTCTTGACAAATGTTGATTCTCTGCGTTCAAATATTCATGAGGATGGTTGCCGAGGAGCGTACTGCTCCTTCCCAGCGCTCCCGAGCACTCTGCGAGGGCAGCCTCTGCCTCTGCCTCACCCGTCCTCAGTGCCTGGCCTTGGCTGATCACGGTGCTCAAGGTGGGATCTCGGTTGGGCTGTAGCAAGGGCACATCCAAGCAACATGGAGACGATCACACTCCACTACACTCTGCTGAGACCCCACCCACAGTGCTAGGGCCAGCTCTGGAGCCCTTAGCACAAAAGGGACATGGACCTACTGGAGAAGGTCCAGAAGAAGCCACAAAAATGGATGAGAGGGCTGGAAGCCCTCTGCTGTGAGGACAGGATGAGAGAGCTGGGGTTGTTCAGCCTGGAGAAGAGAAGGCTCCTAGCAGACCTTTTGGTGGCCTTTCAACACTTAAAAGGGATCTAAAAGAAAATTGGGGACAGAATTTTTAGCAGTAACTGTTGTGACAGGACAAAGGGTGATGGTTTGAAACTGAAAGAGGGAGATTCAGACTAGAGAGAAGGAAGAAAGTTTTTTACACTGAGGGTGATGAGACACTGGCCCAGGTTGCCCAGAGAGCTGGCAGATGCCCCATCCCTGAAACCATTGCAGGTTAGGGTGTCTGAGGCTCTGAGTAACCTGTTCTAGTAGCAGATGTTCCTGCTGACTGCAGGGGGGTTGAACTAGACAGCTTTTAAACTTCCCTTCCAACACAAGCCAGATTATGATTTTAAGTTTCAGCTGCCCCATCACTACAGGCACATCAGAGCAACATGGAGATAACCCTCCCTTGGGTGAGGGCAGCAATGCAGCTTGGACAGACAGCTCCTGGCACTGGCACCCGACACCAGTGTAACCTCCATCATTCCCACCCAGAGGCCATCAGCAAGAAAGTCACAAGGAGCTCCCTTTTTGGCTACACACAGCCTCCCTATATCCCAGCTGGAGATGCACTGCATCCACACTGAAGCTGGTGCTGCTACTGGCACTGGGTGGCTCAGAGCGTGCTTGTGAGGTGGCCACCACAGTGTGCCCTGAGCTGCTCAGGCACCAGGCAAGGATGGCTGGCACAGCATCAGGGCTTTAATGAGCTTTTTAGGCTTCCTGCCACTAGGCATGAGGCTATCGATACAGCCACAACGCGCCCAGAGCTCTGTGGCAGGCAGATTTTGTTACACTTATAGATCAGCTGACAGGCTGAGCATCCTGGATTTATTAAATTAGACAAAGGCTCTTGGAAATGACCTCTGTGGGCTCTGCCAAAGCACGGACCGGAAAAGTCACCCATTGAAGGGGAGCAGAAGGCTGTGCTCCTCCATTCCACACCTGCCTGCATGCAGCAAGACTCCATCCCTGCTTCCCCAGCTCTCCGCTCTCCCCTTGCCATCCAAGCAGGAGACAGGTATCTTTTTGTGGCCACCTGAGCATACCTTTCCCCCCTGCAGCCTTCTCATATCAGCAGCTAACACTCAGGGAAGCCACTGAGAAACCTCCAGCTTGCTCAGGCTGTGCAGCAGCCAATAGAAAAGCAAGTTTTTACCACAGACAAGAGAATGCAATGGAGTTATCAAGCAACACGTGTGCCCCTGCACCTCTGCATGCACCCTTGGGCAAGAAAGAGGAGAGGCCCCAAATCTCACTGCTGCCTGGACTCTTCAGCCAGCCATAAGTCTTCTTTCAGAGACAGAGGCACAAGTGGTGCTCTGCAGATGTGGCCTTGGCACACACTGCACCAGCAGCAAACCCAGCTGGCAGTGCCAGCAGCAGCCACCCTGTGCCAGCATGAGGAGGAGACAAGACACCTGCTTCGGTGTGCAGCCAGCGATGGAGAAACATCCAACACTTATCCAGCCATGCATAAGTGCCATGATACTTCCCCATCACACTGATTCCCACCATTGGCCCCTGCTTGTTCATCAACTGGCACCAACAGCCAGTTCCCTGAAATTTGTCTTGCTAGAGGAGCTCTCCACAGCCTCAAGTCACTCACCCCAAGGAAGTGGCTCAGGGAGGTGAGCTCGGAGGATTGGTTACAAGTCCCATGTATGCCTGACCCCTAGAGAGCCCTCCTGAGCCTCTACCGGGAGATAAAACAACATCAGCTCCACTTTGGCCAGGGGGAAGGAATTTTCTTCGCCTGGAGCAGTTTGAGGAGGGGGTGAAGTGCAGGGGCTGGGCAGGAGAGTTCAGCCAGGGGCCACTTTTAAGCAGAGCTGGTGTTTATGTCCACAGACAGCGAGTCTAAACACTAAGTGAGGCTGTCAGCTGCCTGCGACCTGGACCTCAGCTTGCTGTGAGCACCCTCGGGCTCCTCTCCCACCCAATACCACCTCACCAAGGCACAGGCAGCACCCATGGGTGCCCATACGGCAAGTTTGGAGACATGCATCCTATTCACAGCCCCATCCCCACGGGCACCCATCCGGGGAGTGTGCGCTGGAGCTGAGCGAGCCCAGCCGGGGCTGCACAGGAGGCTGCAGCCGGCTCCTCCTGGCCTTATATGGCCATTTTCGCACGGCTCTTGCGGCTCCCAGCTGCTCTCCACCCCAAAGCGGGTCGGGAGCTGGCAGCCAGGGCCTAGCCTGCCTCCTTCCTGTTAACTTCTTTCCTTCTGAACGGCCTGCGAGGGGTCTGTGCACCATAAGGATGGTCATATCCTGTCCCAACACAGCCGCCGGGCAGGGAGGGGCAGCAAACCTGGTGGTGGTCACCAGGTGGGTGCAACCTCCCTCAGCGCTGGGATCTGACCCTCTAGGTCCTCAGGAGCATCCCCAAATCCAGGAGCCCTTAGGCAAGCTTTCACCCACGCACACACGTGCTCCACATCCAATGCTGCTGGAGAGTTAGAGAAACAAGAAAATACAGAGAATACTGGCACCACAACGGGAACAAGAGCAAGGTTCCAGATTAAGGGGTCAAGGGCCTGTTCCAAGGCACCATCCTTGCTCTTTGAGGTCTAAAGCAGAAGTCCAGCTTTACACAAAAAGCTTAAAGAAACTGCTCAACCCATGTCTAGGAGACCAAAGCAAAAGCTAAGCATTGTGTGGGCACTTGCCAGCCACCCTATGCTGAAGGCACCATCTTGCAGCCCTGCAAACCCAAGAATTATTCTTCCCTCTTGCTCTCTGGGATTTAAATGCATTTAAATCACAAAATGTCCTCCTCCCCTCCTAGGAGGGGGGTGAGAGGAATACGTGATAACGGCTCTGACCCCATCTGCTCACAGCTGCCAGCGTGGCATCTTCCCTGCTTCCTGACACTCAGGCACAATGGTGGCCCGGCCAAAAGGGAAGCAAGCATCTGCAGCATCCAAGTGAGCTGGTATGGTAATCAGCCTGATAGCAAAAGCCTGGTGAGACCACACACCAGAAGGGCACATACAGCCAGGGACCAAAGCTTGGTGCAGGGACTGTGGTGGAGGAGTTGCCTGGAGAGGAAAGGCAGTGGGGCTTGGGAGTGGGAAGGAAAGGCAGGCTTCATTTGCATCTTGGTATTTGAATTTTAAATCACCCTGTTCCAAATTGGCCTTGTCAACTTTATTCTCCGCCCCCTCGGTGTAGGAGACAAGTCCCAGGTGGTCCCTGCACTGCACACTGCCAGGCACACACATGCTCACCACCTCCATGCACAGCAGCTTGCATGGCCCTGCCCAGGAGCAAAGGGCTTCACCAAAACGCCAGAGACCACATCACCATAGCAGGACCCAGGAGGTAGCCCACACACACAGGTGGTCACAGACATGGTGATGCCAGTTTTGGAGACAGACCATGAGATGTGAAGCTTGGATGGAGGCAGGGTGGTCTCCATTTGTGTTGGCCAGCCATTCAAGCCCTCTTCAACTCCAGCTAGACCTGGATTTCTGTTTCATAGACGTGAGGGGAACAGTCTGAGCATCTGCCCAGGCACTGGCTATGAGAAGGGCTTCATACCTTGGGAAAAACCTTAGGAAAGAAGCCCAGGCCAAAGCTCACTCACTGCTCAATTCTGGAGCCAGTCTTCTGGCGAAAAAGGACCAAACCTGCAGCTGATGTGTGCTTCGATGTTATTTACAGCACCAAGTGCTGCTGGAATGCCTTCCCAGCTCTTCCGTTCAGCACTGCTCTGACCTACAGGCAACTCCCATCACAGGGCAAGAGCCACTCAAGGTGCCACCACCCTTGCAGCATGGAGGTGTGTTGCAGGGCATACAGAAACCAGGTATTGGTTGACTCATATGAGGCCGTTGTGGGGTACATGTGGCACCCCAAATAGGTCTGTGGCAAGATACTTATGAAGATCAAGACTGGATCTAGACCTGGGAGGAGAAAAGGGGCTGTGGAAAGAGCTATAGCTTCTGTCTTCTCCGAATCAAAGACAAGCATGGCCAAGGCAAGCAGCAAACTAAGTCAATCAACGCCCTGTACCTCCCCAACTGAATCCACCTTCCCTTCTAGGCTGAAGGGAAGGAGGGGTGGGGCTCCTGGTCTCCAGCTATCCCACAACCCCTCCTATAATACATCCAAGCAGAGGAATCAGAGCAAACACACAACAGAGCAGGCCACTCGTTCAGCCACAGATGTGCAAAGCTGCCTCCCACAGACAGAGTCTTGAGCTCTGGATAATTTAAGGCCCTGCACTACGCCATGAAGTGCAGAGAGAGCAAGGTGAAAAATGACAAGTGCTTCCCACAATAAAAGAGGAAATAAAATGGCAAGGCATCTCCTGGCATCTCAGTTGAAGAAAGAGAAAAAAAAAACCCTTCCAGTTCTGTATGAACTGAATTTTTTTTTCACTGAAACACAAAAAACAAAGAAAGGAAAGCACCACCTCACAACAAAGTCAGCAGAAGCCTCTCTGCTGAACACTCTCACAAAGGCTTAGACCCTCTCAAGCCAGCTTCATCCGAACAGCTGACCCAGTGCTGTACCACAGGCCCATGGCTGTGGTTTCTCCCCAGTTTGGCTTCTCTGGGGCTCAAATGAACTGAAAATCTGCTGGGCAGATTTTTGTTTTCCAGCAGGTAAAGGCAGTTTCTTTGCAGTCAACACTCTTCCCACCCCAGCTCACAACTGCAAGCAAGGTGAGGAGAACCCCAGGGATCAGCAGCACCAGATCCACCGGAGGTTTGGACAACTCCCACGGGTGCAGATGCTTCGGTGGAAGTTCCTAAATCCGGCCAAATTAGTCTGGAAATCTCATTACTCCAGAGCGCTGCTCTTACAAGCTTTGCAGAGCTTCCTGCTGGGCTGGGAATACCACATGGCTGGGCTCCCAGGGTGCTTGGGGGATGCAGCTCAAGGTGAGAGGGACAAACCAAACAGAAGAGGCTGGATCAGGTAACCAAGCAGCAGCCACATCCTAGACCCCATGCCTCACCTCAGTAGAAAACCCCAGACCTGCTCTGCATCACTCCCAGAAGCTTCCAGGCAAGCCTGGACCCTGCAGTTCATGCCCAAAGGCAAGGCAGCAGCCAGAGAACATTTTCCAACCTCTAACTGTTTGCCATCCTACCAAATGGCAGAAAATGGAAGGCTTTTTGGACAAAAGAGGCAACTCTAAGAAGAAAAGCTCCCAGCACACGCATCAGGGCGAGGAGACAACCCAGCAACAACTGAAGTTGGGCTTTGCTGCCACCTGCAAGGTGCAGTGGCAGCACTAATGCAGATAGCAGAGAGGCATCCTGGCTGGCAGGCACCACTGAGTTCAAAGGCAAATGACAGCCAGAGCAAAAAGCGCTTTGAGTGCCTGCCCACAGCCAGGGACAAAGGCTGGAAATAACACAGCAGGCTGCTGGGGCTGTCCCTGTGTCCTGGGGAGCAGCATTTTCTCCCTAAACCTGCTGCTTCCATCTGGCTCTCACACAGGAGTTCAGGGAGAGGAGCAAGTTCATGGCGATCAGCTGCCCTCAGGAGCATTCCCTGTAAACTCTCCTTTGGAAGCAGCCACTTGGCCCCAGCAGAGAGGAGTAATCCAGGGCTGGTGAACCTCTGAGGGATGAGCCCAGGAGGTTTCTCCATCCCCCATGCTTGGGACAATAGAATTCACCCTCTAGCATTAGCCTGTGCATGGCATTAACTGCCCCTGCAAGCCAAACATCCCCTTCCTCCACACATCTGCTCCATCCATAATCCTCACTGCTCCTCCCCCTAATGGGAAAGCAGCCAGAAAAGTGAATCAAAACCCTAATTATCCCAGTAGCTCCCCAGCGCCCCAGCGATCTGCTGGGACTTTATTGATGCGGCTGCAGAATGGAAACCAGGGGGAAAGGGCCAGGGCTGGGTGTGCTCCAGACACCCACCCTTTCTTCCCACCACAAAGGCTGGAAATCCCATGCAAGCTCGAGCTGCTGCCTGGTGCATGGCTAAAAGCAACCTGTGCTCCTGTCCCCTCTGCCCTCCTCTCCCCAGGGACTCTGCTGCCCACGGCAAACCAAACACCACAAGCATGGGGACTGAGAGTGGCAACAACTCCGTGTGGCAGCAAGACAGCAGCCCATGGTCTCGCTGCAGGGCTCCAGGGCATTGTTTGTCCACAAAATCATAGACAGCTACAGCACCTGAAGCCACAGTACCCCAGGGCATGGGAAAGCAGAGACCCTCAGGGCCACATCCTTGTAGTCCTACAGCAAGGGGTGCAATGGCAGCAAAGGCATGGCATGGCCCTGGGGTGCAAGCCAGAAAACATGAAGGGAAAAAAAAAACAACCTCTCCCAGGTAGGTGAGAGCCTTCCCCAGCTGTCCCCAGCCCCTGGAGCAGCCCAAGCCCTGCACACAGTGCCTCTGCTCCTGGGACATGCTCTGCTTTAAAAGCAGGAGGAGCCATGCTGCCTGTGATGGGTGGCAGGGTGCAAGGCATGATGATATCCCAGACAGATCAGCTCCTGGATCCTGCAGGAAGGAGGTGAAGGGTAGCATTAAGTTGCCGCGCACATGATTTACCTGTGGTAATTTTAAACTGCCTGGCTGGTTTATCTTGCTGCCTACTTGCAGTCAGACTTCAGTCTGAGCCTCTTCCAAGCTCTGAAGGAACAGGGTAAGATATAGAGATCCTACAAAATAGGTAGCACCAAAAGCACATCCACACTCTCTTACCCAGGGCAGAGTGAGGGACAAGCAGGATTTTGCTGGCATTTTTCTTCTCTTACCTTCTCTATCTTGTAACCCACGATAACTCAACGAGTAAGACCAACAACAAAACCTGCCTGGGAAATCTCATTTTGCAGCAAAAATCCCTCAACACAGAGTGGACAAAAGGTGGAAGGCTCCAGCACAGCCCCTGCATTCACCAGCCCTGAGAAAAGCCGTTTACAAAACCTCAGCTGAAGAACCTCGGCTCGTCTCCACGCAAGTTTTAACCTGACAATGTCCCTTTTACAGACTCTAAGCCTGATGAATAATGCATGGCTGGGGTAAACCAGAAATATCATATTCACTAATGCTTACCCTAGCAGAGAAACGAGGAGGGCAAATAAGTAATTTATTAACCCCAAACCATGTTGCTGCTTGAACAGAGTGCACACCTCGGCTTTTTGGCCCCAAAACCACTGCTGCAGTTTGCTTTTGAGCCATAGCAAGAGCATGCTAAGGGCTGGCTGAGACACTACACCCCCCCCTCCCCCCCCCAGCTCTCATCTCACCTCCAGCACAAACATGCTTTGTCTAGGACTGTATGAGACTGAGGGGAAAACCTCCTCCAGAGCAGTGCTGGGAGCTGCCACCCTCCCACCTCTCATCCTCCTCGGGGCAGGGGGCAAAATTGCCCCTTCTCCATCAGGAGGAGAGCAGTGGTGGGAAGCCTGCAACCCCACGCTCGCCCATGGCTCCAGCCACTTTCTCAGGCATTCCAAAATTTGGCTGGAGCCTCTTTTTTTCAGCAGCCTCCCCCCCCCCCCTCCATGGCTGGACGCCTGCCTAATTGTGTATTTATTTATTTCTGCATTTTCCCAGCTACACATACAGACACACACACACTGGTGCAGGGCAGGGAGAAGCCCAGGCTGGCTCTCAAGGCAACCCCACCCCCCCCAAAAAAAAAAACCAAACCAACAACCCCCAAAACAAAACCCACAACCTTAAAAACAACAACCACAAGCTGAGGGTGGAGAGTGCAGCTCCCCTCACTCCCCAGGGGCTGGGAGGAAGCCGGGAAGCGGGTGGGAGCAGGGGGCAGGAAAGAGGGAGGCCAGCGGCATCGCCCACCCCCCCCTTTGCTTTGTGCACACGCTTGGGGAAATTAAAAATAGCTGCGTCCAAAGAGTGGCTGTGAGCACCACAAAGAGCGTGTTGAGCAGAAGCAGCTGCAAGCTATTTGCTGCCCTCGGTAATCGGCATCTCAGCTTGCAGAGCACCCCCACACACACACACCGCCCCCCTCTCCTCAGCCCCTTCCTCCCCTGCCAGAAGCCGCCGGTGCCTTTCTCCAACCCACATCTGTCATGTCAACAATCAATGAATACAGGATCTCTGCCGGGGGAAAAGGGGGGGACACGCTTTGATTTTTGGAGAGGCTTTGTTGCCTCGTTGGGTTCACATCCTCATCCTCCTCTCTGAGCTGTCACCAAGGGTTTGCAGCACTGAATCTCACCAGGAGGCAAGGCCAGGATACCCCCAGTGCCACCCAGTAAAGATGGCATCCTTGGTGGGAACAGCGGCGTGCTGGCCACCACGATGCTAAGATTCCTTTATGCACTGGGAAAAGGGGTGCTATTGTCTGCTGTTACCCAACTCGCAGTCCACAACCCAACTGGTGGTCCTCACCCACCTCAGCTGGTGGCCTACAACAAAGCTGGAAAGAATTAAAACCAACCCCATCCCCAGAAGCACACTGTGCAGCTGGCAGGTATGGGACTGTGCTGCAGGCATCTTATTTCACACACCCCTTTCTGGCATGGAGCAACAGCAAGGCAAAAAAACTGTGAATTTGGTGGGTCCTTGAGTGGGTTGCTCATTCTCTCTCTAGATAAGGCCACTCAGGCACCAGGGCATGCTTAGGAGCACAGCACTGCCTTGGGCTTGCAGAGAGCTGGGGTTAGGTACCCACCACTGCAAGGACCAGAGCAGAGTTCTTGCTGCCTTCACTAGGAAGAAAAATGGGGGGGAAAAAAGGATGAAAAGGGGAAAGCAACTGGAGCAACTGCCTGCAGCAAGCACAAGTGCTACCATCTGTCACTCCCTGCTGTGGCACTGGGAGCCAAAATACTGGGGGCCAAAATAGCTGGACTGCTGCATTTTGGTAGACATTTACAGAGTGATGGGACACAGAGGAAAGGCAGGTCCAAGGCCATCACATGAGGTGGAGGGTGGAAACACGAGCAGGGCTCAAAGGGCTGGTGCTCAGCAATTAGCTGTGCCACTGCACCACCAGCTGCTGAACACCATCAGAGGCAGGTTTGACTTCTGCATTAAAGCTTTACAGCAGATCACAGATTTTTCTGCTAGTGAGAGCCTGCAGCCAGGCTGGAGGCCATGAGTGTGGAGGCCAGGTTTGCAGAAGCCACAAAGAAGTGACTCCAGCTGCTGTGATCCTCTCTATTATTCTACCTTCAATAAACTGGATAAAGGCAAGTGAAAATCCAACTCATTTCCCTCACCACTCTTGCCCATGTCTCCTGCACTAACATCTTTGCTAGGTCTCAAGAAATGGGGCAGTAGGGAAAAAGCAGAAAGGACAAAGCCACTTGAATCTGTTCTCATTGCTCTAAGTGCAATTCCAGCTTTGCAGCTCACCCAGCAGAAGACAATAGGGGCTGTGTTGTTTCCAGGAAGGAAGCACCTGGGCCAGGTCATCAAAGCTGCTTGTTCATTAGGTCACTGGCTGTATCCAGCTCTTCCAACTCCACTGTCATACTCTTGCCTTCTGTTAACTCCCAAACCTCCCACCATGGTTTGTTTCACACCAGGGCCTTTCCCAAGTGGATCCTACAAGCACCAAACACCTTTCTCAGGGAGCCTGGATGGACCTCAGTATCCTCCACCCATACTCAGAACGTGAACAAAACCAGCCAGCTCCATCCACCTAAACTCACAGAAAGCACAGGCATTTTTGAGGCCTCTCTGATGGTCCCAGCTGCCAGAGCTGGTGTTGGGAGTCGTTCTTGGAGGAGCCCTTACCTGTTTGTTCAACCCTCTTCTTGGCAGTTTTACTTCCCCAAACACCACACAAAACAAAACTAAAAGAAGTAAAATAAAATAGGGTAGGGAACAGGTTATGGAGGTGCCCACAGGCATCTTGACAGCAGGATCCACCCCCAGCAGTGACTGGGACCAGACACTTTGTGCAGACAGAAAAGGGAAGACACAAAGCCGGGTGAAGCCACTGTATGGGACCCCCACACCCAACAAGATGACACTGGACCAGCACCAAGCAAGACATTAATGTTAGCACAAAATGAACACCTGCACATCTTTCCAACCTCTCCAAGGCTGCTAGGTCCTGGCTTCAGCCATGTCCTGGCAAATGAGCTCCCAGAGCTCCTTGTAGGTTCATGGAGTTTTTTTTTCCACCCAAAGGTAGTATTGAATATTAAAACACAACAAATGTGCCAAAGATCTCCAAGTTCTGTCAGGAACCACCAACACTTGTACTGTCTCTCCCTTCCCTGCAGAGCAATTACAGGGATGTGCTTTGTTCTCTCTCCCCTGCACCCTGACTTCAGATGCCCCTCTCCTGCAGGAGAAGCGATCTCTGCTCCTCAATTATTCCCAACACTTCCTTCTTTCTACTGTATCACCTCTGAGACATGCATTAAACATCCAACTCCAACATGAAACCTCACTACAGACCACCTTCCACCTCATTCCCCATCAAACCAGTTATTTTCCTGGCTGCACTGCCCATCATTCCCATCCCAGCCAGTTCACATCCTACATGATTTCCCATCCAAACCACGACTGTAAACCCAGGAGCTCCTGGATGGAACCATTTTGCCTCCACGACACAAGCTGGTGGAATAGCAGGGCGCTATCGCCAGCATTTGCTGAGCTGACAAACCACCTCTAGACCACTGCAGGATGTGGCCATGCAAGAGGCCACTTTCCCCTTCCATTGAGGTCAAACAAAAAATCAGAGGAGCTGGGAAGAAAGTTCTAACACTGCAAGACCCTGAAAAAACGCGGAGTCGGGGGGGGGGGTCCCAACCACTGTTAGAGTCTCACACAGCTGCTCCCCTCCAGCCCTTTCTGTTTTGGCTTGCTTTAAATTTGAAACATGCTTTGATTCAAGCCAAAAGTTTTTTATGCTAAACAGAAACTGAAAGTCTTGAAGATCTGGCAAACAGAGGCACTGGTAAAATCTTGTCTGTGAGGGGAAATGCCGGGTTCAAGGAAAGCAGGGGTCTGTAAAGCTTGGTGCTCCCACAGAGGAGGGGGCAGAGAGAGCTTGGAAACACTTAAATGGCAAAACGTGTGGAAAAAGTAAGGACAGAGAGGCCAGGATGTTTAAGGTTCATTTTTAATCCCTGCCAATGAATTTCCATTCTGTGCCAAGACTGAAGTAAACTGCTTTGATCTGAAAAGGAGGAAAAAAAAAACCCAAACCCACATGCACAGATTCTTGGCTTCTTAAAACAATATAGATGACAAAGGAGGGAACTATGATGTAAATAACACGGCGCAGGTCTGCCGAGGGTGACGTTTGAAAATACCCCTTTCTTCTGAAGGGAGAGAATTTTGGAGTGGGCTTGATTAGGAAAGAACATCTGTATGCATCTGCACACCAGAGCCTTGGTGGGCATGCATCCCTCCTGCTCCCTCTGATGCCCTACCAGCAGCCATTGACACACCGTTCTCCTTTTCTACCCCTTGATCAATTCCTTGGGTTTCCGTGGCCAGCAGCAGGTCCTGAGGCTGCACAGGGCTCCAGATGTGACCTGGCAGCCCCCTGCACGGTTCCAGACCTCCCACCTCTGAGATGGCCTTTCCTCTTCTATTTATACACCCGGCCCAGGGGTCCTGGTGCTCCCCTAACCATTGCCAGATGCTGGACTGATCTCAGTCTTAATCCCATCCTGGACCCATCAGCTCCCAGCTTCCTTCTGACCTCCCTCCCAGCCATTGCAGGCTGAAGCAGGGGTGTCCACTCCATCTACACTGAGGTTAACACTATCACGATCCACTCATGTTCCTAGCTTATGAGTAGGACTGCTGTACTAAAAGCTCAGGAAGGGTCTGCAACACCTTTCTGCCTTCAACCCCACATATACACAAAGGGAAAAAACTCAAAAATTCTTAGTCTCAGGCAACGACTGAAAGGTTTGGTTTGATGGGAAAATACCTCCAGGGAGGATGCAGCTCTCACTGAAGGCAAAGCACTGGCACAAATGCCAACCCAGTATAACTTCCAGCCCCAGGGGAAGTGGCAGAGGGGTAAAGTAAGGCACAGAGGTTAAGCCCGGCCCACAGGCACATAATGAGTCATTAAGAAACTGGGTTGAAGATTCAAGCAATCTTCTGTGACCTGCTCTAGCCATAGGGCTCTATCTGTCCCCACGGAGTGCTGAGGCCATTGCACATTCCCAGGTCCAGGAGGGGTGGGTCAGAGCCCTCTCATCACCCACCCACAGGTCCAGGAGGGGTGGGGCAGGGCTCTCCATCCCAGCAAATCCCCTCCTGCAGACTCACTACTTCTCCAGCACGTTCCCACGCAGCAGGGCTCTATTTATAGCCCTCAGCCGCTAATTCTAGATCGCAGCAATCAAAACAAAAGGAGGCAAACGCTCTGCACTTGCCACTCGCTGGCTCCATCTCCCTACCAAGCACTATTTTTGTGCCAGCTCCCACAACTCCATCAAAACCTCCCGAACCACCCCAGCACCACGGTGCTGGGCTGCTCTTCCACTGAAGCAGTGGCTGTGCTTTTGCTGAGGACCATTTTACCAGGAGGATTGAGACTCTGCACAGTGAGAGATGAAGTCAGAGAGTGCAGCCACCAGCACCAGTCTGGGCATCTGCCCCTGGACACAACAGCAGCTTTGAGAAGGTTTTGTTCACCGTCCTGGCACTCGTCCCTCCTTGTTCCCTCGAGTGGCTGAGCGCACTGCCTCGCAGCCCAGGCAGGGCTGTTACCCCACGGGCTGAGGACTTTATCCTCTCGAGTTTCAAATATCCTGAAGTACCAAAGGTTCTAAGCTCTCTGTGTGACCCTTCCACCTCCAAAACAAGTCTCTGGACACATTTGGCAAGGCTCGGGGGGTTTTGGCAGGCTTTAGCCTTGCACTCCATGCACTGGGGAACTGAGAAACATATCTCTTGGGAAAACCAAGGAAGAGCCACAGGACTGGGGAGCACAGGGGTGCAAATGTCCTCAAACACTCACAACATAGCAGCTCATCCTCAAGCCTGTCCCCAGCTCCTTGCCCACTCTTTTCTGCCTTCCCTCAACTCAGTGCAAGAGTGGTTTTGCCATCTTCCAGCTGCTGCAGAGAAATGTCAATCCCCCATACATTGCCCAGCCCAGCAAGGAGGTTTATCAAACAGCAAGCACAAGCCATCACCAAGGGTGGTTCAGCATGAGAAGGTAACCCTGAGCAAGCACACAACCGCCACATCCAGTTGGGAGGGAGGAATTTCTGCACGTCTGAGCAGGCTCAGCTTAGGCAGGGCTCAGCAGAGGCAGGAACGGTCGCTGGCATGCTCCCCATGGAGGGGAAGGGGATGTGCTCCAGCTGGCACTCCCAGTGGCCACAAAGGCTCTGGGTGCTGGCTAAGGAAGAGCACTCAGTAATAAAGAGGAAGACCCTGGGGAGCAAGCATCTCTGCCTGGATCTGAGGAGGGGATGAAGGCCCACAGCCTGTGCACATCCTCCGCATCCCAGCCACCACGAGCAGATTCAGCATCAGCTCAGGCACACCCATGGGCAGATCTCAGGAAGAAGCTGGATGCCAGTGGGACAGCTGATGCCCAATTGTTCCATCTTCTGCTAAGGGATTTCCATGGCCAAAATGCTTTTGTCTAACACCAAACTTGACCCAACCCATAGCAAAAAGCTCCTGTGCCAAAGGCTGCCCCTTTCCATGGCCTCTGTGTACCACAACACCAATATCTTTGGGGGCTTCTCAGGTCTCCCCAGCTCATGGCTGGGCTTTGAGCCACCCCTCCACACTCCCCTGCTCTCCAATCCACCAAAAGCAAGGAGAAGAGTGCCCCTGACTGGGCAACAGGAGTGTCTCTGCTACAATCACCAACCCAGGGCTTCCCTCTTGAGCCAACCCCTCCCTCCCCTTCCAACTTTAATAAGAGCAGAAATCGCCAAACCCAGAAAATTAATGCCTGAAAGGTTCAAGACAGAGCAATTCAATCCCTGCTTGCAACTGCCTGGGAGGTCTCCAGCCAGCTGCTGCCCAGCTCCCAGCATGCTGTGGAGGCTGCCCCTGTGTTGAGGCCCCCATGAGACTCCCACCCAGCTCCCGGGGAGGGCAGCTAAGAGTAGATCATGCTTGCATGGGCTTCAAAGGGGAAGAGGCACCTCCTGGGTGCCTTGTTACTCCATCTTGGCCCATAGAGGTGGTGGGACATGATAAGGAATTGGCACAGCTGGAGGACTGGAGAGTCACAAAAGCCAAGCACCTTGGGGGAGAAGCCAGCGCCGTCCAGCAGCCCTAGTCAGCAGTGCCAGAGGCGTAGCCGGCACAGGGCTGGGTCCTCACATTCTTTACCCCCCTTTCCTCCTCTCACTGACTTGTCCTCCTGTTCCAGCCCATCCAGCAGAGCAGGGGCTGCTCCAATGCCATGGGCTGTAAGGGGAGCTGAGGAGGCTGTGCCCAGCCAGCAGTGTGGATCCCATGCAGTGATGGGCCCACAGAAAGGTCAGGAGGGTGTTTTTACACCATGTGTCAGACCCCAGTGAGGAGAAGGAGGAGGAGAGAGCTGTGACTACCTCCTCCAACTATGGCTATGGCAGGTCAACCTCCTCAGCATGCAAAACAGAAGAAAAAAAAAGTTAAATCACATTTCCCAACATCCTTCCACCTCTGCCTTGGACTGGGACACCTTCCCACACGCCAGACAGACAAATGCACTCTCCTATGTGTAGGACACGAAACACCAGCCCAGTGCAGAGCCAGGTTGCAGAGACACTAAAAATACATGAAAAGTCCCCAGCACTCCTGCCTGAGACATTTAAATCATCTAGGGCACTTGGATCAACCCCAAGGAAATAAACAAACAAACAAGGCCTGAAACTGGAGCAACTCTGCGGCTGTGTCCATCATCTGGTGCCCTCACAGGATGCATCAAGAGGACCAAGGCACACTACCCTTGCAGGGAACCTACCCACCACAGATGCAAGTCCCCACACATCCCTGTCCCACATGCACACACACACACAGTCCCACATCCCAGGGCACTCCTCTTTGTCATTCTCCCATCCAGGCAAATCCCAAGGGCCCGCTATGCCATGCTAGCATGCTCAACCTCGGGCACCCTCCCATGGACTTGCAGTAGCTAGGAGGATAAACTAGCAGCCCCAGGTGGTCACGGGAGGGTTGACCTCAGTGGGTTTATCAAGCCTTGCTTTTGTCTTCTTTCATCTCCCTGCTCTGTTCTGAGTGGAGCAGTGCTGGTGGTATGCCATGGCTCCAGGGTGGGCAAGCAGTGGGATGGCATTCCAGCTGACCTACTTTCCACGGGCATGGCTAGGAAGGGCTCTCCTTCCCAGGCAGTGCCAATGCAATTCACCACCACCAAAGCCCAGATGGTACTGAGGAATGAAGCAGAAAGGGGAAAACCTTGGGGACTCCCACAGTGCTCCCTGCCAGCACAGGATCTGTTGGCAACTGCTCGATCCCACACCAAGCAGGACCCGCACACCTCCAAAACACCACCACCGTCCTCCACACACTGCCCAAGCTCCCATGCAAAGCCACCCTGGCACTAAATCAAACCTTACAAGCACAGCTGAGCAGAGACCTCCCCATACCACACCCCAGAAGCATCGCCCCAGGCTGGAGGTGGCCCCAGCTGACCCCCAGAGCCCCAGTCCTGCCCTGGGCAGCACTCACCATCTCGTCCAGGGCGTAGCGCAGCAGCCCATGCTCGTAGAGGATGAAGAACCGACGCTGCCATTTCTGCAAGAGAAGGCAGCAAGGTGAGTCACCACAGCCCTCACCAGCCCCTGGGCCTGTACCAGGGACACCAGAGTTGAACACCACAAAGCTGAGGCAAAGAATTGAACACCACAAAGCTGGGGCAAAGAAAAGACGCTTTGGGGCAAGAGACTTGTGATGACAGGGCAACAGAAGGCAGATGCCAAAAGCAGAACCCTCCAGCACTGTGGGATCTGCTCCTGAAAGGTGATGAACACTGCAGAAGGGTTTCTGCTCAGCCTCTCATGCTCCAAACCCACCCAGTTAGGGGTGTTGTGGCTTTTGCAGAGCAAGAGTCTGGCAGGCCATCTGGCAGGGCTGTGATAGAGGTCGGCTCACATCTGCCCACATTGCTCAACATTGATTTACTGCCTGTTTTCACAGGCACCCAAGAAGAGACTGGTTTGGGGTTGATTTCCCACCTTGTTCCTTTCTACAGTCAGGTAGACCTTAAGATGTTTAATCATACAGAGGACAAAAATAATCAAAGACTTTAAAAGACTCCAACTCCTAGGCTGGAACCAGGACTTTATTCCTCACATCCACAAGCCCCATCACTGCTCTTTAAGTGACCCAAGACCTGCAGGACACCAGAAGGATCCTCCTGCTTCAGCCTGTGTGACCTATTCCAGCACTCAGTGCTGCAGAGTGGCAGTGTCATGCTACATGTCCCCAGTAGTGCATGAACTCAATTTGGATGGTGGCTGCACCTTGGAGGTGGCACTGCCCAGGCCATCCTGCTTTCCCTGGCACTGCTGCTTTTGCAGCTGCACAGCAAACCAGATTGGAGCGCTGATCTGGCTGGAAAGCTGCCTTTTCTTTTTGTTTCCATTTGTGCCAAGTTGTTTTCAGCCAAGAGCAAAAACTGGTTGAGCAGGATGAAATAAAAAAGGTCCTAGATTCATAGCCTCAGTGCAGCAATTCTTATCTTGCTTTATTCAGCCCTTCAGGCAAAGTCCAAGGTGCTCATGGACAAGCAAAACTACCGAGGACCCTGCGGACCTCCACATACCCAAGCTCAAAAGGCAGCCTCCATGTACCCTTAATGGTGGGCCAGCAAGCCTGTGACTAGCTGTGACTCCACATAATGACCCATACCCCCCAGGGCTGAACTCAGAACTCAGTTCTTCTTTACTTGAGAGGTACTTTTTTTATTAGCAGTAGCTCTGAGAGCATTTTGGCTGCATGACAGAGGGTTCACAGACCAGTGCCATCCCTCCCACACACAAAACAGTCCTGGCCTGGTGGCCTCGGCAGCAAGTTCCCTGGAAGAGCAGCTTGGAGGTATGCTGGGAGTCCTCTTCCCAAGCCAGCAGCAAAAGGACACTAGCCTGGTCACATTCATCTGGGCCTCACTACAGCCCCTCGAGGGCAGGAAAGTGGAAGATGCTCTGCCCCCACATGGTGCTGCTGCATCTGGAAGGCAGAAGCAAATCCTTTGGACAAAAGCCGAATGCCTCGCACTGTCTGCAGGTCTCCCGTGCTAACACTGCTTCAGAGCTACCTGGGGTAACAGGGAACAGGAATCACCTCTCAGCCTTTTCCTTGCTACAGGTGACACAGAGCTATCCACATTCGGGGATGGGATGCAGCCTCCCTCCAGAGCCCTGGGCACGCTCGTGATGGGCTGAAGAAAACAGTTGTTTCCAAGCACCAAAGGGAAACTGGGTGCCTTGCTGGTGGTCCCGGCAGAGCTCAGAGACATACAGCCCACACCCCCACTGGTCTGAGAACCCTCCCATCAGCATGGCAAGTGTCAGGCCAACCAGACCCCAACCAAAGCAGCATGAAGGCATCAAAGAGCGAGAGTAGCAGGCAATAAAACCGCACTAAGCCTAATCAGCATCTGCAGTGTTCCAGCCTGCTGCCTGGTATGGGAGACTTTGCATCCTGAAGAAGGCATTCAAGCCTTGCTGCAAGAAACATCTCTCAGCTTTCTGGTTTGCACAAGGAGAGGGATGCATGGAGGAGCCTGCAGCACGCCTGGGGCCTTTGTGGGCAGGGACAGGCCTTTGCCACTCCTCCTGCCACCCCCACCCGCGGCACAGGGAGACGACTGGGCTTCGCTTACCCGGGAGCGATGGACAGGATTGTCAAAGTCCGTTCCTTCCGGGGCCAGCAGCAGCCAGCCACCATAAATGGGTTTGGCCTGCAGAGAAAACAGCAGAGAAACACATGAGGAGCAGAGGAAACTGCCTCACTGTGGACCAGCAGCACCGCAGGGAATCAATGGTTGGGGACCACGGGAAACTGCAACCGTCCCTGGCAGCTATATGAGTTCAGGCTCCTGCACGCAGGCAAACTCAGCCCTGCCAGGCTGGGGAAGACGAAGCTCGATAGAAACTCATGGTGCTATATACAGTGAACTCGGACTTTGCAAATAAGACTGAGACGAAGACTCAGGAGGAGGTTAAAACCTCAGCCACGAATACCAAACTCAGCCGCCTCTGCTTGGCATGGCGCCGAGAGCAGCACCAACCCCCTGTGGAGTGCCAAGCTGCAAAGCCTGTCCTCAGTGACAGCTCTTCCCCTCGCCATCGGCAGCGTGCCTCTACTCCACAGCAAAAACACACTCCAAAGGAGAGCAGCTCGATGTTTGCCTTTTGTTAATTAAGAGAGGAAAAACTACCCAGTGCTGGCAGCTCTCCAGCTCACAGCCGCTTCCCGTGCCGCGCACATCCAACGCTCGTTTCCCCGCAGGGGTGGCCCCTGCCAGCCTGCTCCTCCCCGCGGCCGGGCACGCAGGAAGGTCAGAGCCAGGCAGAGGGAAAACAGCCCCTCCAGCCAGCTGGGAAGAGAAAGGGAAAGAATACCCGGAAAGAAATGCCTTACGGCACTGCTGTTTGTCAGTGGAATAAACAAGCATCCAGGCTCTGTTGACCACTGGTTTGGGCACAGAAGAGGCTGACATGAAGCAGTCTCACACAGCGAGTGGTGGGATGGGGATAGGCACCCAGGCATGTCCTCACAAAGTCCTATAAGCACCACTCCTGCTGCCTGTCAAGCTGCTAACTATTAGCCAACCCCATTCCTGGCAAGGGTTGGGGCCAAATCCTGGTGCAAGAGTGGTGCGGCATTGCCACACCGGTGAGGCGGTTCCACGGAGGTATCAGGACAGTCCAAGAGGGAGGAAACCCAGGGCAGGAGGAGCCCTTGGGTGCAGGGAGGTTGCTTTCCACCATGGAAGTTCAGTGCACACCTATCCCTGCAGTCCGGTCACACAGCGACAAGGACACAGAATCACAGAATTTCTTATATTGGAAAAGACCTTCAAGATCGAGCCCAGTCACTAGTTTCACACTGACATAAGTTCCCAGCTCCTCTTTAAATTATTTGGTTAATCTTCCTGCTTCCATTCCTTTTTTTTTTTTTCCTTAAAGTTTCTTACTGTTTCCAATTCGATACCTCCCCCAGATTCCTCCTGCCAGTTTCTGTGGTTTTGTAATGTTAGAAAAATAGAAGGGGGGGGAAGGGGAGTTTTCCCCTCTGGAAAAATCCCTGCAAACAATAGAAGAAACTGCCTATGCACCAGAAACTGTCAAATGCATGAAGCACTGAGTAAGCAAACTGGAAACAAGCTGGAGGAACCTTTTTGCTGTTTATAACGTGAAAAAAAAAAAAACAAAACACCCCAACAAAATCTCTTATCCCACCCCCCTCGACGTGACTTATCAACTCTAGGTGTTGCTCTCCCAGCAGCTGGCAAAACACGATCTGAGACCTTCCCTGTTTCTAAAGGGGACTGAATCCAATGGAAATAGAGCACTGCGAGTGGGATTCAGTTTTGGGGAGTTGCTTCTCTCCCTCCCAGGGCACTCCTGCACCCGCCTGTTGCCACAACCACCACAAGTCTCACCCACACTGAGTGTCTGCTAGCACATAAGGCACCCCACAGGCACTGCAGCCCTCTATGGCTTCAGTGAGAAGCCCCTTGCCCCCCACTACCCCTGTCCTGCTCACCTGGGTGCTGGCTCCTTGCTCGCCTGTGGCCCCCATGCTGCCCTGGCACCCGGTCTGCGCCCAGCCCTGTGCCACCCACGCTGCCAGCGCCCCATGGGGTGAGCTGTGCTCTGCCACTCCCCCAGCACACCCCGCCCTGTGCCCCCACCCATAGGTGCCGGTGATGCAACTGCACCCACGCAAAATGAGGACTCTGGAATAGGGGCTTCCACTGCTCCCCATCATGCCAGAACGTGGCCACGACCCCTTCTGTGGCCTGGGCAGAGCTACTTTGCAATTGCCTTTCCCAAATTTCTCTTCTCTTTTACGGGGGAAAAGAAAGATTGCACATAAATAACTAAAGCTGGCCCACCAGAGAGCTGGGAAGGGTCTTCAATGGGTCCCTGTGGCAGGCCAGGGGTACATCCAAACTCCCATGAGAGGCACCCATGGTGAGCACTGAGCAACTCGGTGTGGTGCTTGAGAAGGTAATGCAAGCAGCCTCCACCATCCAGGAAGAAGGAAGAGGATGGTGGCGAAGGCAGGACACAGCCGATGCTCGGCACTGCCACACCAAGGCAGCACCTCAAGAAGCCAAACACTATAGGCAGCCAAACTGCTTGCAGAGCCTGACCCTCCACCATCTACTCATTTTCCCCTCCATGCTCCTGGACATGGCCAGGTGCTCAACCCAGCAAAGCTCCATGACCAAGATCTCCCCCCGACACAAGCCGCAGCACTGCAGCTCTCCCAACAGGTCGGTGCCACACTGCCCCAATCACCCCACTGCACATTAGCAGCCCCAGTGTGGCAGGCAGGGGACAAACCCAGGTCTGGGATGAAGAAACTGAAACCCAAACAGGGGACACCATCAGCAGGATCAGTAGCAAGCAGCCCTAGACCAGTATGACAGGCATGAAGCCCAGCCCTACCTCAGTCTGACTCACATCCCTCAGCAGACTTTTTTTTTTTACCCTCAGCCACTCCAGTTTTGGCTCAGCTGACCATATATAAAGCACCAAGCAGCCGAAATAGACACCCTGAACACAGAGCACCGGCAGCACAAAAACAGCACCGGTGAGCTCCACTGATTTTGGCAGAGGTGTCCAATTTCAGATACTGAAACCAAAATAGCTGAAAGGTAGGAATTAGAGCCAGCTAGTGTGGGCAGCCCTGTTCCACCCACCGGCAGATGAATACACAGTAGCGCTTTATAAAGCCAAACCAAACCAAGCTACTGTTAAAAGCAAGCAAATGCCCAGAGAGGTACAAGCCTAAATGAAAAGGGACACGAATTAGGTGCACGAACTGTCCGAAATAAACCCATCCCACCTGCACTGGAACAGCCCTGTTGAAGCAAGGTTTAAAATAAGCCTGCTGGATGCTGCTGTGGAAGGCAGGGTCAGGGCAGAGTCACCACACCAGGATGGAAACAGAGCCACACGTCACTTCATACCAGCTCAGCTTCCTTCAGAGAGCTCCACAAGAGGAGGAAAAGTCAATGCCCAGCACTGAGCAAGAGCTCAGAGCAAAACCTTCCCCCATCCACACAGATCTGTCCAATCTCACATTAACGGATGGTGGGAGAGAAACCTCCAGGTCCCCAGGATGCCTTTGAGCACACAGAGCCCTGTCTGCCTCCTGTGAGCTCCAGTGACATCCAAACGGCGGCTCCAGGTGGTTTCCCCGCAAGGAGCAGCCATGTGGAATGCCTGGGTACTGGGTGGCTTTGCTTTTTCCAGATGGTACCAAGGTGAGCCCCAAACCAAGGTGGGAAGCAGAGCAGAGGGCAGCTGTCAGCAGTGCAATGCCTCCATGTCTGGGGTGGAGTGGGCCAACACTTGCAGGGTGGGCAGGAAGAGGAAAGCCAGTTCCTCCAGCAGGGCTGGTGGAGACAAAGCCAATCACCTGCCACAGCCTCAGTCAGAAGGTGCTGAAGCCACTGCTTTGCCACCCAAAAAAGGTGATATAGCCACAGTACCTTCCAGGAGCATCACCATGTGAGAGGTGTGGTCAGGTTGGAGTCCTACAGTGCCCTATTCCACACCTTCCAGTGGGACAAGCAGAGGCTGACTCAGGCAAAAATGTCCCCACGTCACCACTCCACTTCCTGTCACACCTCTGGGAGTGCCCAGGTATCCCATCCCACCTCTGACCCTGCCTGACCCTGCCACCTGAGCTGTGCTGTGGGTGCCCCACAGCCCCTCGCCTGCCTCTTGAGATGCTGCCCCAGCCACTGCATCCGTGCCTTGCCTCATGCCAGCATCATGGGGAATACACTGCCTCCAGCTTACATCCCAGGCCAGCACAGGCAGCACCAAGGGTAGAAGGAAGTAGAGAAGGAAGTGGCCCCAGCTCAGTTTACACAAAGCTGTCAGCCTGATGCTGCCCAGGCATGGACAAACCACCTCAACCAGCTCCATCAGTACTGGGAACATGACTCTCAGCAGCTGGGGGAACTGGGGTCAAAGGACGTACAGAGACATTCAGCACTTCCCAAAGCCCAGGGTGATACAGGAGCCCCTGCATGTCTCCAGGGCTGCAGGACAGACAGGGCATGGTCACCTGCTTCCAGTGGGCAGGATGGGGCACAGTAGCATGACAGCCCACAAAGCATAGGTCACAGGGCCAGAGGTAGAGTGTGACATCAATCAGTGTGCCCCTTGGCCAGGCTTTCACACCTGTTGCGTTTCATAGAATCATAGGTTAGAAAAGATATTTAGGACCATTGAATCCAGTCATTTAACCCAGCACTGCCAAGTCCACCACTAAACCATATCCTTCAGCACCACATCCACAAGCCCACTGGATATTGGCGGCACCTTCGCCTCGTCCCACCAGCCAGGCACGCAGACTGCTTAGCAGCACTGTGCCTGCCACACATTACCCTGAAGTAGCTCATTGCACAAGGTGGAAAAGGAAAGCTTTGCCGACATCCACATCTCCTTTAGAAGTCCAGAATCAGGCCCATGGCAGCACATCCACATCCTCTCCGGGGTGCTGGGATGCCCAGGCAGACTGAGGATGCCCCCCACAGCCAGTCCACATCCAGTCCAATGTGCTCTGAGGAAAGTCTGAACCCATCGCTGGGAGAGACTCCTGGCTCCGAGCGCGTGGCGGGAGGGATAATCTGTTTAGGCTGCTGGCAGACGCAATCAGCCTGTCTCGGGTGGAGGCAGGGCTTGTTTTGTTCAGGCTTGGCAACTGAGCGGGAAGGGGGGAAAAAATGGACCATTGCAGCAGAGCTTTAGCCTCTGCCTCCAACGCGGAGTGCAGAGAGCTCTGCGTGCCAGGAAAGCGGTGCCAGCCTTCCAGCAGCCCCATGAGAATACAATGTCCCCAGGCTGGCCCAGGCCGTGGGTGAGCTCACAGTAACTTCTGTCCCACCACCTTCAGAGGTTTGGTCCCAGTATTCACCAAAGGAGTCTCTGAAAGCAGCGGCAGCAGTGCCTGCTGCAGCCTGCACCCAGGGAAACACAACTGGGTCACAGCTCTCAACTAAGCCCACTGGAAAGCATGGCCTCAGAGTGGGAATAAGGTCATCATCCCCTGTGCACTGACTCCTGAACCACTCGGGGCTCCCCAGAGGCAGAGACCCACTTCTGACACAGCTCAAAGAGAAAGTCACCACAAACACTCTGGTTGCAACCTCCTAAGAGCAAATCTGTGTGATTTCAGCTCTGCTCTCGGTTTTGCACACCTTGGAGCCAGAGAGAACATGGGGCAAGTCAAAGC
Source organism: Tricholaema leucomelas (assembly GCA_013400475.1). Classification (NCBI taxonomy): domain Eukaryota; kingdom Metazoa; phylum Chordata; class Aves; order Piciformes; family Lybiidae; genus Tricholaema lacrymosa; species Tricholaema leucomelas. The sequence continues at coordinate 195,857 of WAAF01002155.1, read as the reverse complement.
AGCCATCACTCTGCAGCAATGGGGAAGGTGACATGGTGTCTGGGGAGGGAATGGGAGGCAATAACCAAGCAGGTTTCCTGCCCACAGAGCAGCTCTAAGAACAGAGACAGGCATCGCTGAACATTCTGCATGCTCCCAGTGGGATGCCACACAGACCACTAGAGACACAGGACCCCAGCTAGTGGGAGTCTCTGCAAACAGCACTGCAGAAGCTGAGGCTCCGGCAGCCATCCCAAGGGCCAGGGATGCTGCTCAGCTTCAGCGGTTAAGCCTCTTCCATCTCGATTTCCCCGCCCATGTGGCATTTCCCCTTGCTGCATGTGACTTAGTGACAGGGAGCACAGCGGGGCCAAACCCCAGCATGGGAGACTGCTGTGCTGCCAGTGGGCATTCACAACTGCTCCTGGCATGAAAGCTCTCTCGTCCAGTTCCACATCCAAGTGACCGCTCACTGCCTCTGGGTTCATCCCAAACTGTTTATAGAGCCATTTTGGTTGGAAATGACCTTTAACATCAGACTCCCAACTACTAACCCAGCACTGCCAGGTCAACACTAAACCATGTCCCTCAGCACCACATCTACACAGCTTTTCAATCCCTCCAGGGATGGAGGCTCCACCACTGCCCTGGGCAGCTTGTTCCAGGCCTTGATGATCCTTTTGGGGAAGAAATTGTTCCTAACATCCAACTTTGAAGTCCCTTTGCACATTATCTCGTCTTACCACTTGTTACTTGGGAGAAGTGACCAAATCCCAATTAACTCTAACCTCCCTTCAGGAAGTTACAAAGAACATGAAGGTCTTCTACTGAGCCTCCTTTTCTCTAGGCTAAACAACCCCAGTTCCCTCAGCCACTCTTCCTAAGACTTGTTACTCTAGATCCTTTGCCAGCTTTGTTACCCTTCTATTGGACATGATCCAGCACTTCAGTGCCTTTCTTATAATGAGGGACCCCGGCTTTTTCCAGGCCAAGACCTGGGCAGCTCCTGGGGACAGTCCTGAACAAGCAGGGAGAGCCTGTTCTCCATCAACCTGCTGCTCTCCTGCACAAACACATTTGCACAGCACAGGTAAGAGCTGACTGCTGTCAAAGCTCCAAATCACCTAGGCCAAGCTTTCTCACCACTAACACACCTTACCGTGCAGGAAAGTGTCAAACCAGACCGGACAGACTGGACCTGGGGCACAAGGAGCACAAGGTGCTGCTGCCATGGGGTGGCTGGCAGGCACCAAGCACAGCACAGCCTTCCCAGCACACCGGCAGCCCTCAACAAGCCCCAGAGGAAGGAGCTGCCCGGGCAGTTTGCCGGGTGGGCAGCGGGAGTGACCAACTGGAGGAACAGGAAGGGGAAAGGTTGGCTTCACCTTTCATGCAAGCAGATGGCCTCCTTCTGCAAACACCCTGGCCCCAGCCCCAGTGCCATGCCTGGGTTCGAATGCTCCCATCAGTTCGGGTATGAGGTGGGAGAGGCCAGCTGCAGCGTGTAAAGGCAATTTGTCAAGCAGCAGCAAAATGGCAGTGGGAAGGAACAGGCTTTGCAATCTCAGCTCCCCCTCCTTGAGCAGCCCTGAAGCCCGGCATAGCCCACAGCGAGCAGGCGTATCTAACCACCTCCCACGACGGGGCTTCCTCAGCGCCTGGGAGAAGCCACAACATCTCTCCAGAGTCCTCGAGAGGGGATTTATCACTTCCTCGGGTGCCAATGCAGATAAGGTATGGCGCCACGTAAAAAAACAGCAGCAAATAAGTGTGCAAAGTGGATGGTTCTTCAGCACCCAAAGGTATCTCCATGCCCCTTCCCTGGCCACGCAGAGGGTTAAGTCCAGCCAAAGCCAAACCAAACATCCAACCTGACATCCCTCCTGAGCACCCACTGCCTGCATGCCACTCTCTAAAGGTCCCCCTCTGGGGACAGCCACCACAACCCTGCCCACCCCAGCTCCTCTGGGCCGTGCCCTCAAGTCTCTGCCCACTGCAGCTACCAACAGAGGCGGGTTTGACATTTGCAGAGAATCTTCTGATGTTTGGTCCCAAGAATCAGCCGAGCAGAGGCAGATTTTTGCAGTATGATACAAGCAGCCAGGAACAGGGAAAGAAAGCACGGGGGCTGCTTTCTAGGGAAGAGGAGGTGTGGCTGGAGGCAAAAGCATGCCTAAGACACAACCCCTCACTGTGCTACCTTTCAGACAACGTGCAGATCCAGGATAAAACATCCGACCAGGGCACCACTGCCCCATCGATGCAACGCCCCAGAGCAAAGCCAAGTCTGTGACCCAACACTGACACTCTCTAGCCTCACAACTGCTGGCAGCTGGCTGTTTGGCATCCAGAGCAGTAGGAAAGTGATAATGTCCAATAGAGGAGGGACGCAAGCAACCACTTCCTTGGAGCTGGGCAGGGGTGTCATAGGCTGGGGCAAGAGGAGGCAATGGGAAAAGTCTGCAAGCTCCATTTTCTAACTGGGTGGTCCTCTGGGTATCCATGCCATGGTCTCAAGAAATAAAAAGAAATAGACACTGGTAGCTGGAAAGACATCCTCAAATTCCTCTATCTGTGCCAGTCCCCATGCCCCAAGAGAGCACAAGCATGGAGAAAATTAAAAGCAACTGCTTTACACTCTGCTCGCCTTCCAATTCAGGCCAAGCGTGATTTTCAGGTCAATTCCCAGCCTGCTCCTGTTGTGGTGGGCTTCACCTTCCTTACAAACCAAAGGCATGCATGCACAGGGATGGCTCAGCCTCAGCCAGCTGACATGGGGAGCAGGGACCCCAGGGTAACATGCCCATGAACCTGCAGAAGATGGCTTCCTCAGGAAGAGGCTTCCTCCTGTTGGGCAGGTTAGCTTTCTCCTGGAGGCAGAAAGAGGGTCCCCAGGAATCATCCGTTTTCTTGGGACAGGCTCTGGAAAGCTGGCCTCCACACAAGGCTTGCACTAGGTTAGACGGGACCATGCAGTGCCAGCCAGTGCAGGCATGTCATACCAGTAAAGAGGGAAATCCCACAAAAAGGGAATTTCTCCCTTGCTGGGAAAGCGGCAGAGCACAGGGGAAGCTGGCGACGGGTGGGTGGAGCAGCCAAGACAGCGATCAACAGCACAGTGTCTGCCAAGGACCGGATCCTGCCACCACACAGGATCACAAGGCTTTAAGTACCCACACTAGGGCTTGGGTCCACTGGGGCAGACCCACAGCAACAGATTTTCCCAAGAGGGCTGAGAACCAGAGTGACTGACCCAGTTTTTCCCATGCCGTGAGGCATCCCAGAAGTTCAAATGCAGGTAGGAGAGGGTCAGGGGCACGTCACCTCTCACTCCAGCCTCAAAGAAGGGACAGCCAGGGCTTCACTGGGTGGTGAGGGCACACGTAGCCACCCCAAATCACACTGAGTCCTGTCCGGCAGCACAGCCACGCACAAAAACAACTCGTGAACGCAGCGCTCCCGGGATTAGGGACTTAGCGCCCGCCTAGCCTTTGAAGTTGGAAGCGCCAAGTCTGATTATTATTAGAGAGCTCCAGCTCATTAATCCTGATGTTTGGGGCTGGATTTCCCTCCTCCCAGCCCCACTTCTAATTCTCTTCCCGAGTACGATGGGAATCCACTACCAGCGCTAAATATTTGTGCCTCTCTGTAAACATGAGCCAGTCTTTGCCCCGAGCAGCTCCGGCACCCCGCAGCACCCCGGGAAGCGGGGAGGGGGCAGCTCCTAATACTCACACAGGTATTTTTATGCAATAAAACCCCCAAAAAGACACGAGTGCGTAAGTGTGAAATACCTTCACCTTTCCCGCAAGCCAAGTAGAAAGGTCAGATGATTCAAAAGGACTTTTCTAGCTGTACTCTACGGCTAATCAGCAACACTGTCCCCGTCCAGGGGGCATACTGAGCACGGAGCCCCCATGCTCTGGTGCAGGATCCCCCCTCCATGGACCCACACCAAGCCTGAAACAAACAAACAAAAGCCCCAAAATAAAGAAACCCTCAAAGATGTTAAATGAACCGTTATTCCTGGGTGTGCCAGGTTCCCCGCTGCAGCACACAGCCACCTCCTCCTCCAACAAGAGGCATCCATCTGGAGGGGAGGTGGGCAGGGTGGTGGGGAAGCACCGGGCCAGCCACAGCTGGGGGGTCCTTGGTGCAAGGGGGGCTGCGTGGTGGGGCAGGAGGGTGCGTGCGTGCATCACACGCTGCCAGAGCCACCATCTTATCTGGGAAGTGGGATTACTTCAGCCCAGCTGCAAGGAAGAAGCCAAACAGGGTTGTACCGTTTTCTCAAGAAGTACCCCCACACGGGGCCCGGATCTGACCGTGGGGCTTGACCTCCATCTTGGCAGGAGCTGGTCACAGTGGCAGCCCCCCTAGGGCCATCCAGCACCCCAAACAGGAAGGAAACAAACAAAGGGCTGCCTGAAACACAGCTCTAGGTGCCCAGGGAGTGCCACGGACCCGTCATGGCATGGGTAGGCAGGCACTATGGAGGGCAGCATGCAACGCTTTGAACCCACCCCCAATAAAACTAAAACGTCACCAGAGCCAGGAGGCAGCAAAGCCCCAGGGGAGGCAGCGGGCAGGGGTCAGCCTGGAATGGGGCGCTATTCCCAAGCCCCCCCTCCGGGATGGCTCCTTTGTCTGGGCACGGCCGCAAGGCTCCCCACCACCCGCCCCTTCCCGCACACACCACGGCATTTTTTCCACTTACATTTTTTCCATATTAGCCCTCAGATTTGACGATTGCCCCCCCCCATCCTCCGCCGCCCCCCCCCAGCGAGCACAGCAATACGTCTGATCTCATTGCCATAATAGGATCGGGAGCGAGGATGTCAGCCCTGGCCCAGAAAGGTGTGGGAGGAGGGAAGGCAGCTCTGCTCCCCGCACTCTGACACCACAGATGGGTCCCCGCACCCCAAACACCTCCAGCCATGGGTGCGTGGGCCTCTGGGCCTGCATCGGACCCGGGAGGAAGAGAAGGCAGGCCCAGGCCTGGCAGCACCCCAGCCTGCCCGTACTGGGCTCTCACTGGGATAGGGCAGGGGTCACCTTCCCAACCCCCTGGCAAAGGAGGAGGCTGGGGAGGGGGCATGTCTGGCACATCCAGCAGAGGATGTTTTGTTTGCAGCTGAGTTTTGCCCTGGACTTTCATCATCTTCTGATGGAGCTCACAAGATCCCCCCTACCTGCTGCCATGCACCCCAAGAGGGGCTGGAATCACCCCGAATGGCCTCAGCAAAGGGATAAGGCCCCAGGGAAGGAGGCAGAGGGGCAAGCCACAGCCTAAAAGACTAGTGGACACCCATAGGGATGCTGAGTGACCCACAGGACAGCAGGGTACTTGTGGGGTTAGCAGCTCCCCCATGGGATCACCAAACATCCAATGGGATCAGAGAGCACCCACATGACTCCTCGGCAACCCATGGCATTCATGGACATCTGCAAGTTCCTATCCAATGTGTGGCATCAGCAGGCACCTTCAGGGACCACATACCAGCCATGGAGACAACAGGGCCAGTCCATGTGACCCTTGGACATCCTACAGGGCCAGAGAGCACTCACGGGTCTCCTGTACACCCCCTGGAATTCATGGACACCTGTGGGTCCCTGTGCACCCCACATGACTCCACACCACCCCAGAAGCCCACACTACTCACAGGAGCAGCAAGCACACACGGGATCTCTACAATACCTATCTGACCAGCATACACCCTATGGACCCCTAGAAACTCCATGGGAACCTGAGCTAACCATAGACCCAGCAGGCACCCATAGAACCTTGTGCTATCCCTGGAACCCTAAACTAACCATAGGATCTTGGCTTATCCATGGGGCCACTCACAGGACTCCAAGCAGACCTCGAGGTACCTGTGGGGCCATCTGGCACTCACGGGGCTGTACACCACCCATAGCACCCAGGGCTACGTAGGGTCCAGTAAACATGTCTCGAAGACCCACGGCACCCTTGGGCCGGACGTGTGGGGGCGGGCAGGGGGCGTGGCGCCGGCGAGGATTTTGGGGTAAAAAAAGCGAATTTTAGGGAAAAGGAAGGTCCCACCTGGTTGAGGTCCTCGTCGTTGAGCAGGTGGGACTCGCGGGGCTTGAAGCAGTTCTGGCACTTGCTCTTGTTGAAGATATTGGCCTGGAACTTCCTGCAAGGGTTGTCCTTGGCGGCCATGGCGCGCCCCGCGCCCGCTCAGCGCCCGCTTAGCGCCCCGCGGAGCGCCCGCCCGCCGCCGCCGCGCCCATCGCCGCCCTCACCGCGGGCCGCGGCCTCCGCCTGCCACCGGCGGAGGAGAGCGTCAAAACGGGGAAAAAAAACCAAAAAAACCCAAAAAACAAACAGGGGAAAAAAATAAACCAACCCCTAAAATGCAATAAATAGAAGATAAAATCAAACTCGCGGACGGGAGCGAACTGTAAGGCGGTTGCCTTCGCTGCGGCTCAGCAGGCGCGCATGGCCACGCAAGGGCCGCGGTACCCCCGCCCTGCGGGGCTGGGCGGTGCCCAGTAGGATGCGGGGCCCCGCTGGCTCCGGTTCCCGGTGCTGAGCGCTGGACACTCAGCGTTACCCGCGCCGCTGCCGACTGCGCTGCCCGCAAAGTTTTCAGCGCCGCGGATCCAGGCGGAAAAAGAGAGGAGGGGCCGTAGAGCAGGACAGACGTTCCCGCCGGCCAATGGAGGCGGGCATCTGCCCCTAACAAAAGGCATCCCTGGCCAATAGGGTGCAAGGAGAGGGGAGGGCGCGGCGGGGCCGCCTCGCCCGTGGGGGAGGGGCACGCTGACAGCTGGGGGGCGTGGCCGGCTCCGTTCGGCTCCTCTCGGCTCCTCTCGGCTCCTCTCGGCTCTGCTCGGCTCTCGCGGGGGCAGTTACCTGGGGTCATCTGCACTCTGCGCTGCTCCGGAGCCCTTCCTTTCAAGAGCCCACTCTTCACCGTGTATTGACCCCCCTCATCGTGTCTAACCCTCTTCGCACCACGTACTCATCCCCGCCACCATGTACTGATCTCTCTCACCGTCCACTGTCTCCCTTCAGCAGTGTACTGAACCCCCTCACTGTCCACGTATCTCCCCACCATGCACATCCCCCCCACCCCTTGCACTGACCCCAGCACCACGCACAGACCTCACCACCTCAACAGAACCCCAATCTCTGCTGCCCACCCAGCAGTGCAGACAAATGATGCAATGTCTGGGGTTTGTACACCGCCCGCCCAGCTACCTCCAAGCACAGGAGTGCACCGGGGTGCAGCCCCTCTGCCGCTCGAGCACTGCATGGTGCCATGGCCCCATTGGTGGCACACACCTGGAGTGCCAAACCCCTGCAGCACAGTCTCTGTCCCCAGTAAACCTGTTCCCAGCCTTGGGCATAGTCCCAGCCTTGGCACAGATGGGCCCATAGGGTATTAATCACCTGTTTGGATACCCTAAATTGGTGGGGAACAATGTGGCATTGTGCCACTCCTGCAGCACTGGGAACCTCTGGGAATGGGGGGGGGGGTGCCACTGCCCTGGGGCAGGCAGGGAACTCCTGTTTGTCCAGTGCATTTTTATCTGGTGCAAACCAGCAGCACCAGCAAGTAAGTACATCTGACTAGGAGATAAGGACCTGGTGTAAGGGTGTGGGCTTGGCATCCTGGCTCTGTCCCTGGGTTTAGCCAACAGAGTAATCTGCTGGCAGACACTAGGGCTGGTTTTACTCTCTTAGCTTCAATTTTCTACATCAGCCAGACAAGGGCCAGAGAAGAGACACCAAGCAGCAGCTCCAAAACTGGGTCCACTACACTTAGAATCTGTGGTGGCACAGAGTCTCCCACTCATCCCAATATCCAGCATGGGAAAGGCCCCTGTTGTAAGAAGCAGACACACACAGACATTCCTAGGTTTGTTGGGACCAGGAAAAACCTGTGGGAGAAGAGGAGGTGGTGTGGTCCCCTCACACCTGGCACTGCCCTGCTGTTTGATGTGGGGCCTGGTCTGGGTGACCTCGCCACACCGTCTCCTCGCTGTCATCCTGCAGTAAATAAAGCCCAGCACAATTGCCTGCTTGTTTATTAATTTCTTTTCATCAAAGGCTGCTTTAGTCATCTCTCTCCCTCCTGCCATCGCCACTTGCAGCACACACTGTGCCAGCATGCCATGAATGTGGATGAGGCAGCAGAGCTGTGGGGCTAACCCCCAGCCCACACCATCAGCACAATTGTCCCTCACTGACTGCCCAGGCAGCCCTGAGCCCATGCCGTGTTCCTGAGAGGGACACATAGGCTGAGGGGTGCCCACCAGCCCCCTTCCATCACTGCTTTGGGTGGACTTTCTCACCTTTCCCTGTTGTTAAGGCAGCACAGCCCTTCCCTGGGGAGGGAGGATTTTACCCTCCAGGATTTACAGACCCTGACGCCCTCGTTGTGGGTCCAGGGTTCACCTTGCACATGACTGCAGAACTCCTGCTCTTCAGAGTAGGGCAGACATATTTCCTGACCAGCTCTTCTCCTGCCCTGATCCCTCTTTCCTCCCTAACCAATGTTGTTGGATTATTCCCCTTGCTGAGTAACTGGCATGTCCTGCATCCCACAGGTTCCAGAGATATCCAGAGTGTTTATTCCCATCCAAAAGTTCTTCTGCAGCTCCCTGAACACCTCCATCTGCTGTCCTTGTGGTCCCCAGCTCTTTGCCACCTCCACGGGACTTCTGAGAAGCTAGCAGAGGAACAGCACCCACGGGCCAGCATGATGCTCCCCATGAACAGCACTCTCCCATGCTCCCCCTGTGAGGCTGGGACAAGCAGGGCAAGACATCTCCAAAAGGGCTTTAGGTAGGGAGTTGGTGGAGAGAGGAAGAGGGTGACTTGTGTGTCACTCCCCTTGATGGGCACAGAGACGGGGCAGGGGATCCGCAGGCTGGGGAGGACCCTCCAGGGGCGATGTGGCTGCTCTCCCACAGAAGGGCAGAGCTCTGGCACAGACCGCGAAGCAGGAGGCAGGGCTGGAGTCTGCAGCGCCACAGGCTGTGCCTGCCCCGAGACGCGGCCGAGCTGCAGCGCGGCTCAGGGCCACGACCTGGCGCCAGGCACGGCCGCGCCGCAGCCGGCAGCACCTCGCGGGAAGCGGCTGGTGCCGGGGCTGGCTCCAGCCTCTCCAAAAATCCAGCCCAACGGGATGGGCCTCTCGGCAAACCTGTCGAGCTGCATTCAGCGGCACCAGAGCCGGCGTCCGTGTGCCACTGGCCAGCCGTATGCCGCGCTTCGTGCGGCGAGGGCGGCCGGCGGCACCGACGGACGCTCGCTGCCCTCGGCTGTCCCTGCGAGCCCCGGGCCCGGCCGTGGATGTGGCACGGAGGTCCTGACATGTGCCCGTGGAGGTGGCTGCCCCACCCCACCGTCTCTGCTGTGGGGACACCTGCTCGGGGCAGCTGTGCACAGCAGGTTTCTTCAGCCCAGAGCCAGTCTGGAGTAGTTTTCTCAAAGGAGGGCAATTAAAATAATGGGAAAATGGAAAGTATTTGTCAGGGAGCTGCAGTGGCAGAGGGGAAGGTGCTGCTGTGAGTCAGAGCCAAACCAAAGCCCCAGTGCCAGATAAACAAGCTGCAAACCAGAAGGTGTTAGTCACCAGTGCACTGGCCCCAGCCCGAGGAGCTGAAACCTTCATGCTCCGGTAGAGTTCGACAGCACCAAACCCCACCACTGAGAGGAGAGCAACACCTGCTGCCCGTCATGACATGGAGGTCCCACCAGGACCACTCACCACCTCTGCCCTCAAGGATGTCACCTAGATGTTGACACACGGGATGCTGACTGTGCCTCGTTTTCCAGGTGAAGCTGCAGTGGGGCACATTTACCTGCTGGACTGGGCACTGCTGGGGCCAGCATTCTCCTTGGTACTCCTCTTCAGCGGCCATCACTCCCTGCAGGACCTTGGGCAAGTCATTTAATCTGTCTATGCCATCATTATGGTGGAGCCAGACAGATGGATGCCCAGGGGAAAGGGCAGGATTCGTGGTTTAAAGACAGCAAGCCCCAGGATCCCCACTGGAACTGGGCTGGGACCAAAGTGGCGCCTGCAAGGACTCCCCTCCTCCTGCCCTGCATCAAGTGGAGTCCCAGCCTCAGGAGCTGGATGTGGCCCCTCAAACCAGCCAGTCTGGCTGTGGGAAGGTCCAGAGTCCCCAACCCTGCCTGGGGAATATCTGGCAGGGAAGGCTTGGATATCCCTCAAGATGCCCTGCATCTAATAGGGGTGAAACCCACAGATGAGACATCTGTATGGGGTGAAAAACACACTCATGGGTGGAGAGAACATCCTCCAGGCTGCCTCTTAAACCGTCTCTGTGCCTTGCCCTACTTGTGACTGATTTTCCCACTGGGGAAAATAAGAGGACCTAAATTATCCACTGGAGGAAATCCACAGAGCTCAACTGCAGCTGATGCAACTGAGAGGGGTGGATGAAGCTTGCATGAGGCTGGAAAAGACCACGAGGATCCCAGAACTCCAGCATGACAGGGGTTGGAAGTGATCTCTGGAGATCATCCAGTCCAATCCTGCTGCTAAAGCAGGGGCACCCATAGCAGCTTGCCCAGGATTGCAATGTGCAGACAGGTTTGGAATCTCTCCAGAGGAGACTCTACAACCTTTGAGCAGCCAGCTCCAGGACTCCAGCACCCTCACACCAAATAAATTCCTCCTCATGTTGAGTAAGATGATCTAGTGCAGACCACAGACACACAGAGGCTTGATCCTGTCCCAGAAGCCACATCAAATCATGTCCCACCAAGCAGAGATTTCCTCTTGTCCAAAGACACCAAATGCCTGCAAGTTCACACCCTTCTGGCAAAACTGAGCCAGAGGTTAATTACACTCCTGGCTGGGTTATTGGCGACCAGGTTCTGTGGCTGCTTCCTGCCACTGGACCTCACTGTGCTTTAGCAGGGAAAATCCATCTCTCTTATCCTATACATCCCCTCATCTTTTGGATCCTGCCCGTGGGGCTGTGCTGAGTGGATGGATCTTCACAGGAGGGGAACAGCTGCCTGTCCTGCTGACCCTCTTCTCACAGCAAGCCTCAGCACCTCTGCTAAAAATATTATCCCATGCAAAACTGGGTCCTTCCAGCTCCCTCCACCTCTACCAGCCCTGAGCTGCCACCGCAGCCATCAGGTGTCTGCTCTGCTGACTCCATATAATGCAAGTTGTACAAATGGAAATGTCACATGGCCATAAATGAAATACTTTGGAGGAACCCATTAGAATGCAGCAACACAATTGGCTTTATCAGCCAGCCCAGAGTCATGCCAAAACCCAAAGCCGACTCACTTGACAGGAGCTGCCATCCATGAAACCAAGCTAACGACCTTAATTATATTTTTAGCTTCTAATTTTTGGCTGACAGTATCCCCAATTACCCAGCCCATAATTTGCCCAGTGACTGCGATCAGCCTACCTGCTCTGTAATTCCCAGGGTCAGCCCTTTTATCCCTTTTAAACATTAGACTTCCACTGGCCTCCCTCCAGCCCTCTGGAATTTCCCCAGGGTTTTTAGTGTTAAAAATTAACAGAGGAGCTCCTCAGCAACCTGCAGTCCCCTTTCTGCCAGAGCCCTGCCAGAAAGGCCTCTGGCTGGCAGACAACCCAGCAGTGTCGGAGGTGGGACAGGGAGTTGCTCCTGCCAGGTTAAAAATGTCACTTTATCCAATTAGCTGCTCTGGTCACAGATTGCTCTTTGACTCATCATCCTTATCTGCCACCCACGCTTTACACCTCAGCACGCAGCCCTGCTGCCCAAGCCTCCTGTCCCTGCCCCTCCACAATACATTGTCAGGGCTTTATCCTGCCTTCAGTGCCAACCCTGTGCCAGGCCAGGTCTCTTCCCATCTGGCTGTCCTTGATCTTCAGGTGGATACAGGGTCTGGGGAGTGGGTCTGAATCATAGAACGGCTTGAGATAGAAGAGACCTTAAAGACCATCCAGTTCCAGCCCCCCTGCCACGGGCAGGGACACCTTCCACTAAACCAGGTTGCTCAAAGCCTCCTCCAGCCTGGTCTTCAACACTTCCAGGGATGAGGCATCCACAGCTTCCCTGAGCAACCTGTTCCAGTGGCTCACTGCCCTTGTAGTAAAGAACTTCTTCCTAATGGCCAATCTAAACCTGCCCTGAACACAGACTGGTTTTCAGTAACACTTCTGTTTCCTGATCTGTGCTGGGTTTTGGCAAGGTGGCTCTTACAGCACCATCCTTGATGATGCCCATGGGCACCACTGGAGCCTGGCCCACCCCTGGACTTGCCTGCACCCCCCCTGGCACAGCCACAGGGAGGGGGCAGACCCAACAGCACAGAGGCTGCCACACTGCCTGGAAAGGGGCAGGTTCTCAGTATGTTTGGCATGATCCCTCACTGTAGCCCCCTGGGGTGGTGGCAGGATGAGATCTCAGTATCGAGGAAGGAATGGAGCAGTGTGAGGTGTATGGGGTTAGCACACTCAAGATCAGGTTGTTTGGGGCTCTGAGCAGCCTGCTCTAGCTGCAGATGTCCTTGTTCACTGCAGGGACGTTGGATCAGATGCCCTTTGAATGCCCCTTCTCACCCAAACTGATCAGTGATTCTGTGATTCCATGGCCTGAGCCACCAGGGGCTGGTGTTAACAGAGGTGCTGGGGGCTCGCTGGCACTGAGGCATGGGCAGGAGCTTATGTAGGTGCTGTGGGACAGCATCTTCCTTAGCACAGAGGCCTGGTGGCCTGCTTGGGCAAAGGACAGGGATGGAGTAACCAACTGAAGGATGTCAGGGATAAAAAGGCACCCAGGGCACCCAGGAGGGAGCCAAGCTGAGCTAGCCGAGGCTGCCATCTCCTGGGCAGAGACTCAAACAGCTGAGCACGGCTGAGCACAGCGTCACAGCCAGGCACAGGATGGGCACCTTTGGGCTGCAGGAGTGGGGAGCTGGAGCTGCAGCCCGGGGGTCTCTGACCCCCAGGATGGACCACTGTTGACCCTGGCTCCCGCCTGGGCCGCGGTGTTGCAGGCAGGGCTGATCGAGCTATGGCCACAAGCCACAACCAGCACCACGGTGGTTCTTCAGGAACCAGATGGCCACGGCATGGCCATGGTGGCTCTGCAGCTGCGCCCGGGTGCAGGTCTGAGCAGGTGGACTCAGCCATGCACCTGCCCACACCCAAAACCAAGGCAGCAGCGCTGCCTATTGCACACCAGCAGCCCCATGGCTTTGGTCACGTAGCAGCTCTGTGCTTTGCCACGAACAAGGGACAGCGGTGGCAGCACACAGAGGACAGGCAGGCAGTGCAGAGGGGATGGGCACATCTTGACCCGGTGCATCCGAGAACACACATCCACAGGGACCGAGGGTGAAAGAAATGAGTCCTCAGCAGCCATGCTCGGACACATCTGTGCTCACAGTTGCTGGTTTCGACTCAAAATGACTTCTCTTCCCCTGCCCCTGCCCTGGCCCCTTTTTTTCAGGTCCCAAGGGGAGCATGGTGTGAGCAAATGCCTTGGCCAAGGCTCAGCCCTGCCAGAGCACAGGGACTGCAAAAGGAAGATGGGCTGAGGAGAGCCTGGGAGGAAAACATCCCAGCAAAGCTGTCCAGAGGGAACCTGAGGCTTCCCCAAAAATCATTACAGCCAAACATTCTCCATGCTGTCAATCTGTTCCCTGCAGTGCTCCTTGCACCAGCAGAGACCAGAAGAAAAAAAAGATGTTATTAGGAGAACGAAACTGGGAGCTTTCACCCCAGATAGAGCATGGCACCTCTGGAACATGTGCAGCTGGGTGTGAAGGAGGCAAAGCTCTGCAGAGGGATGCACCACACTGGGACACTACTCTGGGAGCTGCTGAGTGATGCTGTCCCACCTCCTAGGCTGTCCACACAGCCTAGGAGGGGTTTAAGCCAGAAACCTTGATTAAGGTGCTGGTGGCTGCTGCCTGATCCCTGCCTGTGTGCCCACAGCACAGGGACAAACCCAGGCAGGAGCAGACATCAGTCACTGCCTCACCTGTGAGGCAGCAGCTCATGGGAGGTAGTGTTTGGAGGTGCTTAAGAGCCACACACCAGCTGTGGAGGCTGTAGGAGGGCATGGTGCCACTCAGGGCCAGAAGGTCAGGCTGTTGGGTGCCCAGATGAGGAAATGGGGCTGTAGTCAAAGCACACACCCGGAATTTTAAAGCCAAAATTACACTGCCTGATCTCTGCTCAGCAAGCAGGGACAAACCACCCCCAAGTGCTTCTCACTTCCCTCTTGAGTGCACACCAGAGTGGAAACTGCAAGTCTGCTGCTGCTATTTATGGGGGTAGGTTTCCCCTGCAAAACCCCGAGAGCTGGCAGGCAGGGCTGAGGCCATCACTCCAGGACCATGCTCCAGCAGCACAGGCAATGCCCAGACCATGGCTGGTATTGCTTTAGCTCTGGACCATGGGTTCTACCTTCTGTCAGCACTGGTGGGACAAGTCTGCACATGGATGGCCACCAGCTGTACCCAGCCAAGAGTGCATTTTCCTGCCGAGCCATAGCACCCTGCGTTCCTCCCTCCCAGCCATGCCTCTGCCTTCCTGCTCCCTCCCAGGACTCTCCACAAATCTTCCCAGAGGGAAACTCCAGGCCAGCAATGAGCCCATCATTGGCATCAGATGCACATGCAGAGCATTGGTGCTGCAGTGTCCCTGTGGCCACTGTGTTCCTCCCCTTCAGCCCTCACTCGAAGTCCCATGGTCCCTTGGATGCTGATGATGCTGGTTCCTTCTTTCCTCCAGGAGCTGGGACATGATAGACTTATAGCATCAAGCAGGTTGGAAGAGACCTCCAAGCTCATCCAGTCCAACCTATCCCCCAGCCCTATCCAATCAACTAGACCATGGCACTGAGTGCCTCCTCCAGTCTTTTCATGAACGCTTCCAGGGACAGTGGCTCCACCACCTCCCTGGGCAGCCCATTCCAATGGCAAATCACTCTCTCTGTGAAAAAACTTCCTCCTAACATCCATGGCCCATCCTATGATGTGCCACGTTCTGCCTCTGCTGAGGGAAGCAGCCACGAAGTGCTGGAGTACTCTGCTTGGGCAGGTTCAGCCTCCAACATTCCTGCAGTGGGACAGAAACTGCTGCTCACTGTGTGTGGCCCTTTGGTCTCACTCAGCTGCAAATCATCACGGTAAGCAGAAAGCAGGAGCTGAGCTGATCAGAAAAAAAGTTGCTGCCCTGCTGGTGTTTATAGAAAGTAGCAGGTATTGCCTCTTCCTTCCCCTTCAGCTGCTTCTGCAAAAGGTGCCACCAGGCTGAGCTGAGTCACTGTCCTGCTGCCACAGCCACCGCACAGCCCTGCTCAGCACTTCTGAGGGGAAGGGGGAGAACCCTCCAGAAACGAACACGGTGGCACAGGGGCTAACCACGAACTGCACCAGACTGGCTTTGCTCTCACTAGACATTCCCTATGGACCAGATCTGTCCAGGGTGTTGTGCTGGTTGGAGACACCAGGTCAGCCGTGGATGGTGGTGGTAGTCATGGAAGGTAGCCACAGCCATGGGTCATAGTCACCGATGCAGCCTTGAAGCCTGCCCCTTCCTGCCTGGGCACAGCACTGGTCCTCAGCACCATGGTCTGGTCAAATCCCACCACTAAGGCAGCCCAGGGAATGCTGCCTGGCTGCTGCTTTATGGCTTTACTGATCAAGCCCATTCCACTCACAGGGTGAGGTGGGATTTGAAAATAAACACACAGCTGTCCTCTTGGAGGCTGCCAGGAGCAGAGGGGCAGCTCCTTCCCTCTGGGAAAATCGAGCTGTCTTGTTAATGCTTTGTGCACCTCCAGTGCCAGCAGCAAAGGCAGCACCAGGCCCTGAGCCCAGCTAGCATTCCCCTTGCCCATGCAGGGCAGCCCTCCGGCAACCCTCCTGCCTCTGAGACGAGGCTGTACTAGGAAGAAGTTTAAAGCTGGGGTCTGTGAGAGGCTCCACGGTGTGAAGCAGGGACAAGACTGCTTCCCAGAGTGCTGCTCAGTCCTAGGAAGCCACAGCTGCTCTGATAGTTGAGGGTGACCAGTCCTTAGGTGGTCGTTGGAACATTACCTGCTGGGCTATGCCAGCCCCAGAGAGGGAGACTTTGTCCTCCCCATCCACAGCCCCAAGCAGCGATGTCCCCTGTGTCTGCATGGCCTCTTGCTCTGGCACAGCTGCTCCTCCTTGGCAAAGCCCAGGAAAGCCAGAATCCTCAGGGTGAGCCACCAGCTCTCATGATCCTCCACAGAGCAAAACACCCTTCTCTGCAACAGCAAACATCTCTCTGCAGCCAGGCAATACAGGAGCAGGTGCCACGGAGCCCCTTTCCTGCAAGCTCCTCAGCAGAGTGGCCCTGAAGGGTGCCTCTCACCTTGGTGCCTGCACCCCCAGCAGCCCAGGGACACCAGTGAGCCAGTGCAATGTGCTATGCAGGCATCCAATTTGCATCGAAGGGATAAGGGGAAGCCCCAGGAAGCACAGGGCCCAGACACTAATCAAATCTCTCTCTAATAATAAACCTCCCCAGAAGCGTGAGGACCTGGGGCTGGAGCTCGTGGAGCCATGGCAGGAGCCAAGAGGGAGTAGAAGCTGCAGGAGAGTCAATCGTGAGTTACCCCAAGGAGGGGCTGCATGGGGAGGTGGGGGTGAGGGCCTTGTCTGTGCTAGGGCTCCAGGCCATGGTAACATTTCCACAGGGCTAGAAGGGAGTAAAGGGGCTCCTCAGGCTCTTGCTGGAGGAGCAGAGCCACCACAAAGGACTTCAGACCTGATAGAGATGATCAATGTCATGGGGCTAGAGATGAAATGGTTCCTTAATGCTTTGGGTGAGATCTCTCTCAGGATGCTGGCCCATGATGGGTGTAGAGGCAGAGGGTGAGATGCACACAGCTCTGCTGGGAAATGCACACTTGCCAAGCCCATCTACACCATGCCAGGCACACCACATGTACCTTGGGGCTCCCTGGGGAACAGTTTTTCCTAGATGGGACTAAATATCTGCCTTGGACCTGCTCTCACAGCAGAGCAGCAGTGAGGGAAGACCTGCTCAGCCTGCAGCCCTCCAGCTTAGACACAGCCCCAAAGTCTCAAGTTCCCCTGAGTACCTATCCCATGTGAAACACCAGAGCAGCCAGGCTCACCTTGCCATCCCCAGGATTCCACCATCATCTCCAGGGCTCACCACCATCCCCAGGATTTCACCATCATCTCTAGGGCTCAATTCACCATCCCCAGGGCTCACCCCCATCCCCAGGATTCCACCATCATCCCCAGGGCTCACCATCATCCCTAAGATTCCACCATCATCTTCAGGGCTCACCTCCATCCCCAGGATTCCACCATCATCCCCAGGGCTCACCTCACCATCCCCAGGACTTGCCACCATCTATAGGCATCTTCTCTTTCTTTTTGGATACTAAATACCTTCAAAGAGCTCTGCCCTGGGGAACATCTCCAGCTAAGGATGGAAAGTAAATATTGCATTTTATAGCAACGTTAATTGACCAACTGGGACTGCAAGGCTGGTGGCAGCCCAGCAGGGAAGGGGTTGCGTGGGCTGCCCCGGGTAGGAGCCAGCTCGCAGCAGGGAGCAGAGCAACCCCTCTGCAGGAAGGGGCAGTGCAGGCAGCGCAGGACAGAGGGACAGGCGAAGCACCGCCAGGTATTAGAGAGAGAAGCAGAGAGCCTGGTCAGGGCGCGGGGGGTCTCTGCGTAAAGCCAGGGCTCGACTTTGCAAGGGCAGCGCTGCCGCCCTCGGGCACACGGAGGCACCCAGGAGCATCGCTCACCCGTGCAGGAAACAGCCGCGGCTCCCGGAGGGACCTGCGTGACCTGGGACCCTCTGGGCCAGCGAAGGGCACAGCTCCACTGGGGCGGTAGGGACCGATCCCTGCAGCTGCCTGCTCAGGCTCCCTGAGGACCCTGCGTGTGGCATGGCACCGCCTGGCGCAGCACGGCAGGTACTGCTGAGCGGTGGGAAGCCTTTGGCATCACACCCAGGCACCAAGACCATCACTCAGGTTGCCTCCAGGTCCAAATCCTGCAGCAGGCTGCTAACGAGTAAAGGCTCATTACCAACGTCACCCATCAAACTGCAGGTGGGTGGTTGGACTTTTGTGCTGCTGCTGCCGCCGCCTTGCTTCTGGGCCTTTGGCATCACACCCAGGCACAGGACACGTGGAGAATGGGACAAATGGCTCACCGCGGGGACAAGAACACATCAGCACATCCACCTCCAGTCATCCTAGCTGCGCTGGCTAAACCGGTGCTTAGAGCTCCCCCAGGGAGCCGTCCCTGCCGCTGCTGCTGCTGCTGCTGCTTGGGGGAGCTTTACACATCAAGTGGAGTTTCATTATGATGCCAGAAGACCAAAAGGAGATGGCAGAAGTTACACACAGGATGGCACTAGAGAGGAGTTCAGAAGGCACCAGAGTTAGAATTCACTTCAGAAGACATTGCTAGTGGTCACTCTGGTCACCTTTCTGCTCTTTCCGTAAAAGCACCTGAAAGCAGCAGTGGCTCCCACTGCTCCCACTCACACGGGCAGATGCTGCACCCCCGGACCATTAGGACACCCCAAAAGGCCACCTCTAAGCCAGGGTGGCCTCTCTGCCCTCTCTGAGACTGGCACAGGACATGCTGGATTATAATTTGAAGAGTTTGCTAAACCTGAAGCAGGTTTTGGTGTGTGCCCTTGCCCAAGCCTAAGACCAGTGAGGGCTGGGGCACGGCCAAGTGTGCCTCTGTGAGGGGTCCCAGCCCTAGCAAAGGGAGGAGGTGGCTGCAGGACAGCCCTGCGGTGGCCACCCCACGCTCACTTTGCCTCTCGTTCCACAGCCATGGATGGGAAGCACGCCGGGTGCGGTGCCCTGAGCAACTGCACCGCCCAGCAGTACTGGGACAGCCTCGTCTGCCAGTGCATCCCCTGCAGCGTGGTCTGCGGCCAGCCCGCAGGCAGGAGGTGTGCGGCCCTCTGCGGTGAGTGCGGCCACCAGGGGCTGGCCTTGGGCCAAGCAGGCGGCCATGGGGCAAAGCTTGGAGCAGGGATGAGGCCCTGAGATGAGCTGCAGAGCAGACTTTGAGCCAGCTCAGCTGAACAGAGCTTTGAGCCAAAAACGCTGGGGAAGGTCACAGGATCACAGGGGTTGAAAGAGACCCAAAGAGATCATTGAGTCCATCCCCCCTGCCAGAGCAGGACCATACAGTCTAGCTCAGGTCACAGAGGAACACATCCAGACAGGCCTTGAAAGTCTCCAGAGAAGGAGACTCCACAACCTCTTTGGGGAGCCTGTTCCAGTGGTCTGGGACCTTTACAGTAAAGAAGTTCCCCCTTGTGCTGAGCTGGAACCTCCTGTGCTGCAGCTTTCATCCATTGCTCCTTATGCTATCCCAGGGAGCAGTGAGCAGAGCCTGTCCCCCCCTCCTGACCCCCAGCCCTCAGATATTTATAAACATTGATTAGATCCCCTCTCAGTCTTCTCCAGACTAAGCAGCCCCAGGTCCCTCAGCCTCTCTTCAGCAGGCAGTGTTCCAGTCCCCTCATCATCCTCATAGCTCTCCACTGGACTCTCTCCAGCAGATCCCTGTCCCTCCTAAACTGGAGAGCCCAAAACTGAATGCAGTACTCAGGTGACAGCTTCCAGAGATGGTCTGGCTCTGGCAGCTGCTCAGCACAGAATAGGGGCAGTCATAGAACCATCAAAATTACAGACTGGTTTGGGTTGGAACTGAAATAAAAGCTTCTTTCCTGTGAGGGTGCCAGAGACCTGGACCAGGGTGCCCAGTAAGGTTGTGGAGTCTCCTGACTGAAAGTCTGCCTGGACATTGCCATCCTGCACAGCCTGATCTAGGCAAACATGCTTTAGCAGCAGGGTTGGACTAGAGAATCTCCAGAGATCCCTTCCAGCTCCTACCAGTCTGTGATTCTGTGAAAGGACAGGGCAGGAGGACATGCTCAGGACACTCTGTTTGTCTCCCTCCCCTCCTGCAGAGTCCATGGAGTGCAACAAGAGAGTTGGCTTCTACTACGATGAGCTCCTGAAAGCATGCATTGATTGCAGCATGGTCTGTGGGCAGCACCCAAAGCAATGTGCCCCAACCTGTGAAGGTAAGGCTGGGCTGGAAGAGGAGCCAGGCTATGGGGCCAGTGCTAGAGAAGGGGCAGCCAACCCTCCTCCCTTTGTCCCAGGGGTTGTTCCTTTGTGTGCTGCTATTTCAGTGGCACCAGGGAACAGCAAGCCAGGGCATCTGCCTCCCCCAACATCATCTCCATCACACAACCCCATCCTACTGCACATCTTCCTTCCTGTGTCTAAGACCTGTCCTTCAGCTCACCAGGCAGGGGCAGGGCCTCCAGCCCTCAGAGGGGGAGCAGGAAAGCATAGAGCATCTTCTTTGAGATCTGCAATTCCCACATTGGGGTTGAACAGTGATCAATGGAGAAAGGGAAAGAGTCTCCTCAGCTTCACCATGGAAGAGGAAAGGAAGCAAACTGAGGCAGTGCATAGCTGCTTTCAAATCCTTCCAAGCAGAGCACGGGAGCTTGACTGTCACCTTCCCCACCATAAAGTCAAAGGCATGAAGCAGGTACCTGAGAGGTTTCTAAGCTCACCCATCTCTGCCTGGCCCACAGCAGATGCCTGGGTGGACACCCCCCCTCCATCAGCAGCTGTGCTGGAGCAGAAGGCTTGTGTGGAGCAGGAGCCGTGGCTGGTGGTATATCTGCTGCTGGGGCTCTGTCTCTGTGCCCTCATCTGCTCCCTGCTCCTGGGCTGGACCCACCTGCGGAGGAAGGGAGAGGTGGTCTCCTGCCAAGCCAGTGCTGGGACATGCCACCGCAAGGAGGACCCCTGCAAAGGTGAGTGCTGGCTGTACTGGGAGAGGGGGGGAGCTTGTGCTGGGCAGGCTCTCAGGCAACGCTTGGATGGACAAAAAGCAGAGCCAAGTTGTAGGGAGAGAAAGCAAAGCTATGTGTGAAGTGGTTGAGTCTGAGCCCGGGACAGGAGCAGGAGTGGACCCCTGTGCCCGGATTCTCCATCACCCCTTTCTCAGCCACTTTCTTGCAAGGTCACAGCTTGCCACTACCAGGCTGTGCCTGGAGCTTCACCATCAACCAGCCACTGTTCAGTCTCCATCCAGAAGCCAAGGGGCAATTAAACCTCAGCAAAGAGTAGCTGCAGAAAGTCAGCCCTCTTCTGAAATGAGTCACCTGCCCAAGGTAGACCCAGAGCTTTTGTGGCAACCACAGCAGCTGGAGCTGCTATGGGATGTGCTGGCAAGAGCCACGGCAACAAAGGCTTCTTGCTGCCTCAAACAGGCTAACGATGCCAATGGCAACGGTTTAGCTCTGGAGCCAGAGAGGCTTCCCCAGTCTTTGCTTCAGGGAGAACAGGTAAGGAAAGGCTAACACAGAGTAAGCCACCATAGAAGAGATGTTCCCCTCCCCCTTTCTCTTTTCCCCTGCCTTTACAAAAGACATCATCTACTTACCCACACACATGTGTCCGGGTTCTGTACATCTCCAAGTCAGTCATGGTAGGTGTCAAAAACCACAGAGGAGAGGCCACGAGCAGGTGTGCGGCTCTGGGTTACTCTCCAGCCTTTGCTATCTGCTTTGGCTGAAGCATTTGGAGGCGTTGAACATTTCATACTTAAGGGAGGCCACCAGGTTCAACACCCCCAGTCTAACCTTGTCAGAGGCTCCTTGAGACAGGACAAGGGGTGATGGTTTTAAATTAAAAGGAGATTCAAACTGGAGAGAAGGAAGAGATTTTTTACAGTGAGGGTTGTGAGACCCTGGACCAGGTTGCCAAAGAGGTAGCAGATGTCCCATCCCTGGAACCGTTCCAGGTCAGGTTGTTTGGGGCTGTGAGCAACCTGCTCAAAGCAAGCTGAACTAAATGACATTTAATGTCCTTTCCCACCCAAAAGATCCCACAATTCTCTGATCTCAGCTGATGGAGCAGAGCCCTTTGGTAGCTAATGTCCAGCCCGTGGAGGGTTGTGGGTCCCCCGCGCCAGCCGTGGGCAGCCAGCCTGGCTCGCTGCTGCCTCTGGCACCTTGCTGAGTGCTGCACCAGCACATTTGCATAGGCTACAGAAAGCAGGATTTAACGAGCAGGCAGCTTACAGGCAGCGTTATAAATATTGCAGTGCTGTGGTGCTCAGCCCCCAGCCTTCCTCTGCAAGGCACTTTCCAGTTTCCCCCTCGGATCTCACCACCAGGGGTGGCAGGAAGAGGTGCAAGCATGTGGTGATGCACAGCACACGGTGCTGGGGGCTTTTCAAAGTGGCAGCAGGTGGGTGGCCTCCGCAGCTCCAGCACCAGCTCCTCACAGGCTCTAGTGCGGCACTGCAGAGCATCCCTTGGGTGCTTCTGCAAACCTGAGCGGAGTTTATTGCAGATCACCTGGTGGAAGCAGGCAGCGTGGGTGATGGATCCCCCGGCAGCAGGGTCCCAGAGCCAGTGGAAACCTGTGGCTTCTGCTTCCCTGGACACGGCTCTGCTGTTCAAGAGACCAAACCGTGCCATGGCCCCTCCCATCACATCCAGGAAAGGGCTGCTCCCTCTCACACTGGAAGCGCTGGGGCCATCCCCAGCCCTGATGATGGCCACTTCAAAATCATTTGCTCTCCTTCGCAAGAGAAGACGCCTGTGGCATGACCACAGTGACCATTTCTGCACAGAGCCAGAAAGGAGGGATGCTCCTCTGTCCCCAAAACACACCTGCTGTCTCCAGTGCCTGGCACAGCTTCTACCAGATCTAGTGGACCCAGCGCAGCCTTTGCCCAAGGGTGGTGGACTGCAGGCTGCTGGAGGCTACAAACAGAGCTGTTTCCTTCTCCTCAGGAGAGGAAATCCTTATCCCTGTGCAGTCCCAGCGACAGAGCCACTTCCCATTTAGCAGTGTCTTCATCCTCCAACTTGACCTCTGCAGACTCCTCCACATCTCCCAGTCATCAGCAGTGACAGGAGGGGACTTCTCATCCTGGTTCCACTATCAGCATCACTTTGTTTCTGCAAAGGCTGTTGACGCAGAGCCCTGATCAAACCATGGTGCCCGCTGGTCCCAGGGGAGACCACATCTCCTCTGCCTCAAAACTCCACCACACCCACAAACAACCCACAAGCAGAGCTGCAAGCACCTCAGCTATGGGCACAGCTACAAGAAGGTACCCCTGGAAGTCAGGAGTGCTGAGCACCACTGCTGTGCTCTCCAGAGCAGCAGAATGTCTGACTTGGGCACAGGTTTCTTCACAGAACAGAGTATTTGATAAGACACAACACTGGAAGCTGCTTTCAACACTGCTTGGGAGGAGAGGACATGCCATGGGTGACAGCAAGGCTTTGCTGGGAGGAGCTGGGACAGACACCAAAACCTCCAAGGGAACTGGGCTTAAATGTGAAAGCTCATCTGAGGCAGAGACTGCATTGATGTAGATCTGGTTTGGGTTACTCCAAACAGCTGGTCAAAGGGATGAACCAGCTGGAAATGTGGCTGCTTTGAGGGAGGAACTTCATTTAACCTGGCTTTGGAAGCTACTGTGGAAAAATCTGGGTTTCCACAAGACTTGAAGTTCTCATTTTCACTAAAGCAGAACGTGGGAAGTTTTTGCTTGGTGAGAAATTGCTCCTGGTAGGAGCTCACCCCTCCACTTTCTTATACTAGAGCTTCAAACTTGGAAGAATAAACATGAGTCAATACATGCCCACACTGGTACACTGAAACCTTGTTTGACTCAGGCAGCTCTCCTAAACACCACAGGTGAGCTCTGAGTGTGATAGAGCAAGGCTTAGCAACACGTGTGGAGAACAAACCACAGCAAGGTGCTGGCAGGGTACAGTGACATTGCCAGTTTCCTCTGGTTGGGCATCCCCCAGGACTTCCACCCGCTGAACCTCTCACCCTTTCCACCTTCTGTCCTTTCTTGGCACCCAGAGTCCATGGGGCACTTACCCTCCATACCTGCTCTGCCTACCGCTCCCTCAATCTGATGACCCTCTTGGCTTTGCACTCCCTCTTGGCCTCCCTGCCAGCTCAGCCTCCCACTCCCTCTTGGCATCTCCTCTCACACAGCCACCCCCTCCAAGGCCTCCAACTCCACAGCACCATTTTCCGTTAGCCTCTGTCACTCCCCTCCAATGGAATCTCCTCTAATGGCCTCCAGTTTCATAGTGTCATTTCCCATGGTCTCAGCTGTGACAGTCTCCAAAGTCACGGCTCCAAATTACCTTGGCATCATTAGCAATGCCATTTCTAAACCTCCAGAACCCTTTTGGCCCCAGAAGCCAGCCTGGCCTACACATATGCTCAGTCTCAACACTTCCTTCTCCTCCCAGCCTTAGCTGCTTTTCAGCCAGCATTTTTGTGTAGACCAGCCCCTAGACCAGCTTCCCCCAGCCTCTTGGTTTCTGTCTCAGCTCAGCCTCTTTCTTGCCTTCCCAACATCTTCTGCTAGTTGTTCTTGCTCGTTTTTTTTGTCTCCTACACCTCTGAGTCTCCACTTGTATTCTTGCTCAGCCCCTGCTCCTGTTGATGCTCACAGTCCTCTTCATCCTCTCTCAGCCCTCAGTCCTGCCCATTCTGTGTCAGGATCCTGTTTGTGCTCATTCCTGCAAAGCCTCTTGGTCTCTCCTCACCCTCCACTCCTACACCATGATGTCCTGCACCTACACGGGGCCTCCCACTCCTGCCTGGCCCCACAGCAGCTTGACCCAGGCTTGGCCTCCCCAGCATTGGAAGTGCTGCCTCTTCTCTTCCATTCCTCACAGCCTTTGCATGGTGAAGGGGTTTTGCACTTAGCCTGGGGCAGCACCAACCTGTGCCCCAGTCACCATGCCTGGGACACTCCACTGCTCCAGGCCCTGCTCTGCCCGAGCACCTCTCAGCAAGGACAGGGGGTCCAGGAGAAGGAAAACCCTCATGAACCTCATCACACTGCCCCTTCCCAGCAGAGGTCCTGCAGACAGCACTGGGGACATGCACTTGTTCAAGTGTCACCTCTAGGGAACTCACAGCTGAGCTACGTGTGCAAGGAGATCCAAAACCTTGTTTAATGGAATAGAAATGAAAGAACATGCACCACCAGTTGTGCAATTAGGGCTTCTCTTGAGGACCAAGAGGCATCAATTATTCAAAGAGGAAAGCTTTTAGGAAAGCATTTGCACCAACCAGCACCAGAGGTCACCCTCATGGTGCTGGCATCCAGCAGCTCCTGCTCCAGGAGGCTGCTTGCCTTCATGCACCCAGGCAGAGGCCCTGGTGGGCTGGGGCTGTCCTTCCCATTAAAACCTGGCCTGGTGTCTCAGAAGAATGCCCAGCATCAGAAGCCAAGAACTTCCATCCATCCCCAGGGAGATGAGCATCTCTCTCCCTCCCCTCCTTCAGGGAATGGAGCTGCTGTAATTGGCATATCTAAGAGCAGGCAGCATGGATAGACTTGAACACGTCAGCAGTAAGGTTAACACACAAGGACTCACCAAGCTACTTGCTGGAGGAGCAACTGAAACTGGGGGATTTGGTATCACCTTTGCAGCCACTGGCCAAAAAGCTGAGGGACCACACTAGGAGACATTCCTTTAAATATCAGATGGACATTGCAAGAAA
Organism: Tricholaema leucomelas; assembly: GCA_013400475.1. NCBI lineage: Eukaryota > Metazoa > Chordata > Aves > Piciformes > Lybiidae > Tricholaema lacrymosa > Tricholaema leucomelas. Next base: position 170,270 of record WAAF01002155.1, on the reverse strand, counting down.
AGGAGAGAGGCTGGGATGAGTTAAATTCCCTGGAACTAAGGGCTGTGATTTTGAACAAGAGCATCCCAGGGGGTTTCACCAGTTCTCACGTTTCTGCTTTTGCTCAGGTTTTCATTAGGCATCAGCATCAAATACAGCTTCAGTTCCAGCCAAGGTGCTGAGGCCCAAGAAAATATTTTACCTAAAGCCATTTTTTGGCTCTTTTTGTGACCCTGTAGAGCTGTGCCCATCACTGGTGGCTAACAGAGCACAGGCTCCAGGGCGAGCCTGCATCACCACACCAGGCTTTGTTTGCAGTCCATTCTGCAGATGCTTCCTCACACCAGACCAACTTCTGCCTTAAAATGAACAAGTCAAGTTGCTCCCCAAAATGAAGCAGGTCAGCTGCCCAGCTGCCACTGGTGGAGAGGACAACCCCTTCACTGCCAGCCCTTCCTTAGCTTCCTGCTGTCTAGGAAGATCTGTGCTTAGCCTTTTCCTAGAGGCCATGTTAACAGAGTTCTGCAGAGAAACCTTTTGGTTCTGTAGGGAATAAACCTCCTCTAGGAGCTGCACAGCTGCCTCTGAAGAGCTGAAGGGTAAGGGAAGGCTGTGAGAAGAAGGGTGGTGAAAGGCAGTGCTGCTTGTGTGACAGCAGTCCTCCCATTTTCACAGGCAGAAGGAAAAGACTCTCTCGTCCTCTAGCAACCTGCACCCATTTACTGCCGCTGGAAACACACCTGGTGTGATTCAGAGAGGGACATGGGGGGTGGGGTTAAAAAAAGAGAGTAAGAGCTGTAATACAGCAGCTAATTGTACACCTGAACGCGCAATCGGAGCACTGAGGTCTCCCACCGCAAACCGTCTGTGCCGGTGCAACAGCAGAGGGCACAGCCCACTTCAGCAGCCGGGTCAGGAATAAACCCTTCAGGCTGATTTACATGGCTGGCCTCGGCCCGAAACAATTTGCTTCTAAGGGATTAAGCAAGCAGCCCGCATCAGCTGCGGTGCCCAAGCGTGTGCCGGTGGCAGCGCATTCGCTCAGGCTCCAGCACCGCGGCGCGAGGCGAGGCGGCAGCAGGGCTGGGCGCTGGGCGCCGCCAAGCGCAGAGCTCCGCCGCGCGGGGGCGCTCCCGCCCCAGCCGAGGGCCAAGGAGGGGACGCGACTGCAGCAGCCCGAGGAATAAGGGAAGGCTGCTCCGCTGCCGCCGCAAGCTTGCTGCATTATTAAAGGCTAGCAGAAAGCGTTGTCGAGCAGCTGCACGGCACCGTGCCCAGCTCAGGGAGGGAGGGAGGGGACGAGGGGTCCCCTCCTGTCGGGCGCACCATTCATCTGCATCTCTCCGGCCATTTTTCATTCGTGGCAAGATCCCGCAGGTTAAATCTTGCGGCACCCAGTTACAACCGAAAATCATTTTGAGCAGGAGGCTCCGGATAATTACGGTACTGCTACCACAGAAGGCTGCCCCGGTAATCTCCGCGCTGGGCGGCACCTTCCCCATGTCTGACTCGGTATTCAAGGTGCTCCATGCAGGGAGTTTGGAGTTTGTCCCTTCTGCCCTCCCTGTCGCAGGCTGCTACAGACATTGCTGGATGTACAGAACTGCCTCATGCTCTTCCACTCTGTGTACAACGCGAATGCAGTTCCACTGCCCTTTTGTTCAGCTGCTCTTGAGGTGCTCAAAGACTAACAAACTCACTTCCCTGATTTTCCTCCCATCTCTTCCATTTGCCAGACCATTTCCCACCTCTGTCGGGGGCAGGTTAGACACCTGTAACTCATTTCTACAGCACGGAATCACAAAGGTTAAGCCCAGCTGCAGTTTTAACCACACTGGTGAAATCCAAGAGTCATGGCTAGGTATGTACCAGCCAATGACCTTTTTGGGGTGGCTCTTACACCCATTTTAGTCACCAACTCTTAGCGATACCTCCTTCTTCTAGGTTCCGTAAGGAAGGGAGAACACGAAGTGTGTTGGCTTTTCTCAGCAGCATATCTGAATGGTTCCTCTCTCAGCCTAGTCTCTTGAGAGCAAGTATCTGCTGGTACCTTTACCGTCCAACCAGCTGCTTTTAAAACACAGCAGTGGAGAGGGTGGGGGCGAGAAAAGGAGCGAAACTACAATTTGTGACAAAGCAAGAGTGCACCAAGCCCTGCAAGCTACAGACACCGATACGAGGCTGTGACTCTGCAAGAAGAGTACACGAGGAGTTAAATCCATGTGGGAGGATACAAGGAGCCAATACCAGCCCAGCACATACCAGGAAAATGTGTTGTTTACTTAAAAGTCGAGTGCACTGCAGAAGTGCTCCATAGCAGCAGCTCCCAGCTGCCCCCCAGCAGCACCCATTTCTAACAGATGGCACATTTGTCAATGCTGAGCTTCTCTCAAGTGTCATATAAATATATAGATAGATAGATATGTGCCTTTGGAAGGCAGCAGGGGAACAAACAAACCAAACCCTGCAACAACAAAACAAATCATTCAGAAATTCAAACTTATTCACAAGCTTTAAAAAAGGAAGGGGAAAAAAAAAAACCAAACCAGCAAAAACAAACCCAAAAGAACCAAGACCACTCTTACAGTATAAACACACCAATTCATTCATTTTTACTGATGGTTGCATTTATGAATTTCATTCTCATGAAAAAAAAAAAATAGGGAATAAAAGGGAAAAAATTAAGAAAATAGCTATTTATAGAAAACAAAACAAAACAAAAAAGGCTCAATCAGAACAGAATCTGTGCTGATGCTTTCGATGAGCAGTCCGGTGGCATTGAACATTACCTGTGCAAGCAGGCATGCTTGAAAACCTGTCTTAGTACTGCAGCTTCAGTTCCATGATCCAGGATTTCTTTTGTGGTTGTTGGCAGGGGGGGAAAAAAAGAGCCTAATAGTTTCATACTGTATTTATTTAATAACTAAAATTCACAAATAAAAAGATACTTGCGAAGTCCTTTAGGTGTGTCATCTCCTCCTCCTCCACTCTACTGCTTTCAGACCCATATGCATAAAAAAATGGGCTTGGATTTTTAACTTTTAACTGGTATATGATTGGTCGTTGGAGCTGAAGCACCAAATGGAGAAGATGCTTTATGGAGATGAGGGTTACAACCTCTTGCCTTCCCACACACAATTTTGGAGGAACATAGAAGATGTACCAGTGCCCGGACTCCTCTGCTCCCATTTTCCCCACCCAGAGCATTCCTTTCATTTTGTATTTCCTCTGTTAAGTGACTGACTGGAGCCTCTTTTAATTTTTTTTTCCTTCCCCCCTTTCTGTCCTCGTGGGACCGCAAACACGTTGGACATTGTTCGTTTCTCACTCCGCCAGGCTTTGAGTCAGTGTCAAGTAGGTCCTGTTACAGCTCAGTGCGAGTTGGTTTTTAATGGGTCTTTTCATTTCAGGTAGGTTTGTGTGTCGATTCAGAAGGCTTGCTTATTTTCTTCCTTGTTTATAGACAAGCTGCTGGATAAGGCTATTCATACTCCAGGAACTGTTTGTGATAGAACAGCAAATACCTGCAAGAAAGCAGAGGTACAGCTTAGCCTGCTGCTGATCAGTATTTTCCACTGATCACAGATGGAAGGACCCCCCAAAGGTCATCTAGGCCAACTCCCCTGCAATCAGCAGGGTCATCCTCTAATAGATCAAGTTGCTCAGAGTCTGACACTGAGTATCACTCGGCATAGGGCCTCAACCACCTCCCTGGGCAAGCTGTTTCAGTGCTCCAGCACACTCATGGTGCAGAACTTGTTCCTAACATCCAATCTAAATCTCCTCTCATTTTGAAACACTGCCCCTCATCCCATCACTGCAGGCCTTTGGAGACAGTCCCTCTGCACCTTCTTGTAGCCCACTTCAGGTACGTACTGGAAGGCTGTTATTAGGTCTGCCCAGAGCCTTCTCTTCTCCAGGCTGAACAACCTCAGCTCCCTCAGCCTGTCCTCGTAGCATCATTTTTGCGACCCTAAGAAATGAGGACTGTGGTTTTTCTTTTCCCTTTGAAGCGGTTCCAGGGACACGTCAGCTCCCTGCAGTCCCCAGGGATGAGGAGGAGGGAAGCCAGCTGACATAATTTTACCAGCAACTCAGGGAACCGAACAGTTGTACATCAGTCAAACCTTGTCACGCAATCCACTTTGAACCTCAAAGACTGGGCTGCGTTGGTGGCCAGACAGGTATCATCCATTTGACACCATCCCGACACAGAACATAAAGGGAGGTGCTTCAAGGTGCAACCACTGCTTTAGAGTCGTCTCACCAAAGCATCAGAGCACCAGAGATTGCTGCAAACCGGCTGCCACTTACTGGTACAGAAGGTAAATGAACCAAGCACGTGGGTGAAAATTCATGTGTCCCACTCAAATCCAACTCGAGTATCTCACAGCTCAATCTGTACTCAAATCTGGTGTTTTAACAGAATGCCCTTCATTGCTCTCTGTACTGCTGTATGAGGGAGCCCAGCCCTCAAGCAGCTACCTGTCAGAAGGAAGAGGGCTCATCTCTACATCCCCTTTGCATGCTGACAGGGTCACTGCAGGACTCTCTCAAAATGCTTCAAAGCACTTTTGAGACTTGCCAATTAGTAATCATTCCATCTCACACCCTATGGAGCTTCCCTTCCACAATGAAGATCTACTTAGTGTCAGCCTTTACTTGAACCAGGGAAAACAGATCAGAGCACAAAGTGGCCTTTAATGAACTGGATGGGTCGCAGTTGTGTCACATAACCCCTCTCCTCCTTGCCCACAGGGTGGAGTGGGTAGTCTTCTCTCACAGACAGACCCCATCTGAGGAGCAGAACCAGGGGGGGTTCATTTTTCTGTTGACCTCAAAGCAGAAGTTACACTGTCAAAGCACTTAACACAAGGATTTACACGTTATAGATTTTTGTACTTCCTGGTTGAAGTTAAAAAGAAGAAAGATTGCTAAAATCTGTTTTAAAAAAATTAAATTACTGAGTATCTGTGCCTGCAGCAATCCATGGAAATGTCAGGAATAATTAAAACCAGAACAAAAAGCCTTGTCTTTCCATAGCTGAAAATCAGGAGTTCAGATGTTACCTTATTCTCCAACATATACCAGGCCTCGCCTCAGGGCTTCCTGCAAGTGAGGAGCACCAAGATGCCCTCTCAATGCAGGTATCTGACACCAAAATGTCAATCTGAAATCCATTTCAAGCCATGAGCTCACATTCTAGACATGCCACCCTGGGCTGCTGTAATTTCTTAACAGCTTTTATTCAGGTCTTTTTACACCCTGCTCTAAAGGTTCTGTGGACTGAGGCTGGATTCGGTCACAGAGGTCAACAGCACTTCCACACTCTGGCTTTCAGAGCCCCTTCCACTAGCAAGTGTTGGGGCATGAGCACCAGTTAGAGACACTGCAGTCAGCTGACATCCCTCATTTTGTCCCTCCTCTTCTTTCTACAAATCCAGGATTATAAAGCAACATCCTGGAATGCTGATGGATACACAGAGGGACATTAGATATTCAGAGAGAGAAATTAAATCTTCTTTACGATGAGAGTCTTTAAACTGAAAAGGAAAACCCAACAAAGGTCAGGGGTTCCCATCCTCTCTCCTTTCCAGTTGCCAACTTACCCTTCACTGTCTAGCACATCCTTAATGCTAGCCTTGGTGATAATGGCATCATCACACTTGAACCACTGGTCCTTGTGCTGCCGGATGAAGCTGGTATAGTGCCCGCTCTCCAAGGTTCCCTGGTGATTAACTACTGCAAACAAGGAATACCTGGTACAGAAAAGAGTTAATGAATATCTGGATCAAAAGGGGAAAACCAACTGAAGCATGTACAGCAAACAGTACAAGATCTGATCCATCAGTAAAACACCAGCTCTTAACACTAACTGGGAAGAGAGCATCCTTGCCCAGGGAAAAGAGTCAGGTTTTCCTCTCTTGCTATCAGTGCAACATCCCAGTCTGATGACAGCCAACAGCTTTACCAATACTGGCTAGCAAAGACTTTTAGAATCGTAGGATCATTGTGGTTGGAAAAGACCTTTAAAATCGTCCAATCCAACCATTCTCTAACTCTACCAGGTCTGATGCTAAATCATGTCCCTCAGCACCACATCTCTGCCTCTTTTAAATACCTTCAGGGATGGGGATTCAACCACCTCCCCAGGGAGCCTACCAGTGTTCAAGAATCCTTTCAGTGAAGAAGTTTCTCCTATATCCAAAATGCTCTTCTAACATAGCTCAATATTGATGCATTCCTGAAGAGGACCCACTGATTACCTAGTTTGACCTCTTTCCCTGAAGGAGTTACTCTGGTGAACCAGAACAAACGCATATGAGAGCTGGGGAAGGAGGTAATCTTAACTGTAGCTAACCTTAAGTATTTCTAATGATAAATTGCTATACTGATTATTTGCCTTTAAACTGGAAAGTCTGTACCCATCCTGAAATACTGAATATAATCAGCCTCAGCTTCCAGATGCTGCTGTGTATGTGCCTGCTAGCCTGAGAACCAGCAAACACAGTCCTGCTCCAAAGGAAGATACTGGTAAGACCAGTCAGGTTGCTCTTCACTTTGGGGTGTTTCTTTTTTTGTTTTCTTAAAAAAGAGAAGCCCAAAGGCCTTGGCTCTTTTGTTCTAAGGTAAGATTTTGTTTCCAGTCTTAAATGTACTTGTGGCTCTTTTTCAAATGCTCTCTATTCTCCTTAACTCTTAGTGTGCTGTCCTCCAACTGGAGACAAACACAGCAGCACAATGGTAAAATAACCCCTCCAGTCTCACTTGATATTGTCCTATTTGTGTTTGAAATTCAAAGCTCTTTTGATAGTGGTGCCACAACAAGGCACCTAATTCAGTCAACTGTCTGTGGAGCCACTGGTATACACCACCCTCTTCCTAGTGTGGATGGACATCACTCTAGTCCTTGGTAGACTGGATTGTCCCAGCTGCTTATGGCATCCGTTTCAACTAAGCAGCCCAGATGCCTCTGCTTTGTCTCTACCTCTCTTCAGTGTTAACAACAGCGGTCAGCTCTGTTCCTTATTCAACATCAAGATAAGATTTGTGTGACCACCTCTACTCCCACCAAGTGATGGACACTGATTTCAGTTGCACTGTCTTTACATTCTTGAGCAAGTCTCTTATCCGCCTGCCATTTATTCTGACTGGAATCAACACCTGGCCAAGAGTCTGGAATTACTGGGGGCCACCTACTTGGAACTTTCTTAATCTACTTGGAACTCTCTTAATGTTCTGTAAAGTTGTGTTTCAGTCCTCTGAACCTCTTTGCTCTTGCAACAGAAACGGGATTAAGAGGAAAACATCCATCCCTCTTAACACTAACTTGGGCTTTTCATTTTTCTCACAGACAGATTGCTGGGCTTATCACCTTCAGATCTCAAAGTCAGCTGCCACAAACCCACAGAAGGGATGGAGATTGCAGGGGATGAAGCTTTACTTTTCACCAGTTCAAAGCTGCTGTGCTGTCGAGTGAGGCAACGCGCTTCACGCTGCGGGACATACGGCAGACTGCCTATCCCCTTCTAGGGGCCAACTACCTTTCCCAGTAGGAGTCATGGAACATGGCACTTACTTATTATCATTGTTTAGACTATCCGTCGGCTGCTGGTACTGCCCGTTCATTCTGCTCTCTTTACTGCAACACACACACAGACAAAAATCCAGTCACTTAAAGCTTCCCAAAGGGAGGAAGTAGGCTGTACACGAGACAGCCTGCTTGCTGAATCCAGGTCTGCATGCACAAGCACAATGTGCTTCAGCAGCAGAGAAGGGCTGCTGATTAGGATGCTAAAGGTGCTTTATTTGTTCTCACAGCAATGCTACACAAGAAACCATTTCTCCTCCTGGTCAAGGTTTCAGCACTGCAAATACAGATTTGTTTACGTCAAATGCCCTATCCAAAAAGCTTCAAAACAGGTTAAGGAAAGATTTGTATTTGAAACCTGGGAAAATATCTAATTACATCAATCCTTTATCCTCTGATGGGTCAATCATCCTGGCTCCAACTTGTAAATTCATTTTGTGTTCTGACAGCAGCAATAGGATTATGCTGTTGATTTCATAGCCGATGAAATTCAGATTACTGAGTTATGTTTGCTGATTATCCCATCTATATTCCATTATGCTTGATACCTTTCATCAGCAGAGCCTGTTCTTTTCCCTATATCTAGGGAAAATTCACCACAGAGGAACAAGAAAGTCTCCAAATCTCCAGAATATACTGGAATAAACCATATATTCTTAATAAAACACTTAACAGACTTTCAGGGTTCTCTTTTCACAGAATTATATGAGGCGGAAGGGACCTCTAGAATGGAGTCCAACCCTGCTGTGAGAGCAGTTTCACCTAGAGTAGGTTGCACTTTCTCTGCTGGCAGCAGCACATCCTTTTCTTAGGGAGGGGAGGTGGGAGGGGGAACAACATTTGAAATCACTGCTTTAACATTTTAGCATCAACTTGAGGCCCTGTATTAAGAGATGCCACATTTGGGGGCTCTCTTTTTCAGATAAAAATGAAACCTGAATATCCTCTTGCATATTTGAATGGAACATCTGACACTCAATAACTGAGCTGATTACATTCCATTCATACAGGTGCATTTATATAAAAGCCTGGGAGGTAGGAGAAGTTTTACTGTTTCCATTTAAATGCCCACTAGAAAATACTTATTTTAATCTGGACTGTGGTTTGGTTTTTTTTCCTGATTCTTATGGTGTTCTTTAAACAGAAGCTGAAGGTACAAGCCAAAACAACTCCAATTTGCAGGTGTGCAGAAATAAAAAAGGATCCCCCTCCTCCCCCCATTTCAGAAATACTCATTAGGCATTAGGTTATGTCTAGTCTGCCTAATTACACAAGTTGACTGGTGGGTGGCCACTGGGGTGATGGGACAGAGGCAGAGATCTGAAGGCATGATGGGTCTGAGCCAGAAACAGAACACACCAATAATCAAAAAAAAAGGTTTCCATATAAACCCTTTTCTGGCACTCAAACCTCAGTGGTTTATCTAAAGATTCAAGAAGATGCACATTGCAAAGAGAAGCTTACAGCAGAAGTATCCACACTGTTCTATAACCTTGAGTCAAGAATGCTCCATCTTTCACGATGCACATGTTTGAAGTGGTTAACAGCTCTGTCCAGGTCTTTGGGGGATTTTGGGCTCGGTACACACCTGGAAGCCATGAATGGTGTCATGTCCAGCTCCAGAGGAAACGAGACATACGTAGTGATCTTTCGCCTCAGTTTGGCTGAGTGTTCAAACCGCTGGAGACAAAGTGGGAGAAAATGTTTTTCTTTAGAGAAAGGCAAAGATTTCTGTCTGGTATCCGTGTCCTAAGCTTAGGAGCAGTATCAGGGATCATATTAGCAGTCAATAGTCAAGAATAACCTCAGATTTTTTTTTTCCCTACCTTTTTTATTTTCAGTCTGGGCTGAGAACCCCCTGAAAATGCTAACCAGTTTCTACCAGAAAGTAAACCCCACTTTGGAAACAAACTCAGTATTGATTAGATAGTTTAATCTCTATCCATACAGAATGATTGCCAACTGACATTAATTAATATTAAACAGTGAGAGCACACACAATCTCTACCCAGAGTTCATTTGCACTCTGCACTATCCAAATACACATCTGCTGCCTACACTGACACACAGAATGGGTGACAATGAGAGCTTGCCATCAGGTTCACACACTGAATCCACCCATCTCATCATCTCAAGTGACAAAGAGTAAAGCCTACACAGAAATACCAATTCAAACGAAGGCAAAAATGGAAGATGTTCACAAAAAAAGCCTTGTCCCTCTGCCAAAAGGAGCTGCAATACCCACCAGCAGCTCCTCAGCTTCTTGATTGAACATTAAATGGAAACAGGAACAAATACCAGAAAGAGATGAATGAGTTTCTATTTAAGGCAGCTTCTCTCCCTATTTCTCAGAAGTTCTGCTCTATTTACACTTCAAGTTAATTATTTTCCAATTGTGGTGCCATAACAAATTCCCTAGCAACAGATCCAGATGTGAAAAGCTGAGACTTCTGTAACTTTTACTTTTGGTAGTTCTTTTTTTTTTTTTGCTTTAACACATGAAAAGACATCAGCATTTTGCATGGCCAGGACAACACCATCACTTAGGGAAAGAAAGTTACTTGCCAAAAAAGTAAAAATCAGCAGTCACTCTGGGTTACAGAAATACTGAGCTGAGTTTAAGAAAAGGGTTGAGCACATTCCCCCTGTCTCACCCAAAAAGAGGAGAGAAAAGGGTTGAGCACATTGCCCTTGTCTCACCCAAAAAGAGGAGAGAAAAGGTTTGAGCGCATTGCCCTTGCCTCACCCAAAAATAGGAGAGAAAAGGGTTGAGCACATTGCCCTTGTCTCACCCAAAAAGAGGAGAGAAAAGGGTTGAGCACATTGCCCTTGTCTCACCCAAAAAGGAGAATCACCTAGGTATGTTTTGCCAATCAAACTAAGAGCTACATATCCCAAAAAAATGCCCCTAAAAGCCAAGCAGACAGCCAAGCACTCCTGAAACCTCAAGTGAGTCACGCAAGAATACACCTTTCAGGAAGGCCACAAACAGCTAAAGAAGAACAAAGGAACTGTGCTATTATCTATGCCATCCAGGCTCACATCTTTGGCACAAAACATTACCTATCATCTTGGTTAACACTCAAGATGCTACTGAGAAACTTCTGGTGTATGGAGCTGACCATCTGAAGGCATGAGGGAATCAGAAGGAATTCTTTCCACCTCTACCACCTTTTTCCAGCAAAAAGCACAACCAATCTTTTCTCAGAGACCCTCCTACAGCATTCTGCTTTTGTGTCAGGACCTCCACACTTCATTAACAACCTTCTGTACAAACCAGATTTTGAAAACAGAGTTTAAATCCCTGCTATGCTGGATGCAGAGATATTTCCTGAATACAGTCTGTGACTTGCTCACTGGAGTTACACAGATTAGTACATTTTCCAGCATACTGACCTAGCTTAGATGGCTCCTGGGAAACAAACCAGAAAAGCTTTGTGAAAGCTACAGTAAAGTTCAGCACACATTCTGCCATGACAGCTACAAGATCCAGGTCTATTTCAAACACTTCTGCAGTTATCCAGGTGTTTCACCAAGGTTCAAACTCTAGAAATCATGTTGGAATTGAACAACTGAACCAAGCCTCTGGAGGAAATGGCTGGAATGTGTTCTCTCAATTCACCATTCCCTCTTTGGGAAGAGAAGCCAAGCCATACAAGCCTTCATCTGGACACAGCACTCAAACTGCCACCTAAAAATCTGTGTCCAGTCACCATCAGCAGAGGCAAAAATGACATTGTCCTTTATGTGGGTTATGTGACATTAGTATGATCACCAGATAAGAAGTTTCTTGAAACACTGGTGATGACAGCTGAGACAGCCTAGCAAGAAGCAGTCAAGCAAGAACACTTGGTTATTCTGTCCCAGGAGACACCTCAAGACCAGAGAGATGTGCACCTGAGAAACTCAAGTAGATCAAAGATGAGCTAAATTATTACAGTGGCTGCTTCTCCAAAGGCTTGTGGCATCACTCTTCACGGACCTTTTGCCTTCTGACACAGAATGACCTCCACGTCCTGCAGTAGGTGCCTACTTCACACCAGTCACACTCAGGCTTAAACCGTACAAGATTCAACTACCTGAGGGCAGCAACTATGACTTTATGCCTCATGATTACATCTGATGTAAACTGGACTGGAAATATTGACAACATCACAGCTGGGAAGACACAAGAAGCTTTCTCCATTGCGACTGGTAACTTTGTCATGTTGTTCCTTCAACACAAGAGCTCTTCTGTGAGATTCTTCCAGGAGGAATGTAGGCTAAAAATTTAACCATGCAGGATGAGGAAGTGCTGCTGGAAATGGGCTACTACACTGGCTCAGGTATTGGACTTGCTTTCCATTTTATTTCTAGATTCTGATTAGTCAGGTTCCCACAGACATACTGCAAAGCTGCATTATAGATAATGTAGTGCTATCTTAATAGAAAATCTAGCTGGGCAGAGAAGCTGTTCTTTATATTAATTTATATCAGGAAAGATTAGTCAGTGGAAGCCAGAAGACATGTCAACGAATTTAGCTCATCCTCTCAGAGCATCCTCTGCTCTGTCTGCCCCCTGTGAACTTACTTTGAGATGAAAACAGGCCACAATGGGTAACTTCTTCATAGTGAGTTGTTTGGTAGATTCCTGGTAGCTATGGCAACCACTACATTTGATTTTGGCACTGCTTCCTAGATGTTCTGGCCTTGTAAACCTGAAAAAAATATTAAAAAGCAAAGGGATGTACAAAACCATCAGGCAATTTTTCACACATGCTGAAAACACTTCTTTTACTTGTGGGTCACTGGCACCACAAGAGAGTTCATGGCTTTTCAATGTCATTTTGAATAAACCCAACACCTATTACTGTGTAAGGTGCTGTGGGGTTCAGATATCCACATCTGATATTTAGCAACGCTCTACCTGGGAACACTGCACTGAAATCCATCAGTGTCTGAGAGAGAAGCTAAATGTTAGTTCATCTCCTACAACAGAACAGCTAATTTTGAAATAAAGCAGGCAGAGACCTTTTGTTTTCAAAGCAAAAAAACACTGATATGGAAGATCTGAAGCAAGATGACACAATTTCTGTGCTCAGCTGCATGCTATCTGCAGGACACTATTCTAGCTTGTAGCCCTCCAGGGCTAAGATCAAAGCTCTGAGATGGAAAGGGCTGTAAACACAAAGTTCTTTTCAAAATACAGACATCTTCCAAGAAAGCCCAAGTGCTGACAACTAGAAAAAACTCTTTCAAAATCTTCAGACAGCACTGCTCAAGGGAGCTACAGGAAGAGACCATTACAGGACAGGGAACTGCTTAGAGAAAATACACAGCCTCTATGTTCTCACAACACACTACAGCAAAACATCTCTCACTGTCAGAACCTGTCAGCATAGAAAAGGACAGGAGAATGGACTGCAAAGCCTGTTCCTCTAGGTTTAGGCTTCCACAGGGCAAATACCTTCCCAGAAGCTACTTTAAAACTAGGATTTTTAGATGAAATATTTTGAAAGAATTGATTTTACCTACATGCAGACACTAAGGACATGAGGGCAATGCAGTATCACCTCACTGCTAACCCTACCTTGCCCAATTCTGCAAATAACTAATGCAGCAGTAAATGATAACACCTCATGGTCTCTCCTCATTTCCATTACCTACTCTATGTACCCTATTTCCTTTACCTCTCTGTCTTATGATTTTGGGGTTTGTTTTCTTTTTTATTTCCTTTCTCAAGTCTGTAAAGAAAAAGAACCAGCTTATAAATGTGTCATTGCACTGGGAATACCTACAGCTTTCTGGGTTTTGTCATCTTTCTGCTCAATCTTTCCTTCTCCAACTTCAAGCTGCATGGCCATACTGGTTGACATGAAGTTATACACTTTGCTTGTTTGAATCCAATATTCACAGAATCACAGAACTTTAGAGGTTGGAAGAGACCTCCAAAGATTGAGTCCAATCTCCCTGCCAAGGCAGGATCCCCTGGGGTAGCTCACACAGGAGCGCATCCAGGTGGGTTTTGAAAGTCTCCGGAGAAGATTCCACAACCTCTCTGGGCAGCCTGCTCCAGTGCTCTGTCACATTCACTGTAAAGAAGTTTCTCCTCATGTTGAGCTGAAACCTTCTATGTCCTGATTTGTATCAAATGCTCCTTGTCTTACTGCTGCTGACCAGTGAAAAGAGACTGGCCTCATCCACATGACACCCACCCCTCAGATATTTGGTATACATTGATCAGATCTCCTCTCAGTCTTCTCTTCTCCAGACTCAACAGCCCCAGGGTTTTCAGTCTCTCTTGGTAGGGGAGATGCTCAAGTCCTCCAGTCATCCTCGTGGCTGTCTGCTGGACTCCCTCCAGCAGGTCCCTGTCTCTCTCTTGAACTGGCAAGCCCAAAATTGGACACTGTTTCAGCTGTGGTCTCACCAGGGTAGAGCAGAGGGTAAAGACAACCTCCCTAGACCTGCTGGACACACTTTTCCTGATGCGCGCCAGTATGGCTTTGGCTCTCTTGGCCACCAGGGCACATTGCTGGCCCATGCAGAACTTGCTGTCCACCAACACTCCAAAGTCTTTCTCCACAGAGCTGCTTTCCAGCAGGGCAGCCCCCGACTTGTACCGGTGTCTGTTGTTATTCCTCCCCAGATGCAGCACTCTGCACTTGTCCTTACTGAACTTCATGTGGTTTGCCTTCATCCAGCTCTCAGCCTGTCCAGATGTCATTGGGTGGCAGCACAGCCTGAAGGCTGTCTGCCACCACCCCCAGTTTTGTATCATCAGTGAACTTGCTGAGGGTGCACTCAATGCCCTCATCTAGGTCGTTGATAAAGATATTGAACAAAACTGGACCCAGTACTGATCCTTGGGGAACACCACTGGCTGCAGGCCCCCAAATTGAATGTGCTGAGCTTGATGACAGCTCTCTGAATTCTGTTGTGCAGCCAGTTTTAAATCCACCTCACAGACCAGCTTGCTAACTTTTGGGTAAAAACTAAGTCATATCCTCTGTAGCTGTTACAGTTCCACCACTTTCCAAAATCCATACTCTTTGAGAATAGCTTTGAAGCTGAATGGTTTGATGTTTTTCCTTTACTACCATCATCTCTCCCTGATTCTACTGATCTAGATATTAAAGAAAAATCACCAAAACTTGACTGGTATTGCCTCATAATGCATTCCTGCATCAGCAGTTTTTCATTTGTACTAATTCCCTCATTTTCTTAACATAGTATCTTTAAAAGTATCAAGAAGGTTAAAAAATCAGATGTCAGAGGTTATGAATTTTCAGTTCAAGATTAGATTTTGCCCCAGGCTACAGGTTTTCTCTTCCTCAGACAAATATCCTTGGCAAACATCTGCATTTATCACAAGAGAACATTTTCAGATCTGCTAAAAGATTCAAGTTAATGGTGTAAGAGGCCTCAATGTTCTTCCCAGTTACCTGTTTCTAGGATTCTTACATCTCCTGCTCAGAACTGTAATTTTGAAAGCTCCATTCCTTTAATTCTTAAGGCCATCCTCACAACTAAGCCAGCTGAGGGCTGGCTCTCAGCTCTGCCTACAGGAAAATCAGATTCATAGTCGGTGTTATAATTGAGACAAACATTAAATGCTTTGTGAACTGTTTTTATGTGCTTGCTTAGCTGCCACAAACAAGAACGCAGAGGCAGACCCTAGTGGTTTCAGTCACTGAAAACCACAGAGCCTGGCAGCAGCCAGTGTAAAAATTGTTTTCTTTTTGTATCGCATGGCAACTGGTTTTGATTGCTTACTGTCAGGGCTGCTGCTGCTCTTCTTTGCAATCTCACTTTCTCTTGTGCAAAAAAAAAAAAATCCCTAAAATAGGTATGGAACTGCTGTTTGGGGATAGTGCCATGACAAAGCACAGCTTACTCCCATTGTTCAGTGTCACCTGGAGAAGAGAATGAAGCCAAATTCTGTTCACCCCACCAAAGCTGTTCATACCTTCGTAAGCAGTCTGTGAGAGTGGTGGTGCCTGATACATGGCTTTCCCCATTTACGACACTGCCATCACTCCCCGGACTCAGCGGCCAGAACGGGGTGGAGGAGCCTGGCAAATCCAAACTGATGTCCCAAAAAGGGTCTATCGTTGTGGAAACGCCACTATGAAAAAGAAAGCAATTTCATTTGCGTTTAAATGAAGCAAAATGAACAGAGTCTCTCTCACTTTAAGGTGCACACCAGATACACGAAAGAACTCTGGGATCTACATCACCTCTAGAGGGCACTCAAAGACGACAGAAACTGGAGTTGCTCCAGAGAGTTTCCCCCACGACTGATTGTTTTGCTGAATATTTATAAGCCTTATGTTTCAGGAAACGTGTACGACTTGTCAAATGCAACACACAGGCATTTAATACATTCTGCTACTCATTGGAGCCCGTGACTCAAAGTGAACAAGCAAGGTTACTATTCAGAGACAGAGATAAAGGTCACACTACTGACCAGTACAAACCCGCTAACATCTATGATATCTCCTACAGCATTTGGAATTTGAGAGGCCGAAGAATAAGTGAATCAAGCAGTGGCATCTGTTCTTGATCAGACTGCTCTACAAGATAGCTAAAGACAAGAGCTGGACTACTTCTCAAAACTTTATCTTCTATTGACTCAAATATTTCCTTCCAGCATTGACAATTTTAAGAGAATTCCAGAACTTAAGGAGTCTCAGATCCTAGTTTGGAAGCTCTCTCTAGACCTACTGTTTGAGTTCTCTCTTCCTCTGAAACTAGTGCCTGTCACCCTCCAATCTAATGTAGCCCACAATCTTCCGCCTTTTTTTCCAGCCTCATTTGAGCAAAAGTTGTCAGTTTTCAAAAGAAAACTTCTGTGGAAGTTTCATCAATACCATTATCGTGTGGTAACACATCAAGCTTTTCATTATCTTACAAGAATTCTGTGGCTCTACCAGGCAAAGAACAAAATTTCCTATGTTTTCCTTGCAGTAAATCTTCTGCAGATCTCTCCAGGAGACTGAGGATAAAAGGAGACTCAAAGAGGCAGAGCACAAGTCAATCTGCAGGACAGTGTGTGGAATTAGAAGGAATGCAAGACAGAACAGAAAACAAGAACTCTGACTTCTGCACTATGGCAACATCAAACATCTTGAAAGAGAAGTCAGCTTGCTCCAGCACGAAGTAGAACAACAAGTACATTGTTCCTTTCTCATGTAAAAGGTTCACTTGCTGGTACCTGAGATAATTACATTAGATATAAAACCCTCTGAAACCTCTTGTGAGGAACATGAGGCTCCCAACTAATAGAAAATACGTTTGTGTATCAGAAGTTTCTTCAAATGTAGTGGCAATTACACAGAGTCACAAAAATACTCTGGGTGGAAGAGACCTTTAAGATCATCAAGTCCAGCCATTAATCCAGCACTGCCAGATCACCATACTTGCAAACCCAATGAGATCTGGGAAGTCTTTTTCTTATGAACCTGAATAAAAACAACCTTTTTCTAGACTCTTTTATGCCCATAACCCTGTGCTACTTCCCAGGTAGCTTTTTTGACATAACTTAGTATTACGAGAGTTAACTGGTAACTGATTACATTTAGCTGATGCTGTATTTAAGCTGTTCTGGTCTTGCTGGAATTCTGCTGGTATTTTACTTTATTTAGCAAATGAAATATTCAGTGCTCTTGCACTGGAGGGTGTATAGATTCAAATCACAGAGGAGAATTGAAAAAAAGAAAGAAAAAAAAAGAAGTCACTTACTGGCAGACTTGACAGGTAACATCAGACTGCAGTCCACCTGTGAAGATTTGGTCTATGATGCAGTTACAGTGGTTGGGGTTGTTGGCCTTCTTCCCATTATCATCACCTGGAGGAATGCAAACACAGACTTAGAAGTAAAAAACCCTCCAAGGGAACAGTAGCTTGTCTTGGACTGTGTCTCCAGTAACTCTTTGTAACACAAACTTATAAACATTCTGCAAGTTCACAGGGACCATAGAGAACATGCTGTGCACTGAAGAAAAAACAAGGAAATAAGAACTCCTAGAAGAACATAAAAGATAATCAGGAGGTGACTAGCTGCCATTAACTCGTGCAGAGATGAGGCTTCGAGTCCTATCAGCTCTTAGCCAAACCCTTTTCCAGGGTATAGCCCTCTTTCACTTTACAGAGATTTGCTTTGTACTCTCTGGTGTAAAGGTCAGTAAGATAGAGTTGCTAAGGTGGTTCATAAAGATGAATGTTTAAACTCCACTTAAGAGTGCCACCATCCAACATTTTTATCTGAACAATGGCCAGCTCTTTACCACAGCAGGACTAGATTCTGCCTGGGAGGAGTATTCCATAGCACATCATTTTCCTAAATGAAGAGAGAGGAGAAGCTTCAGCAAATACTACTTTTTAATTCTATCCCAGTCAACCTCTGAGCATAGTGCAAGGGGAGGATGTTTGCTAAGACCCATTAACCTCCAGCCTGCTGTCTGTATCTTCCCTGTTCCAACATCACGTCCTTTCCATTC
This sequence comes from Tricholaema leucomelas, assembly GCA_013400475.1. Lineage (NCBI taxonomy): Eukaryota > Metazoa > Chordata > Aves > Piciformes > Lybiidae > Tricholaema lacrymosa > Tricholaema leucomelas. The sequence continues at coordinate 152,219 of WAAF01002155.1, read as the reverse complement.
AAGTTTTCACCAGTGAGAAAATGAAAGATGTCCTTATCTGAAGTAGGAAGATAAATGCTCTGCCTTGCTCCAGCTTCTTCAGAGACACAAACCTAGATCCTCTAAGTTCCCAAGGGGCACAATGAACACATACCCATCCTTTAGGCATTACAAACTGCCACTGCAAGTCTCAGGAGTACAGCAATTCATTTTTATGATTTGAGTGCTGAGATTAGGCCAATTCAGCTTTCTTAGACTAACCCAAGCATTAAATAACCAAAGAATTTCTTGGCACAGCCCTCAGCTTTGAAGCATGCTCCTTCCATTCCCCATAGGTGATCTAGGAGTGATATGCTTCTCCTTTGATTTCCAAGGCTCTGCTTACTATTTACCTCCGGTAGGAGAGATGCAGTTAGTTTTGTTTTGTAACCAGAGAACCACAAACTATTTCATTATTTTGTAAAAGACATTTTAAGGTCTCTTCCAACCTCCTGCAACAGAAACTGCTACAAGGGAATAAAGGTTTGCCAGGGTTCCTGGTATCTTTAACTTACTAGGAAGCACATCATTTCTGAAACTGAAACACTAAGAACTCCTGAAATCACAGCTATTACTCAAGCCCAATTTATTTCTAGTCAGATATGCAAATATAACCTCCCCCCCCCAAAAAAAGAAACCAACACAAAACAGAAATAATTAAAAAAAAAACACCCAGAACAAGTCCAAAAGAAACCCAAAACCTGATGAAATTAAGAGCACATGGCAAAACCTCAGCACTTCTCTTTTATCTAAGGAGCTCTAGCTGGAGTCTTGTAGCAAGAAAAAAAAGAGGAATTATTTTTTTTTCCAATTAATCTTTCGAAGTCTGTTGAAAAAAAAAATATATATATACACTGACAAAGGTTTCACCTGAAACTAAGTGTGGAAAAGCAGACATAGGTAACACCTACCAAGCTACAGTGGGCCACTTCAGCTAATTAGATCTGAAATACTTCAAAGCTCTCACTCAACCACCTGCTGTAGAAACTTTTGTTGGATTGTCAAGAGCTGCACATTGCTTCCTTAAAATGGTTCCTGCACAAAATGCTCTAAAATTAGATTTCAGATGTACAAGCTTTAAAGTTGGAGGTTATCAGAGCCTGTCTGGGGCACTACTTGATGGGAATTTCATGTAAATCTTACCGGACTTATGATCTTCCTAAGGTCTCGATTATGCTAAGCTAATGAACAGAGCATACAGCATGGAAGACTGTACAAGATACTCTTCACCTTCAGACAGAGATCACTCCTCAGTGTTAAAGCCTACATGTGGATTTTCAAAACAGAATGGGTTTTGATCCTTGGTTTTAGAACTGTGCATTTCAATTTTAAAGAAACAACAGGCAAGTGCCACAACCCTGTAATCTCACTGCTTGCAACATTATCTCCCTCTGCTTCTTTTCAAGGGGTCAGAAACAGAGAGACTCTGTCTAAAGGATTTTCTCCGGACCACAGGTAAGATCCCTGTTGGACCTCTCTAACAGGCAGCCATTTCCACCCACGCAGAGAAGCAATGCTCGTTCCCTTTTCAATTACACAAGTCAATTAGGATCAGTGACAAGAGGGTCTCAAAAGAATATCCTGTGAGCTTGTTCCCAGCAAAACAGAAGGGCATTACCCACTCAATGTTATTTCCCATGACATTTGGCTGGAAAGGAGGGGGGGAGGGAAGAGTAAGATTACCACCTACTCACATTTGTAGCAGATGCTAAGAGGAGGTATATTATGCAGCTGAGAACTAGAAGCTGCTAGATTGTTGTGCTCAAGTTAAAGTTCCCTTCAACATTTCTGTCTTACAAAGCAGGGTTTAGTTTCACATATTTTTAGTTTTAAAGCTGGTCACCAGGGAAATTAGCAGCTTATTGTAAGAGACTGGTCAGCACAAGACTACATCTAAACTTGAAAATACATCTGATGCGTCAGGTACCTGATGGACATACTGGTTGTGAGAATGGCAGAACGCTGAGTTTAAATGTCTGGGTTCAAATTAACTGCAGCTCTTTAAAAAAATAAACCAACCCAGAAGTTACTACTGTATCTGTGCAATAACTAAGCATATCAACTTGTGTTCACATAGACAATCATAGTGGTTTGGGTTGGAAGAGACCAACAAAGGTCATCCACTCTAAGCCCTGCTGTAGTCAGTTGGGACATCTTCCAATAGATCAGGTTGCTCAGAGCCTCGTCCAGCCTGACCATGAATCTTCAGGGATGCGGAATCAAATCACCTCTCCAGGCAAGCTGTTCCAGTGCTCCACCACCCTCATGGTAAAGAACTTGATCCTACCATCCAATCCAAATCTCCTCTAATTTCAAACCATTGCCACTTGTCCTATCACTGCAGGCCTTTGAGAAACAGTCTCTCTCTAATCTTCTTGCAGCCTCCTTTAGGTGCTGGAATGTTGCTCTAAGGTGTTCTCTTCTCCAGGCTGAGAAACCCCAGCTCGCTCAGCCTGTCCTTACAGCAGAGGTCTTACAGCAGAGGTGTTCCAGCCCCCCAATCGTTTTTGTGGCTTTCCTCTCGACCTGCTCCACCAGGTCCACATCACTCTTCTGTTGAAGGCTCCAGCACTGCAGGCGAGGTCTCATCAGGGCAAAGTGGCAGAATCACCTCCCTCCATCTGCTGGCCACGCTGTTTTTCATGCAGCCCAGGATGCCACTGGCAAGCACACACTTAGATGGGCATGTGATGTACCACCAATGGCAAACCACACACCAATTGTAAGGACAGCTACAGATTACCGTTTAACCTTACTTTTGGTTACGAAATAGATGAGTTTTGCCTCCAACTTCTATAAGGTATTTTTAATGAGAAAAAGGAATTTTAAAATTGCCAGATTTGAAAAGGGGCAATTACCAGAAGTCCTTCCTGTTAACTCTGCTGCTTTAACTTGGCCCCCATGTTCTTTTTATTCCTGAGAAGGAAGCATACACAAATTTATTTGGATGGCAGCAGATGACATGTTTCACAAGCATATGCTTTATCAGTTCCTATGAATATCATGCAGAATTCTCAGAGCAGGGTAGTGTTCTACTCCCAGATCTCAGCACAGCACTCTTCCTCTGCTGTACTATCTAGCATCATGCTTCAAATTTGCTTTGTAGCAGTCCTCGTTGAGGACTGTGTATGAGCACAAAACACTTTATGGAAACCAAATAAAATGAGGAATAACCAGCTTTAAAGTACTCCTCTTTGTTAGATAGCTGAGTGAGTAACACTGATTGAATAAAGTCAGGGACAGAAATATAGTATTACTTCCAATTTTTTTATCTTGCCTTTTGAACCTTTGTGTACAAATGACCATCTCTGTCACCCTCTGGTGCTTGACTTTTGTGCCTTTTGCAATAAAGAAAGAACTCCCCACAGCCAGTGATTTCACTGGGCTGAACATTAACTTGTCGAGGGCAGACTTGCTCCACACAAAGAAACAGTAACTCTAGTACAGGTTTTTCTAAGTTTGACTACAACAACAAAGTGTTTGGCTGACCAGAACCTCACTGTCATGAGAGTCTGCAGAATAAGAACCTTGGATTTCTTGCAGAGCACTGATAATTGACATGTGTCTGTCACGGTGGCTAAAAGCTGACTCAATGCTTTACAGACTGAGAAAATAATCCACATTATTCACATTCCTCTAACAAGTGAGAAGACTTGGAACTCCTGAAGGATCCCACACGAAGAGTGGGGTATACTTTGGATTTGTTCTTCAGAGTAGAGTCTAAGAACATACACAACATACAACAGCTCAGTGTCTGATCACCTTCAGCATCTTCTATAATCCAAACATTCAGAGACCAAAAATCAAAGCTGTCAATGCATTTTAAAGCTCCAAGTCAAAATATCTTCAAGTCCAGGTGAATGGTTATGCTTTAATACAAAGCAGGTGGCCCTTAGCTCTACAGCAAGGCAGCTAGTCTAGCATTGCTCTGCTGAAGAAGGTGGTATCTGGTGTAGAAGAGAGCTGTGACCCTCATCTGGAAGCTTTTGTGCTAAGGAGGAACACAAATACCAATACACAATGACACTGCAGAACTCTGAACAGTCTAACCAGCAATTCAGAACAGCACAAAATGCAGATACAACTTTAAATGTAATTTATAGGAGTGACAGTGGAAAAGGAATTCAGATTCAAGGAAGCTCTTGCTTTCTTGGAGTATGCATTTAAAAACAGATCTTGTACATGCAGCCATCAAAGACAGACAGAGGGAGCTGGGGTTACTCAGTCTGAAGAAAAGAAGGCTCTGAGACCTAATAGCAGCCTTCCAGTATCTGAAGTGGGTTACAAGAAGGCTGCAGAGGAACTGTTTGCAAAGGTCTGAAGGGATTAACACAGTGCAATGGTCTGAAATAAGGAGATTTAGATTGGACGTTAGGAACAATGTCTGTCCCGTGAGGGTGGTGGAGCACTGGAACAGGTTGCCCACGGAGACAGGTTGAGGCCTCATCCCTTGTGATACTCAAGGTCAGGGTGGACAAGGATCTGAGCAACCTGATCTATTAGAGGATGTCCCCGCTGATTACAGCAGGATTGGACTAGAAGATCTTCAGAGGTCCCTTACAACCCAAATATTTCTATGATTCTACGCTTTGGGTGAACAGCAGACAGAGGAATAAATAGATCAAGCTTTTTTTTTATCCCCCCACCAAAATGATACATTCCAGTTATTTCACCTTTCTTCAGCTGTTGTAAGGGAAAACAAAAACCCCTCCAACCCTAACAACTTCTTGGGCCAGCTCGCATATGTAATCTCAGAGCAGCTTCGTAGAATGCAGTATTACAAAACTTATCTTTAAATGCACAGCAAAATTATTTATTTTTCCTAATTTAGGCAATGACAGACAGCAATCATGAGCCTTCATAGCTTTCTCTGACTTGCATTGAGCCACTTTCTAGAAAGCTGAGTAAATGGAATGGAAAAGGGATAAATAACCAGTGTCAGCCAAACTAATATCACTGGGTATTTTTAGTTCTTAGCATAAGGAACACTTCCATTTACGTTGACCATGAAGACTCTGTGATCATGAATACTGTCCAAAACCAAGCTCTGGGACAGAATTCTCCCTGTGACTTTATTTTACTTCACTGTATGTTAATTACAGAACTTGATTACTATTGAGTAGAAGCTTTAAAAGCATTTTTGATTCAGTTACATAAATAATATCAGCAGGGGAGGCATTATTTGCTTATCACAGCTTCAGGACATTCTTACCACTAGTCATACAATTTTTACATATCTGTACTTCACCTGTGTCTCTGTGCATCCCTAAGTATCTAACTGGGAAAACTTCCTCATTGCATAGCAAACTAGATCATTTCAAAAGTGGTTTACCTTTACTGTACTTGAAATTCTTGTTTAGATGAACTGGTTTGGTTCCCACAAACTGCTCAACCACTTATTTTAAATTGCTTTGATGTGACCTGGATTATTTAGCTTTATTCATTAAAAGTTCATTTCTTCAGAAACATAAACTTAAACTCCTGGATGCACAGGTGCCAAAACCCCACCACTAACACCTTAGTTATGCCCATGCAAATAGCTCAAACTTACTGGATAGGCATTAAATAACTGAATTTCAGTCCTTGAATGTAAATGGTACCTTTACCATAACCAAAAAAAGCTCACTACTGAAGATTCAGAATCCTCTGACTCAATTCAAACCGTCCAAAACTATTATGAAGTTATATTCAACCAGTAGTAAAAGAATCCACACACATGCACATGCTCTTCCCAAAGAATGTCTAACTATTTTTTACAGTGTTAGGACAGATAACAGCTTAATTTTCAGTCAGACCAGAGAGGCCAAACAGAACCATGAGTAAAAGAAACTGTTGAGAATGCTTGGTTTTGGTGGTAACAGCAGAATCAGATGGAGTCTTCATTTAAAACCAATTCACATTTTTAAAAGAAGTCTTCTCAGATTCTTTGTTAGTTTGAGGAGTGTAAGGACCCTTATTGTTGCAGGTTTTCCTTTAAAATTCTGAGAAGAAAATATTCCTCCTTTATGAGGTGGGAGTACAGAAACAATAAAAACCTGGGTTTATACCAAAGATTCTTTAGATCTGTAGGGTTCAGAGGTTTTACATGACCTGTAAGATACTTCTGTTTGCAAGTGTTAAGAAGTGAGAGGTCAGTATTTGGATAGACTGTTCCTTACAGTTCTTCAATGCTAGTTTCATTAGGCTTATTGAATTTCAGTTAGTGATTGTCAAATGACATAATTACAAAAGAACTGTTCTCTGTGCTCCTGTCCTTAGAAGCACTCTTTTGGGAGAAGACTCTCTTCGAGGACATCTATTATGAGTCTCAACAAACACATCTGCTACAATCTCAAAGATAAAAGCAAGATTTCAGAATGATTTGAAGAAGCAGTAGCAGCCTTCCCTTTGATAGTCCTCTGGTAAGCCAAAACACTAGCCTCTAAGTACCTTTTCTAAGAGCACTATAGGAAAGCTGAGAGCTTTAAAAGCTTATTTTTAGTGACTATGGTTTGTTTCTTTCACTAGTATCAACTCTACAATTTTTTTCCTTACAAGAACAGTAAAAGTCAAGCTAGATTAAACATTGGCAGACCAGTAAAGTTTCGGTTCCATTAACTAACATCAAATACTTCATTTCATATGATACTACCAAACCAATTCAAGACTTTGGGACTTCACTCTTCAAAAGCAGGCTCCTGAGTATTTCTACTGTATTGTACAATTAGGCATTTTTATATACAGACTAATAAAAGACACCAAAACCAAATACTAGTTGTTCCTTATTCACGTTTCTCTAAGCAATTGGGCAGCATAAATACAGTAGAATAATATTTAAGCAGAACAGCCACAGCCTCCCCTATGTTATTTTCATCAGTCCCATGACACACTGAGTAAGAGTTCTAACTACCTCAAGTATAAACAGAATTAAAATGGCAATTTAAAAGAGAAGATAGTGACTCACAACCAGTAAGAGAATATGATGGTAATTCAAATTATGTACAGGCTTGTCTGCTTCTGGCTGTAGGTAATTTTCAACAGGGGGAATCACAGAATGACAGGGGTAGTAGGGGAACTCTGAAGATTATCTAGTCCACCTCCCCTGCTAGAGCAGATGGTGTCCACTTGGGTCTTGAATGACTCCAGAGATTGAGACTCCATAACCTATTTGAGCAGCCTCTTCCAGTGCTCTGTCACCCTCAAAGTTAAGAAGTTTATCTTCATGTTTAGAATTTTCTGTGTTAAATTTTGTGCCCAAAATTTCTACTTTACTTATTAGATTGTTGCTACTTTTAATGTTGCTACTTAAAATAACAGTTCACTACTTAGTTATTACAAATCTCTTTCTTTGAGCCTACCAAACATTTTTAAAAGGAATTTGCTGTACTGGCAGACTCTTCACTTGATTTAAGAAGAGACTGCTCTACCTCCTTTTTTGATCCAATATTCCTGGTTGACTGAAGAGTCAGTACAAACCTTACCTTTGCAGTGTCTGTGTAGCACATCTAATGCAGCAATGAGGAACTCGTGTGCATCTTGTTGCTCGTACCCTGCTAAATGCCGTGCATGAGTCCATACCAGGTGCAATAACCTATATGGAATGTGAGGAGATCGGTGCCCAGAGTAAAACTGCTCAAAGCAAAGAAAAGGACATGACTGTTAACAAGTTACACAGCCTCGGTGCATTTAATTATTTCAATAACTGAATTAGTGCAATTAGTCAAATAGTTTTAAACCATTTAATCCTTATAGCCTTAATAATAAAATATACAGACAGCCTTTTATCAGGGACTACTGAAGTGATGTCAGAACTGAGCACCTCGGTTTTCTCCCTTCAAAGTCCTTCATTTTTAGTGATGGATTAGCCTAAAAAGTCGAGAATGAGCAACACTCCAAAAGCTCTTATTGATACCACTGGATTTTATTAAGATAAGTCAGAGGTGGAGGGTGAAATTCCTTCATTTGCAAGAGATCAGTAATTATATTCACAAATTACATGCCTCCTAAAACGAGGGCAAACACTGAAGATGAGAATATTAGATGCCAGCTGTCAGCCAGCCACTGAACCAAGCCATGGTAAGTCTCAGTATGTACACAGTTCTATCTTGTGGAAAAATTTACAATCAGGATTGCAGCCTCATGCTTCAGCACTGGCCATTCACTGTAGAGCTGTAACAGCACAAAGCTTTGGAAACAACTTTATCCAGCACAAAGATGAAGGTATCACTTCATTTATTTCTCCCCAGAGTCTGCTACCCATTACTGCTTCTGCAGGGTGTCACTGCCCAGAGATCTGGTTCTGGACTGGCTCCTGCTTCTGCTTCTTAATCTGCTTCAGTCAGAATCTGGCTACAGCAGCAACTGAAATTACCCCAGCTGATTTTGCCAGAGCACACAGCAAAACCATGATGTGAAAGCCCACAGCTAAGGAGATAAATCAGCACCGAAAGAGAGGACAGGCAAATGCTGACAGAAATACACACTTGCCTGCTTGCTTGTTTGTAATAAAAACAAACCAGCCAGGTTCCACCTTAAAAACAAACAAGAACTAAGGGTCTGCATTTCCCCGGGTGGAGGTCAGCTCTTTCCTTCACCTTCTCCCTTTGTATCCAATTGCTACTGCTGCCACTCTCCTACTTCTTCCTGAGCCCTCACTTCAGCTCTGCCAATTCTTTTACACAGAGTCTGAGATGAAAGCTAGCAATCCCTCCCTGAGCAGGCTGACTGCTGGATATGTTCAAGAACCTCCGGCATAGCAACAGCCGTTCCAAAACCAAGCAGCGATGCTCGTGGTGGCCCTGCAGGGAGCCAGGAAAGACACAGAAGATTTAATTTGCTTGGCCTTCAGGTTGCATTTAACAAAGCAACATTTTATTTTTAAGAAATGAAAATTTCTAAGTCATTTTGCTTTCCCTAACCTTTGGGAAAGGTATTTGCCAGTAAAGGGTGCCTGTAACACCACCATTATGTTTTGCCATGATCAATGGTGGTTTATTTTCAGTTAATCTTCTCAAACAGAAGACAGCAAGCAGCAAATATACAGCACAAAAATAAGATTTAAAACCTCAGCAGTATACAATTTCTCACTCTCACAGGGAAGGAGGTTCTCCCTGCCCAGTCTCTAAGCACTTTATATCAGTTCAAGCACAGGCACTGCACTACAAACCTGCCTAGATAAAATATGCTGTATTTTAATGGATAGGCAAAAGGTTGTACAATCTCAAGTCCTCATATTTTGGCATTTTCTAAATGGTTTTAATCCATTTCCTTGCAAAGAAATTTCTTTATTTCAAGCTCCAAACAACAACAGCAAAATAAACCTCTGCAGCCAAACATCACAAAACGCTTCCATAAATAAACAGATCAATAGCAAACTGCGATGCCAACAAGAACGACACCAGAGGACTGGAGGAGCAGTCGGATGGTAATTGAAATCTGCTGACGCAGCTGCTGCTCAACATAATTCAGGGAACTGCAGCAATAAAACTTCTCTGTTCCGTCACTCCTTACAATTAGTCCCAGAGCTCTCTGGTCATTTTAACCAGCAGCACTCTCCATAATTACTCCACTGCAGACACTAGACCTGCCAGCAGATTTTACATTCTCTAGTGCTTCATTAGGATTAGGGGAATCTAACAAGAAGCTTTATCAAATTATTAGCTATTATCACATAGAACCTAGAAACATACCTAGTAAGAATGTGGTGATTATGTGTGTGTGGGAAGCTTCACTATTCTAATAAATCAAAAATGAAACAAAAGAAATCTAAGCACATTTAACAGCAGCATTTTAACTGGAATGTATAAAACATCCATCTCATTTCTTTCATTTCCTTGCTGCTGGGAAAAGCAACCTATCAGAGATATTCCAGCCCACAGAGAGGAACAAAAAGTCCATGTAAAGTCTTATTCAATCACTGTTACACAAACCTGTTCATTAAAGTAACATCAAATAAAAATAACAATGCATTTACAAGTCACTTCTAAAACCCTTCAGTGGCACGATTTTTCCCAAACATTATTGAAAAAGGTTTTCCTTTAAAATTGTTTTCAGTTCTGCAGCATCAGTTTGCTTATACTGAAGAAAAATAGTTCAAGTGAGTTGAAAACGTTTGGTAATACACTGTTTAATTGCTGGTCCAGGGAAAACCAATACAAAAAAAGACTCAAAGCCTTTGTTTTTACAACCCAAGTAAAAGTAACTTTTTTTTTTTTGCAGTTAAACCCACTTGTTGTTGGATTCCAAAAGAAAGAAGCTGTAAGGGATTTAAGAGGGTTCTAGGCTTTGTATTTTGCACTGTTGCCAAAAATATATAGATGCAGTCAGCTTTTAAAATGCAAACCAAACTAAGACAGGACCCACCACCACCTTCCATCTGCTCCTGCCAAAAGCACATGCATCCAAGTTGCCCAACTCTGTGAGCATACAGATACATCTGATCTATCCTGCAAATGGTTTCCCAGCTCTGTAATCAAGATTTTATAAGCATAAATCCTGTGTCAGGCTCCAGTCCAATATGAGAAGGTAAAGGCTCCTCCTAAAAATTAGTTTTCAATTCAGATTTTAAATGTTCTGAGACATTACAGTGGCTAAAGGAGTGGGTAACAGTGGGGAACATGTGCTGTGCAGAATAAATGAACACCAACTGGAGGGCTCCCAACAAAAAGCAATGCAAGGAGTCAGAAAAAACATTTTGCTTGAATAATTTGTAAGTTCTACACTTACAAGATTTTACTGTTGGCACAAACTTTTCCACGGCAAGCAGCAAGGTCTCTGCCTGTGTAAAGAGCCTTAGTTACTTTTTCTCCTGTGTACCCTTGTTGGAACTCATTCCGTACACAAGTAATTTCAGCAGTACACCACCTGAAGATATCAAACCCATAAATCATGATCATATTTTCCTTTTTTTCCTCATTTCTCCACTTTTCACACAGTTGTGCTGTGCACTTTGATAGGCTCATGAGAATGAGTAATGATGGGAATAAAGAAGGCTTTGCTCTTCAAATCCAAGTGGATGCACAGCACTCTTCTCTATTCCCAGATACTCCCGCTATTCCAGTTGCAAAGTAGAGAGATACAGATCAGCTACTCCTGACATCCTGAATGGACATTCTGTACAGGATTTAGATAAATCTTTTAAGGGTGTGGATCATCTTGAAATTAATTTGCAAAACTAAAACACAAATACCAGTAGGTAAAAAGTAGTGCACAAACCCTTTCAGCCTAAAGGCTCAATGAACAGATTCTGTGTGTTCTATCTTCCCTTCATCCAGTTCCATCACTATCTGTCATTCTCAAATCCTTTTCCTTCCTTCTCTTATGCAGTGTAATTCATGTCATGATTCTATTGAAAAATAGGTTTTAAGCAGCACAAATAAGAATGTTAATTGAGGCAGTCAGATAGTTTTTAAAAGCAAACAGAGATCAATCTTTGGCATACTTCTAAGAAAAATTAAAAGAAAAAAAACTCAGTTCTGAGAACCATCTGATACTCATTACTCTACATCAGCCTACTTCAAGGTGCTAGAACTTTGTTGTTTCCTATCTATCACTGAAAAAAATCATAGGAACTATATAATTAAATGATCTTCATAAAAAGTACAAGTGTTTAACAGCAAAACTTGTTTATGTACAGTTAAATTTCATTCAATATTCAAAATAGTCTCTTTTTCTCCTGGAGACTTCTTACAGGCAGGCTTTAATCAGATTCCCTGGCATTCCATTTGTCTAAGATCACACCTCCAGAACAGAAGGGTGGAGAGAAGATGCAGTTAACCCTTGCCCTGATCGTTTGTCACTGGGTAAGATGTCTTGGCATAGTTAATTCCAGTCAGGAATACTGCGTAAGAACAAGACAGAACCTGAATCAAAGACTTCCCAATAATTCAACTACAAAGCAATCCTCAGCCACAGCACTGACACCACTGGTTAGCACTCCCTCATTTGGCCCTTAACTCCATAATGACAGCATAGGAATCTTCCTTTAGTTGGAACCAGCCTAATCCAGACTTTGGGTTTAATTCTGAATGTGGAGAAACTGAAACTCACCGGGAAGCAGAATTTTACAATGAGTGCTGACAGAGCTATAAACATAACTTGGTATTTAGTGCTTCTAAGTTAAAATAGACTGAGATGGTTACAGACACTACGGTTTTGTTTGTGAAGGACTAACTCTAGTTTTATTTCAAGGTGGTTGAGTCACTTCACGTTGTCCTCCCACAGCACAGAGCTGGAGCATTTCAATGGGAAATAAGGACAGTACTGCTATCTTCACAGGCTGGTATCACTGATATGGCTCTTCCCTCACTCATTTACCCTCACATTGCACAATATTCACTCTGGCAAGGTACGAGTTTGGACTGGGAAAAGTGAAGGCTAAGATTTCCCAAGTTTTGTGTGAAATTAAAGTTGATTACAGAGTAATGTGAATAATGCATTTAAGACCCACTCTGAGTAACAGCCTGGTCTTGGCTATGGATTAGTACCTGGTCTAGCAAAACTCATCCCAGACCATCAACAGGGCTCCAAGTACAAAAAAGGAAACAAAACAAAATCAGTCTTTATCTTTCCTCCAGCCCCTCAGTCTGCAATGTAAGACCCATTGCCTCTTTCCCAAGGGATTTTTCTAACATGCATGTGTGTAAACACAATGTGGTGATACTCATCACAACGAGCCTACACCACAATTAGGTGAAAAGATATCAAGATTATAATAGTACCTTTATTTTAAAATATGCAAATAGGTTTCTCTCTCTTAAGAGAGTCCAGAAACTGCTGCTTCTATACCATGAGTGATTATTTCTTATTTAGGCACAGTGGTATTTTTCTATTTAACTGCACATATGGTTTCAATAACAGTGCAGCTGCTACCTATTGCTATGTCTGCCTTTTGTTTTTACCTCCTTTCCTGACAGACTCGGGAATAATTGAAAAATAAATCAAAAACTAAGGAGTGTAACATTCAACTAATGACTGATAAGTACCATGAAAGGCTGTAAATTCAAGTCTGCACTGAGTATGAGCAGAAAAACAACTCTGTACTGGAAATGGTTATGGGGGACTTTTATCTTCTCTATACACTTAACTCACCTACAATGATGAGAAAGAATCATCTCCAGTGGAAAAAAGCACAGAAGTAAAATCAAATTGAAAATCAGAAGATAAAGGTAAAAGCTATTTTAGGTTGGTCTTTGAATGAACTTCCATGACAGCACACACATACTCTGTGCATAGACATCTCCATTAAATGCTCTGTGACAGCATGTGGAAGTGCTTTTGTTTGGTTGGGGTTTGTTGTTTTTCCTTTACTTACCAAGAAGACAGGTTTATTACTGAGGGAAAGGCACAGACTTGCTTTATTTGTTTTTAGACTTGCCTAAAACCTAGAAGAAGTCTAAGCCTTAGCCACAGTCCTCACATTGCTGATGTGGAACTAAGTTAAAGCTCTTTGACTTGATTAGGAGTTAAGATTGTGCCTGTCTCACAGCATGGACTACACCTACAGAGAAAAGCACTCTGCAGAGCCAGGCACCTTAGTAAGACAGGGAAAGAGTAGCAGCTCAAACATGAAAGGTACAAAGTGGAATAACATCTTCACTTTTTCACATCCTCCTGGTCATTAATGGCTTCCCACATAAGGGATGACAGAGCAAAGATATTTCTCCTTGTTAGAAAGCAGAACCAACATCTTTAAAGTCTTTATGTACACCTACATAATGCAGTGCCTTAGACACAAGACTATACACTCCTGCGTTGTTCTCACTCCCATTATCACCCAAAGAGCCTGTGACATATTTTCCAGTTACAACTTACACCTTTAATTAAAGCACACATTCAGCTTTAAGACTAAAGTCTTGCAGATCAGTCTCAGAAGAGCAGGCAGCACTGTAATTATTTCCAGCATCAGCTTTGCCTAAACAAAGGTGACTTTAAGAGCAGGACTTAAAAGGCCAGTAGTTTCCTTCTCAGCAGCTGGATATTTTTTACAGTAGGGTCTCAGTCTTTACTGCTCTGTTTTGCCACACCTTGAGGGGAAATGTAATTTGCATTCCCTTTACATTTGCAAATTGAACACAATCCCTTCTGGAGTAAGAAACTGCCGGCATGTGTGGAAAGGCAATGCCATTGTGGCAAGCAGCACTCACCTCCTGAAAAAGCGTAGACATTTCACAGACCAGACATGAGCTGGGGCTTTGCATTTCACATTTGTGCCTGTCGGAGAGGAAGAAATCTCGCAGCAGTGGAGTGTGGGTAAGTGCCTGGACAATACAGTTCATAAAACATGTGTTCCCAAGATTGATTAGCCCTCGTAGACCTATAAAGACAGAAGGGGGAGGGGATGCATAAGCATTATCGAGTTAAAAATTGAAGTATTTGCATTTTTATGTAGTTTTCACAATGTTGCCACAGATTTATTGTATATGCACAGCTCCAAGTGCAGTTTTATATTGTTTTAGGTGGGCTACTGGTTTTGATGTGCTTCAGTCAAGCTTTCTGAACTACACTAGGAATTCTGGTTTTAAACCCTCAGAAAATAGGAAAGGTCAGAAGTACACCACCACCACCAGCATTATCTTGCAATGGCTGTTTCTGCCACACACCACCAAAACATGCCCCCTCCCCAAAACAATACCAAAGTGCACTGATAACCACTGCTAAGTCACTACAGTTAAATCAGTACATTTAAAGAAATCAATAAAGGAGTTTTCAGAAAATTAAGTCTCCCTGATACAGGTCACAAAGCCAGAACAAGGTTTTTGTACTGTTACAATGCAACGATCATCTCTTTAAGACAGGCAGCAAAAACCCCAACCCTGACAAAGTGTCAGGTTGTGACATCCAGTGCAGACTTGGCATATCCTTTTTCTTTTTGTACGAGCCCCAAGATCCAAACAAAACAACCTTAAAACAGAAACTCTGAACAATACTATTCCACACTTGTTTTAAGCTGCATTAAACATTAATCTACAATATACATCCAAAAATTCAACTTGGCATAAGAGGATTCATCACACCTTAAATCAAATGTTCAGTAAGGCCCAGAGACGATTTCTTGTGCTTGGAAATGATGCTTAAAGGAAAGCTCTTTTGTTGCACAACAGGAGAGAGGTTAGGAGTAGGGAAAGCTTTTCACTCATTTGCAAGGTCTAAGCAAAAAGAAAAACATGCTCAAATCCTTGAGTACTCTTCCACCATGTTAACATAGTCCCACCACACAGAAGTGCTAAACAAGAAGTGCATCAGGTGGACAAGAATGCTTAGTTTTCATCAAAATTTACTTTGGTATAAGATAAAATGCACTGCTAGATACAACTCTTGATATTAATTTCAAATTAGCATAGTCCCTTCTGCAATGTAAATTTGATTACTACACAACTGAAGGAAAAAAATGGGTTACTTGACAGAAAATGAAGACTTTTCTTTCCTTGCCATTCCAAAGGAAAAAAGGGTATCATCTCGCAATGCTGTGGTAATTAAAACTGGTGCAGTTCCCTTGCAGTACACCAGATAGTGCTCGAAGGGCTCTTCAGCATCTTTCAGCAGGAGGAGGTGTGGTCCAGTTGCTATGTTACCAGAGAGAAACGGCACTACATCAGCTTGAACTGCACACAGAGCTCTAGGCCGTGGACACACAGCTCTCCAGAATTATTTTTTTCCTGTACCTAATTCAACACCATCCTCCTTCCAACAGCTTCCTGTTGCTTCTGTTTATTCACAGTCCAGGACAAAGTTTCTCATATTATGGTAACTTCTACTGGGCAGAAAGCTTCCTGAGATTATTTGCTCTGTTCTCATGCTGGGAGGCAGGGATGGTATGCACAACATTAGCCAAGTGTTAAATAGTTAATTTGTTGTAGCAGCTTGAGATACAGTGTGATGCTTCACCTTTGTACACGACCCTGGTTCAGGCTACACAAATAGTGTCACAATGGAAAGGTGTTCATACCCTGCAGGCAGAAAAAAGTTTGGTTGGTACCTCTTGTCTAACTCTCTCCTCAATTTTCCATTTAAATGGCAGACTGTGCAAACAGAAGGATGAATGCTCCCTGGACATGCCTGTGACGTACCAGGGAATTCTGAGAAGCAGTCTCTATTTCCCTGTGGAAAACTTGGTTCCTCTGGTTAGCACCAGAATTCCAAGTCAGCCTGCATTAGTAGAAAACCAGTGATGAATCTAGAGACTCAGCCTGTAGCTTTTCTTCCCAATACCTAATTGAGCAATCACAAAGCAAACACATAAAGGCAGCTTTTGGGAATCATTTATTAAGCATCATTTATTACATGCCTGTGGCTGGACCTTCTTTCCCTGTGGCCACAAGAATCAAATCTTCCTCAAAGTTGCCACCAGAAGACTAGTTACAGGCAAATCTGAAGGCTCTCTTGGTTTATTCTGCTTGCTTGGTCTTTTGGTGCCAGGTTTTGGTGGGTGTAAATGGAGTGCTTCATACACTACGACTTCACGTGAATGAACCCAGACCAAGTAACCTGCAAAACAGACAAGGCTGAAATGTGAATACTCCAAACCCTAATAAAAGTCAGAAAATGGTGAGTGTAGCAAAACAGGAGAACTCACTTGGCTGAAAAGGGAAACACATAAAGGAGCATACATCAGTCTTATTCTTGAGGGAGCAATGACTGCAGCTGCTATGCTGTCTCTTAAGCTGATAATTGAAATGAAGCAGATATGATGAACTACAGCTAAGGTACTGCCTAATCTTGGAAAACATGTATGCAACCTTGAGACCTTATAAAAAAAACAAACCAGCTAAACCACATACCCTCTTGTGCTAACTGTTTTTTGGTTTGTATTTTTTTTTGAGGGGGGGGGGAGGGGAGGGTGGGGAAGTTTTGTTGGAAAGAAAAAATAGTTAAAACTGAAAAAGCCTGTACAGCATTTCTGGGCAATAAAACCCTAAGAATGTAAAAACT
Organism: Tricholaema leucomelas; assembly: GCA_013400475.1. Classification (NCBI taxonomy): domain Eukaryota; kingdom Metazoa; phylum Chordata; class Aves; order Piciformes; family Lybiidae; genus Tricholaema lacrymosa; species Tricholaema leucomelas. The sequence goes on along the minus strand of WAAF01002155.1, from coordinate 135,293 downwards.
TGCCTGCCACACCTATTCCCTTCCCATTACAGCCTGGTGATATTTAACTGGAGCAGTCAGCACTGGATGGAACATGTGGGTCATAAATGAACAAACCCCCGACTGTAGTGGTCTACTTTTGCTAGCATCAGCAGTTACCTCCACTCACATCTAATCAGTGGGCAGTATCTGTACAGAGCAGTGGGTTAACTAAAGACTGCAAACAAGACCCAACCACCAGTAACAAAGCTGTGGTGCTCTGCAGACTTCTGTTCTGCTTCATGCTATTATCTTTAGTTCTGGCTTTTTATGAACTGTTTCTGAAATGAGCAAGAGCAAGCAGTGAGATAATACATTCTATACGCAGCTGCGTGCTCTTGTGCTAAATGTAGTTAGGAGGAAAGCTCTGGTTTGCTTCTGATGTAAAGATTGGAATACACTGCTGCTGCTGTCAAGACAAAGTTGTTGTGTACTGTAAAGTGGCCTTTAATCCTCATGCACAGTGTACCATCACTATGCTCATTCTGGCACGTGCTGGACAGGCAGGGTGTAAGCAAAGCAGCAACAAATCTACTCTATGTCTTGAGCTTAGGTAAACCAATCTGGGAAATTTTTGGATAAAGTCTCAAAAACTAGGTTCTAGACTCCTGGCTTACCTTTGTCAGCTTCGGTTCTTCAGTCTTCTTCCAGTAACAGGCTGTGTTTTTTCAAGCACTCAGAGTAATGGATCTGCAATGCTGGGCAACAACTTTTCTTGTGATGCAGAGAGATCTAGAACACTGGTTCTGCAAGTCCACCCACACAGGTGAGATGAAAAAAAACCAAAGCAAGATAAGGAAATTCCCATTCTCTGTGAAATGCAACTGTACAACTATTAGAGGTGGGGAAGAGGGGAAGTGAGAGGACCACATATGGATATAAATACAGAGAAACCAACCAGGTGCCTAATCTTGCTCTCCTGGAAGCGGCTCTGTTAGTCTCTAAACCCTGGCTTTGTGCTGGGATGGGAAAGGCAGCAGACAAACCAGTCTGAACAAATATTACCACACAGGAACCTGTGATTTATTTGAATGAAGGTTCTGGAAGCAAAAACATGGGTCACTATACAATGCAACTCTGTGAGGCAATCAGGAAGCCATTCAAATGCACTAAAGTGCAGTCAGCTTGAGATCATTTTTACATTAAACAGGTTGGCAACATCTAAAGAAGTGGGTTTTTTAGGTCCCCCAGCTCTCCCTGTTTTCTATCTAGTGTTGATATTTCTCCTGAAGCTTCACCACACATTACCAAAAGTCATTGTGAGCTGAGTAGGCACACACTGAAATATTTAAAGAGAGCTCAACATAACCCGTGGAAGCAAACAGCACAACAAGGAAGGTTTCTACAACCGTTCTGGATTTCCATCCTGTGTTCATATCACAAGAACTGCATCAGCTTTTGAGAGCATTTTTCTGAAAAGGAATTTTGAAGGGAGAGCCACCCTACTCCTTAACCCAAATTCTCTCTCAGCTCTCAGATTTCAGGTACAGACCAGGACACACATTACCAAGGCTGGATCTGTTACAGACACTGGCCCCAGCCAGGCCAGTACACTTCTGTTCCACTCGCACGCCAGAAGCAGTATCCTTTTGTTAAAGGAATTAGTGACAGCAATTGTTCTCAAGATAAAAATAGCTATTTCAGAGAGCAGCAGCCTGCAGGTATGTGAAATTACAAGTCTACACAGAAAATGCAAAACACTGTGTGGCACCAGTGATCATTTAAGTTACAAAAAAATAACCACCATGGGATTCTGCTGAATTTATTCTGCACCACTTCAGCTAAAGCATCCTTTCCCAGTAACGGCATGAAACCTATTGGCACCTGTAGAAGCATGAATACTGAGTTGAACACATTAGAAATGTTTTTTTAACAAGGTATTTTCTACAAACTTGCTGGTGATACACTTGAATTTTAAATTATTTTGACAACAGCCTAAGAAAAAGCTCCACAAGCTGCCACAGGCAAGTTAAATGAAAGCAGCAACTCTCACCCAGAGAGCTGCATCCAGCCCTGGAGCCCTCAACAGAAGAAGGACATGGCCCTGATGAGTGAGTCCAAAGGAGGGCTACAAAAATGATCAGGGGGCTGGATTATCTCTGCTATGAAGACAGGCTGAGGGAGTTGGGATTGTTCAGCATGGAGAAAAGAAGGCTTTGGGGAGATCAAACAGCAGCCCTCCAGTACCCAAAGTGGGCTACATGAAGGTTGCAGAGGGACTATTTGCAAATGCCTGCAGTGACAGGATGAGAGGAAAGGGTTTGAAATGAGAAGAGATTCAGAGTGGATGTTAGGAACAAGTTCTTTACCATCAATGTGGTGGAACACAGCAGCAGGCTGCTCTTCGAAGTATTTGAGGCCCCATTCCTAAAGACCTTCAAGGTCAGGCTTGACAGGGCTCTTTGAGCAGCATGATCTAGTGGAGGAGCTTCCTGCTAACTGGAGTGGGGATTGGACTAGGTGGCCTTTGAAGGTCCCTTCCAACACAAATCATTCTATGATTTCAACTACATGGTCTTGAAACTTAACAATTCAACATTTCACCTTCAGCAAGCATAGCTGTGTGATCTGTGGTAGGTTTTCAATTTTTCTATGTAGGTTACATTCTATATATTAGTATTTTTCTATATCCTATTATTCCATTATCTAAATATACTTATTAAATATCATTTCTACATTTGTGCATCACTATTCACAGGCCATGTTAAATCTTGCACCTGTAAGAGTTTGGGAGGATGACAAAGAACACTATTTAGATGATGCTGTTACACAAATCTGGATTGCTTTTTCCTGTTTTACTTACAATTAAGTGTTTTTATTTGTCACTGGGAGACATTCAATCCAGCTCCTTCCATCCAAAAGCTCCAACAGACACCCATTGTTGAAGGACACTTTTAGTTTCAATACCTGAACTGCTAACACATTTGGGGGAACTATAAATTAAGGCCATTCTGGAGAATTGTAAGTAAATTTATCTGGGTTTTGTTTTGTTTTTTTTTTTGCCACTGCTTGCCCTATCCAAACACAGAAGAATAATGAAGTGGGTTTTTTTCTTACACACACTGATCTAACGCTGACATGTTCCCCTCACTCCTGCCCCTTCTGGGAAACTAACAGAAGAACATAAAGAAAGCTAATTTAAAGCATGGAACTGAAAACAGAAGCAGTCAGTATAAGACTATGAAAAATAAGTGTTAATAGAGAGAAAATAAATTATAGGACTATTTTAGATACACTGCATTATGCATGGAACCATAAATTATGAGTTCACCCACCTCTACACAGACACAAAGGCAATTAAATCAAAAAAAGGCTTTCTGGAAGGGGCAGGGGGGGGGAAAGGAAAAGTGCATCTTAGGGGGGAAAAATATTTGCATTCTAAATGAAACTCCATCTTCAATTTCCCCATTTCTGGCAAAAGAATTCTGGATCACCACAGTTTTTCCATTAGCAGTGAAATAACAGATTGCTCAATAGAAAGAAGTTTGCTCATGTGTACAAAAGAAACTTGTACTCGAGTCTGTTTCCAGTTGAAAATGCTCATGTCCAGCTACAAAAGATGCTACAGCGGAGGAAAGAAAAACATACCATGGAAAACCCACATACAGCAAAATCATCAGCTGTTGCAAGAACTAGAATATAGTAACTACTCTTCCTTGTATGTATTGTGGGCACCAGAGGGCAAAGACTGTTTAGCTAGACAAATCACCCAAACCCAGCTGATTTAGTACATCACTGCTGAACAGAGTAAGTGGAATTCCTCTATCCCATGCATTGAGTGCAAAGTGGTGACCTTAATCAGATGGATTTCATTATTTTTCTTAAGGTATTAATTACTGGCTAAGAGGTTTTTTTGCCTTTTAGACAGTGGATTTTCCACCTTTCAGTTCACAAAGCAATTCAAAACCACCAAAACGTGTCAGTTCACATTTCCCAGTTTTGCTGTCTGCAAGAAGAATCTCACCTTAAGTGTTATGACTTAAATGCAACACGTAAATACACGCTCAAGCACTTTATTCTGGCTCACACAACAAATCAAACTCCTTGTTTTGGTAATTTCTGGCATAATTCTGTGCAGCTGGGCAGTTCTGGAGCAACATCAATATTCACAAGAGACTTTTGGGATTCATCCTTTTTTATGCTATGATTACAAGTTTTTGGTTTGTTTTCCTTCCCTTTTTCTCCCTTAAAATACCCCCCAAACCCGTGCAGGTTATCAATACCCACATCAGTTTGGTAGGGACATATGCATGGCAGTGTTGGTAGCATCTGTTCAGTGGCAGAGATTAACATATTTTCTAGCACATCTGTAAGAGTGTTCATACCACAAGGTAAAAACAACACTGGTCCTGCACAGGCAGGATTAGGGTAGTCCAGCCCAAGCAAACGTAGTTACATTCTTTATGCAACCAGATTCAGTGCCTCTGCAGTGCATTCCCTAGTCCTTCCTGGAAGTCTCATTCCCTTGGGGGCACAGCACCACATGAACATGTTCAGTGTTTACAGATTGTGCACGTTCCTGCTGTTCTGAGCCTCAGCTGAATTTGCATTGGCTTAGTGTGGATCCGGACACCAATACTGTTTGCCCAGCACTTAGTTTGTCCCCACCTCTCTTACTTAACAAGGAATTGATTGCATTCACTATTTTTACTCAATAGCTTCAGTGACATCACATAAATACTTACATAATATATACTTACAGACGGAACAGAGTACATCAAGGTGGCGCAGATGTAATTGAAAGAAAGAATAATAATTCAAGAGCAAGTTGTTAAATGGGAGAAACTATCTGAAATCAATTTAATTCAATAAAAACAATTGTGAATTAGGAAACAAGAACAATTAAGTGGAGAAACACAAAGTAAGGAGCAATGGCTACAGCAGCTCAACCTGAATGACTTAATACTGTGCTGTAGTTCTGAGGCAAACAGCATTTTGGCACTGAAGAGGAACATGAGAAGGTCTGGGAGGAAATTATTTTGCCCTGGTGACAGGAAAACCTCAGCTGGATGATGTCTGGAATTGAGCACCTATTTTAGAAGAGATGTATGCAAACTAGGGAGAAGAATATGACTGAAAATTTGCGTGAAATTAATATTTGAGACTGGAGAAACAACTAAAGAACCCACTGGTTAATTAATTAATAGAGATAGTGCTGATGGAGGAACAGCCAGGATGACAATTTTCAAGTGTGTTACAGGTCACTGCAAAGAGGACTGTAATTAACTCTTGTGGCCTACCAAAGCTATAATAATAAAAAAAAAAAGACTGAGCTCGTAAGAAGTGAAATTTAATTAGATATTAAAAATAATTGTCTCACAGTTAGAAAACATCGCAACAAGGGAGTTTTGGACTCCCAGTTATTGGAATGATTCCAATAGCAGCTCTGTCAGTCATCAGAAATACCCCAGCACATTAACCCCAACTCAGAAAAGGTGTGTGACAACCCCTTCACTTTTGACTGATAACTCTCATGACTGCTCACAGATCCAGATCAGTACTACAGCAAGATGCAAAACACAGGAACCAGCTATGACATGAAGGAGAAAGTTGAGGGCATCTTCACACATCAGCTAAGCCCATTTTAACAGCTCACAAGTGCCAAAGAGGATGTTCTCCTTGCACTAAGCTGGCATCTGCTTGATTCCACAGCAAAACGGTTCACCTTGCCCAGCAGACAGAAAATGCAGTCTCACCTCGAGGAGATGAATTCTTCACTTGCGAGCAGTGATAAGTCTTTGACCTCTATGAGCAGGTTCACACAGCTCATGGCAGGTCAAAACAAAAGGCCAGCACCAGAATGATGGAGGGATGCAAGAACTGTGGGTTCTCAGTCTCAGAGAATCAGCTCTCAAATTCCCTCTGCTGTAACAAACTTTTGGCATAGACAGTTGTCTAAAAGCCACAGGTTAGGTAACAAAATAGCAACAGCCCCCATGCCTGCACCCCTATTCCTACCACATGGTTCTGGAAACCAAAATTAACTGTCCTGCTGCCACTCAGGAAGGGACAGAGAACAGGTAACAGCTGCTGCTAAAATCAGGGCAGCTGGCTGTCCTCAATGTCATTTTTAGACTATGTAAGTATTCTGTGTATGAGCTTTTGCATTTCTGGCTCAATGCATCATTCATTGACTTTAGCAATGCAAAAAGAAGAGAGGGACAAGGCAAAGAGATGGCCTGGATCTTATATTTCAGGGTGCATCAGGAAAAATGTCAAGTTTACAGCAACTGGCACAGCACTAAATTCTGGAGGAGCTCTGCAGTGTCCCCATACCATGTGTTACCTCCCAGTTAAACGCAATCACATAACATTTAAATAACACTGGACTAAAGGTTCAGCATAGGAGATGCCTGTTTGTAGCTTCTCTAAATAAAGAGCTTCTACTAATGATACTGAAACACCCAGCCACACATGAAGATTCAAGGAAAGTTACCCTTAACTTTGCCAGGTGGTGATTTGGGAGAAACTGCCATTTCTGTGCAGTGATTAGCAAAGAAGCTTTACTACAGAATCTTCCTTGGAGCAGTCTTTCCACATGTCCTACTTGGACATACTGGAAAAATCTGAAGGCAAGTGACATCTTTGGAGCAAACAATCACAGGATCCCTATGGTTGGAAAAGACTTAAGATCATCAACTCCAACCATTATCTGACTCTTTGCAAGGCCACTACTACACCATATCCTTGAGCACCATATTTAGATGGCTTTTAGATACTTCCAAGGATGGTGATTCTATCACTTCCCTGGGTAGCCTGCTCCACTCTTAGATAACCCTTTCAGTATAAATTTTCCTAATGTCCAACCTAAACCTCCCCTGACATAACTTGATGCCATGGAAGAGATCAGAAAAGTTACCAAGAGCATGATCAAACACAGAAAGTGTAGCATTTTGTATTATTTCAGATTAAACAAAGCCCTCAAGCCAGACAATAATTCCTAAGTGCATGCAGTATGCCAGACATAAAGCGCTCTCTCTACTACACTTAGCAGCTTTGAACTAATTCACAGTAATGATGCCAAACCATGAACTGTTTCACAGCCCAGAGAAGCCTCCATTCTTTGCCTCAGGTGCACTCCCCATGATTTCATTTACTTGGGGGTACTTTGCAAGTGGCATACAAGCTCTGTGTGCCTCAATTCTTCAGGAGAGCACTGACCAAGAACACTTATTTTAATGTCTGTTTCTCCAGGCTTAAGGCACTTCAACCGAGGCAAGTGATCCCTTTGAACAGTGTAGGCATGGCAAGGCAGGCTGCAAAGTTACAGCCTGTCATTTACTTTGTAGTAACTGTATGCTTGAGTTAAGACCAAGCACACAGACAAGATAGGAGCACTCTGTGTCCTTTATGTTCTCCTCCTTCTGATGTGCTGGTAACTGGCTCATGCAATCACACCCTTGGCCTGGTAAAATGAGTCAGCATTCCTAAAATATCAGGCAATGCAAACAAACAAACCTCCTAAGGTTAATATTTCATATAGCCTGTGTAAACACAGAAGCTGCTTCTAGCAAGACAAATGACTGCAAGCATTAAGTGTGAATTTAAATTAAGAAGCATGCTTCCAAAGCAAAACAAAGTGGTTTGGTCAAACACTGCTCACCGAACCTTCTGCTGAAATCACAGGAAACGTAGCTGTGGAAGATCTTGAGAAGCCACCTGCTCTATCCCTCTACCTTACAGCAGAATTCATGCTACTTATATTATTCCTGGCACGTTTCTCTTTATTGTTCTTCAAACTTTTCAGTGATGAGATGCTGGTGCACTTGTATTCTGAAGTGCTCCAATGTCACTTCAGTAAGTAAATTAATGCAGAACTGCGACATCAACACAGAAGGTGCACATGCACTATGGAATTGACAGATAAGCTCCTCTACTAGCAGTGTTACAGCTTCTGGTTTTGAATAATTTCTTTTTAATGCTTCAAATAGCAATAGCTTTACAAAAGCTCCTTGTCCAAGATACTGCAGTGTTGCTCTTTTTTTCCACTGGAAATTTCTGTGCACCTCAGTGAGTATGGCATGAACAATGTTCAGTCCAAGGAGGAAAAGAAACTAGACAGAAGTCTTCTGTGGGCCAGGTCTAGCCAACGTGTTCCCTAATTAATCACAATTGTAATAAAAAGGGAAAAAGATCAGAATACAAGTAAAAATGTTTCCCTCTAGAGTTAACTTTATGTTGTCTTGTGGATGCAGTGCATGATAACAATCCTGATAAAACCTTACCAAGTTTCAGGTGAGAAGTCCATAAGGGCTGGATTTTCATCTGGGTAGGATTGGGGAAAAAAAAAAATAGATAAATAAAAATTCCAGGGGCAATTTCTCCAGGTCAGGATGTGGAGTTGAATTGTTCTTCCTGTTAAAGCAACAGCTGTCTTGCAGTAGAATCACAGAATCAACCAGGTTAGAAGAGACCTCTAAGATGATAGAAGAAGTGTTAAGAACTACCTCTGGGTTTTTTTTATGTGCAGAGAAAAGGCCTTTTCATAAGCTAAGGAGACATAGTTAACTCTGCATTTAAAAACTGATTTGGAAATATTTTTAACTGTAATAGGCTTCTATATGAATTTAATGTCACTAACACCAAGCTTAAGCTTAAAATAAATGTGGGGCAGAAGGAGAAAGGGGAGCTAAAGCCAAGGATCTCTGCAATACACAAGATTAGTTTTGAACCTTTTGATAAGTCACCTAGCAGGAAGAGAACCTGTGAAAACACTGTAAATAAAGGTCAGTTTTTCTTCTTCAGAAGTACAGAAAATGTGAGGTTTTATATCCCTAATTTCTTATCTTCAGCATTTTTACTGACCATCTGCACTGCAAAATTGTTTTTCTCACTCAGGTGTCTCAAGAAGAAACCAATGCATCATGCTCTGAAAAGCAGAAAGCTATACAGCATGTAATCATCGATGGCAATCATTTCGCTCAATTTGATTCTCTCAGCTGAAATGAGTAAAACTGAAAAAGACATCAAGTTCTGCAGCAGAACTTGCACCAAACTCCTCCAAATTCTTATCTTGGCATATCAAGACTGAGCTGAACAAGTTTTGTCTGTTGTGCTTCACCCTGATGCAGCCTCTGTCACGCTCTCTCAGAATCATCGAATCATTAAAGTTGAAAAAGACCTCTAAGATCATCGAGTCCAACCATCAACCCAACGCTAACATGCCCACTGAACCACGTACTGAAGTGCCATGTCTACACAGTTTTTGAACACCTCCAGGGATAGTGGCTCCACGACTTTCCTGGGCAGCCTGTTCCAATGGCTGACGCAAGTGAACACATTGGGGAACGCATATGTACAGTCTGGATCTCACATTTTCAGAACATGCAGTAGAAGAAAACATCTTTCCTATATGGCACTGGAAATAAACACATAATGCTTTGATACTTAGAATAGATTTGATTTATCCAATCCCTGTAACACACACACAGATCAATTGGCTAGAGGAGGAAGGTGAAGCACAACACACTCTGAGCACACATCAAGAGAATCAAAAAGCAGCAACAAAAAGGTGCCTGCTTCCACAGAGCAGAAAACATGACATGAAATGGTACATACAGACCTATGCACCGCAAAAAACACCTCGTTTAACAGTGAAGCCAGAACCCTTGCAACTGTGGTGCTCGTGCTACACCGAGGCATACAAAGCTGAATGAGTTTAAAGACATTCAATAAAGAGATGGAAAAGCTCCTAAAGCAACCACAAAATGTAAGGAACTGCTTTGTCTCATACACCCTACAATACACAGTGCAAGGCAGTAACGTCCTACGAAACAGAGCATGAAAATAATGACTAATCTGATAAGCACAGGAAGGTCAGGGAGAACAGATAGAAGACACCTCACATCAAAAAAAAAACAACAACAAAACCCACAGTAGCAGGCAAAGAACAGGAACTGTGTTTGTCAAAACAAATGAATGATCAATATGGAGCATCATGACAACCGGCCTTTAAAAGTTGTAGATCCTTCTGTGCATTTTTATATGGCAACTTGATGGCAAAAGGGAAGGGGAAAAAAAAAAGCCTCTCTACAAAATAAAATACTTCAAAAGGTGGCACAGTATAAAATATTCTCTTTGCCCTCCCCCAAAGCAGCCAAACTTAAAAGCTCAGTGAGATCTTGCACGATCTGCACAGAAGCACAAGACTTACAGTGAGAATCCTGTGCAGATGGCATCTTTAAAGAACAAGAGGTACTCCCACTAAACTGACAAAATAAAATTCACACCCGCAGCCGTCCTTTCCCCCCAATATCACACCATATGCTGCCTACAAGTTTTTACCCTTCCTCAAAACAGATTTCACAAATTAATAACTTAAGGAGCAGGCTAACTGCCAATGAAATTAAATGCATCCAAATATATTAATATGCACAAAATTATTGTTGACGAATTGGCACGGAGCTATTCCAACAATCCACAACACACAAACCATGCCACATGCTGTTTATGCATATTCCTTCTTTCAGTATATACTGAATCTACCTTCTGTCCACACAAAGCCCAACTCTAGAAGCAGATAGGAAAGAGCAGAATGGAAGGTCAGAGTAAATATAATCCAAAAGTGATCCACAAAAAAACAAAACTGAAATGGAGGTTACTGGCCTTGTTGAAAATGCCATGCTCCCTGTGGGGACATAGAATCATAGAATGGTTTAGGTTGGAAGGGACCTCAAGGATCATGCAGCTCCAACCCCCTGCCATAGGCAGGGACACCTCCCACTAGAGCAGGCTGCTCAAGGCCTCATCCAGCCTGGCCTTAAACACCTCCAGGGAGGAAGTATCCACAACCTCCCTGGGCAACCTGTGCCAGTGTCTTACCACCCTCACTGTAAAGAACTTCCTCCTAACATCCAGTCAGAATCTCCCCTCCTCCAGCTTAAACCCATTCCCCCTCTTCCTAACATTACTAGACCGTGCAAATAGTCCCTCCCCAGCTTTCCTGTAGGCTCCCTTCAGATACTGGAAGGCCACTCCAAGGTCTCCTCGAAGCCTTCTCTTCTCCAGGCTGCACAGCCCCAACTCTCTCAGCCTGTCCTCATAGCAGAGGTGCTCCAGCTCTCTGATCATCTTCGTGGCTCTCCTCTGGACCCGCTCCAGCAGTTCCATGTCCTTCTTGTGTTGGGGGGCTCCAGAACTGCACACAGTACTCCAGGTGGGGTCTGACGAGAGCAGAGTAAAGGGGCAGAATCACCTCCCTTGCCCTGCTGGCCACACTGCTCTTGATGCAGCCCAGCACACAGTTAGAATGAATGGAATGAATCAGGTTAAAATATGGCAGTTAAGCAAAGTTTGTTTAGTTCAGTTGGGTTTTTTAATAGTAAGAGAAAGAACCTCCTGATGCCAAGAAGGTTATTCTGCCCCTGTACTCAACACTGGTCTGGCTACACCTTGAGCACTGTGTCCAGTTCTGGGCTCCTCAATTCAAGAGAGATGTTGAGATACTGCAACGTGTCCAGAGAAGGGCAACAAAGCTGGTGAGGGGCCTGGAAAACAGCCCTGTGAGGTGAGACTGAAGGAGCTGCGCATGTTCAGCCTGGAGAAGAGGAGGCTCAGGGGTGACCTCATTGCTGTCTACAACTACCTGAAGGGAGACTGTAGCCAGGCAGGGGTCAGTCTCCTCTCCTAGGCAACCAGCAACAGAAAAAGGGGACACAGTCAGGTTGTGCCAGGGGAGGTACAAGCTGGATGTTAGGAGGAAGATCTTCACAGAGAGAGTGACTGGCATTGGAATGGGCTGCCCAGGGAGATGGTGGAGTCGCCATTCCCAGAGATGTTCAAGAAAAGCCTGGATGAGGCACTTAGTGCCATGGTCTGGTTGACTGGACAAGGCTGGGTGATAGGTTGGACTGGATGATCTTGGAGGTCTCTTTCAACCTGGTTGATTCTATGAAGGGTGTGTCTCTGCCAATGATGAGATGACAGGCACGTGTAATTGGTGTGGTTATGTAGGCCAATTCAGAACTTATCTGGCTCCTGATTTACAGACTCTCAGAGTACCCTAACATTGCAAAAATACACCCTCCAGTTCAAGAAAAGCTCTGGTTTTCAGAAGATCACTGCATGATACTTACAGGAAGAGTGCCAGTTCTCTAGTGTGGTGCAGTATGGTCAAGAGGCACACCTGCCTACCTCAGAGTCACTTGCTGAAGCGCTCTACTCTTTGTTCAGACAGACTCAAAACACTTTTAGCACATCTGACTTTCCTTAAGCATCCATTGCTTGAATGATTTTTAAGCTAAACACCACTTTAAATATCTTCACAAAACAGTTTTCATGAACAAACAACCAAAAGCCCCAAACAAAAACACCCTCAATAAAAAACAACAAAACCTCAGATGAAACAAGAACTGTCCATATCTAAATAAAACTACCACGCTCAGAAGGTCAGAATCAAATGCTGGCTATAGGCTGCTTGGCTTTTTCCTGAGAACAGAACTCCCCTCTCCCCTTCCATAAAAACTCAGTCAAGCAGCTGATGACAAGTGACTAACATTTACTGCATTTTTCATGGTAAAAGCTTAATGTTTTGACTGCACATTGAAGTTATATAACGACTTAGTGAAGGAAGTACAGCATGGGGCGGGGGGAATTAACTACCATTACAGACAGGTAAAGCAAATAACTGAGTCAGCAAGTATTTTACAGTCGAAAGTTAAATCAGCACCTAAGATGGGGGGGGGGAAAGGATTAAAAAGGCTTTTTCGTGCTGCTACCTAACTGGATCCAAATGCTGAATTCTCACCTGAAGAAATGTGGAACACAATTTCAAAAAAGTCAAATGGAAAAATCTGTTTATAAACTAAAAAAATGGTGTATGGGGCAGTAACAGCCTCTGTAAATTAAAACTGGTCTGTATGGAACAGCAATAACCACAGATCTACTTAAAAAAAAAGGTCAAGAGGAGGAAAATCAGGTTTGAGTTAGAAGTTTGGAAGATGATCCAAGCCCTGGAATAAGAACTCTGTCTTCTAAGGAATTTCACACTGAATACAAACACACACACACAGAGTATCTCTTCCTTTGTTCAAACCCCCAAGAGCTACCCAGAGTTACAAAACTGAGGTATTTTTAACACAAGTAATATGAATAGCAACTCTCCAAGAGAGGCTAACAAAAATCCAACCCCACCTGCAATCTGCTTATTGCACATCTGAGCAGCTTCAACTCTGCGCTCTCTGCAGGGGTTATATTTGAGGTAAATATCTCTGGAGATTAGAATTCTGGCTTTATGAACTCTGATACTTAAGTCAACATTTCTTCCTCTGCAGTATTTTGTATCAATGCAAGCTACATGCAGGCCTGTACACTAGTGTCTTTCTCTGCTCTTATTTCCCTATTAATAAGTCATGCAAAACAAGCTTTACAGGGAAGGGGAAAAGTCAAAACCATGCACATTTTAACATGTATTTTAAATTCTAAACTCTGTATGAAAACTTGAACTCCTCAGCCAGCAAATACACCCAAGTGTTCTACTCAGCCTGTTATTCTGTTTTAAACTAAACTGCTCCCACTGAAGCCATGGAAATTAAAAACTCTGAGCAGATCCCCCAGAACCTGAGAATCTCCTCCACAACACATTTAGCACATCACTGCAAAAGCTGTTTCCAGTACCAACCTAGCACCAGGCTCAAGCTTCAAGGTAACTTCTCCTCAAAATTGCTTCTGACATTTTGTTGATTTTTACTGGAAACAAAGCAAAGGCTTTGAGGCTTATTCTTCAGAAAACCCATCTCAAAGTACTGCATTGCTAGGAGCTGCTAAGAATACTCCTGATCTACAAAATTTCAGTCTGGTGTTTTCTTCAGCAGTCCATAAACCACTGCAAGATCAACAAAAACACATCCCCTAACAAGGGTCTGTATTAGCCATGATTTCCTTCAATGTATAATTTTATTTTCCAAGCTATCTCACTACTATTAGCCAATGCTCCCTGAAGAACAGATCTCAACTGGGTTTTACTTCCAAATTATTGCACCATTTTAACTTTAAAGCAAGCCTAAACCCTTGGGGGAAAAAAAAGTTCTTTGTAAAAAGAATTGGTATCCTTCTCCCATTGATCTTTATGAGTTGAAAAACATGCCCTGCAAGTTTCGACTACTTGTCAGTCATCAAGCAAATGATAGGCAAAAGTTTACATTAGTTACTTTCAACTACAGCTCAGATGCAGCATGGCTTGCTGTCAGCAAAAGGAGGCTCCCCCTTCCTCTTTGCCACACATCCCTTTCTGTGCCATCCCCTCCTCAGGCCAGCTTTGTGCATGTCAGAACCTCTGCGGAGCTGCTGAGTGCTGTGACACAGCAGAACACTCCTCTTGCAAAACCAGCACCAACAAAAAGCACAATGTTTCCTGCCAGGTTAATGAACTGAACAGACTGTAACCAGCTTGACAGCACAAGAGTGAATGCCCAGGAGAGCATGGGACCACATGGCTGGAATTGAGGGGAAGCATACACAAAGATGAACAGAAAAAAAAAAAGACTGTCCCCCGATAGAAGAAAGCTGTTTACCTCTGTTGCAGCATATGCCTTCACCCTTAGCAGGTATTAAAGAGAAGTATATTGCTAGTTCTTCTGCTTAAAACACAGCATCAGTGTGGAGGAATGGGGGAAAGGAAGATAATAAAGTCTGCTTTCATCAGAAATGCTTTTTGGAGTCTGGTTCTTAATGTTCATTAAAGAGTTTGCTTCTGCAAAACCATGACACGAAATGGAAACAAACAGGACAACACATATTGAAAGATATTACCTTATGTCCTTTCTCAGAGGGCACAAAATGCAATCAAATACTGAGACAGCAAGAGCAGGAAACCCTCCCTCTTTCCTCAGTGAAGCCAGCCTAGGTCAAATAAGCATTCTGAATAAGGCTCTTCAAAAGCAAAGGGGTAAGATAACTTTCTTTCTACAGCAGCTTCTAGAACAGAAATTTGTCCACTCCAAGCAGCTAAACAGTTGGTGGGGAGGAGGTGTGTGTGTGTGTGCGCATTGATAACCTTTGTGTCCCAAAGTTTAGCCAGGAGCAGTTAAATCATAGATAACTCAATCAGTGACTGCTGTGAAGATAAACCACACAAAGCGTCATTACAGCAGTGATGCAAATAGCCTTCTGGCACCAGTTTCAGTGACATGGTCTCAGACAACAACACACAAAAAGCCTACTGAATTGTCAACTTCTTTTGGAAATGTCTTCTGCAGAGGAAAGTTTTGTGTGTTATATTGATAAAAAGGTAAACTTCAGAGGCCAAGCACAGCTTTCTGAAAGGAAACCTCTACAAACCTCAGCAAGTAAATCACAGCTTATGGTTTAGAATTCTTAAAAGGTTCAGGTCTATTTTTTCTTTCAATTCTCTGGAAGTTTTGAGAGGAAGAGGGGTTTACTTATTTTTACTATCAAGTTTATCAATTCTAGCTCTAGGAAAATACTATACAACTCAGACCAACGGTAAGTCATCCTGAGAAGGTAAAACAGGAGGATCTCCCTGATAAGAATAAATAATATTTAACCCAATCTCTTTGGGAACTTATTTCCAACCAGCCAGCCACTCTGAGTTAGAAGGAAAAAAAAAAATTGGCAGAGGGAACATGCATCTGAGAAGTCTTGCAGACAGTTTTCCTTTCCTACACCACACAGCAGTCTACAAAAAACAGAGAACCAAGAGAGACTTCTCTTCAAGGTGTGCTTTGTGTGATTTCAAATATACAAGTATTAATTATTGCTCACAAATTCATAACTCTTACATTTAAATTACAGCTAGAAATTTGGTGCTGTACCAGAGCATGCTCTTCATTCCACTTTTTCATTTAAGCTACTTTAAGTAGCACACAACTACAGAAAGCACACCAGAGAGCTGGTGCATTCACAAGCAACTTCAAAGTACTGATGCTGTCTTCAACATCCCAAAAGTTACAGCTACTTCAGCAGAAGCTGGAAAGCTCCCGGTAGGTTGTTTAGAGAACTATGAATATTTTCCAGGCCACTGTTCCTCTTCTCTTGCCACCTTTACACAGGAGCTCTGCTGCAGTATTTTTTCCACTCATGCTGCTCTTTGTCACATTCACACTGCTCAGCATTGCACAGCTGCAAAACCCACCTGCTACTCTCACGTAGCCATTGTTTCCACCACCATTCCCCCCAACCCATTGCTCTTTCTGAGCGGGATCTGCTCAGTCTCCTATACAAACCATCACCTCTGCCTTTTTGCAACACTGCAAATGGGAATCCCACGTGGCTCCTGCTAATTATCTGTGTGCCTCAAGAGTCTAATTCTTCCTATTGTTAACATACCAATCTTTAGCCACAAAGTGGCTAAATCAGATGCTAATCGGGAGACCAGCTGATCCCAAGCTAATACATTGTGCGCCCAGGAGAAGTGATCTGCTGGGGATATTAATGACAGCAGAGCAGAATGAGCTTTGGAAAACACTTGCCCAAAGATACTGTAGCACTTTAAGTCCATCACCACCATCCCCCTCAAAAAAACCGAACACCAAAACAAAACCAAATAACTTAGCTTGTGGACTTAGACACTCACCTCCCTTGCCAAGGGCAGCCTCTTCACAGACACAAAAAGACTGAAAAGACTGGATTTTCCTTTCACACTGTTACGGAATCTGCTTTAGTAATTGCTAAATCTTATCCATGTGAACGTTTGCATATTTATAGAATAATAGAATCACCAGCTCAACCCAAAACCAAGATAAACACTTCTATGAATAGAAATTTTCTATGAGCTAAGTCTAGGTGATGATGCAAAGACTCATAGAATTGTTTTGGTTGGAAGAGACTTTTACGATCGTTGAGTCCAATCATTAACCCAGCACCATCAGGTCACCACTAAACCATGTCCCTCAGCACCACATCTACACAGCTTTTCAATCCCTCCAGTAATGAAGACTCCATCACTGGCCTGAGGCAGCCTGTTCCAGGGCTAGGTAACTCTTTCAGGAAAAGAAATTTTTCCTTACATCCAACCTAAATCTCCGGTGTTCATATTACTGTCAAGAACAACACACAGTAACTAAGTTTCTACTTTCCACTCACCTGCATTGCCCACACTCTGCCATTCCTACAGCCTGACCTAGTTCATCTGGAAACAGCTGTGCCAGCACAAGGGATAACACAGTATGCTTGAGCATCTGGGGCACAATAAGGTCTGAGAATCTCTTGAGCTGAGCTGATATTACACTCATGAGTACATGTTTATGGGCCAAGAAGAGCAGCATAGACCTTTCTTGAATGTATTGCAATACAAAATCCCCAACATTTCAAACTTGCTAAAGCATCAAAAAATGAAATGCCTCAAAAATGCCCATCATGTAACTGGTTTTCATCAACAGCTTCTTGCATGAGGATAGCTCAGTGTTTCCACCCGGTTACAGTGTGTTCCAAGTCACTTTGAAGATGCTTATGTGCAACATTGGGAACGGTCCTTTGTTTACATCCCAAAAGGCAGGAATTAGCAGAGTTTCTACAGCCTCTAGCAGTGGTTTCTTTTGAAGAGCAGCTTGGCTCAGAGGCAAAATAGTAATTCAAGGAAAGTTGCTATTCTATCTTCTTACTAGCTGGAAAACTATCAATGAGATGGAAACACACAGGCATTTTAAAAAGAGAACCAAGCAAAATGTATGGGTTTCTGTTAAGTTGGTGAGGTTTTTTGTCTAGAGTATTTTGAGAATGCGAGCAAGAAGTTCTTCAGCGGGTTTCAAACTGACACGTAAGTGGAATCATTTCATTTACAAAGTCAAAAACTGAGTTTTGTACAGTATGTCCCCTAATGAACTGCCAGTTCAATCCTCCATTATAACATATTCATCTCATAACTGAGGATTCTGTAGATTTAATTTATGGTAAAAATGAAAGACAAAGACTCCTGCAGCTGTATGAAAGTTCAAGCAGCTCAAAAAGTGGCACCCACATCCAGCTGTTTAAGAAGCATCATGTGACTGCTACAAATCTGGAATTAAAAAATCCCTCTATGATAAAGAATCATAAAATCAACCAGGTTAGAGGAGACCTCCAAGATCATCCAGGCCAACCTATCACCCAGCCTTGCCCAATCAACTAAACCATGCCACTAAGTGCCTCATCCAGGCTTTTCTTGAGCACCGCCAGGGATGACGACTCCACCACCTCCCTGAGCAGCCCATTCCAATGCCAATCACTCTCTCTGCCAACAACTTCCTCCTAACATCCAGTCTAGACTTCCCCTGGCACAACTTGAGACTGTGTCCCCTTGTTCTGTTGCTGGTTGCCTGGGAGAAGAGACCAAACCCACCTGGCTACAACCACCCTTCAGGTAGTTGTAGACAGCAATGAGGTCACCCCTGAGCCAACTCTTTCCAGGCTAAAAAATCCCAGCTCCCTCAGCCTCTCTTCATAGGGCTTCTCAGGCAAGTAATATTGCTGTAACAAGAAACTATAACAAAACGTTTTGCAACACCAGTGTGGTCCAGATACAAATAACATCAAATTTAATATGTTATACTATTATGGCTGGCTCAAAGTCACATGCAAGCACATCACAACTATGTTAAGAATGTCCTTTCAGGGTCATATCTGTCCAGGTTTCGAAGTATTGTCTCACCTCCTTTAGTTCAAGTACTAACAGATGTATCTTACACAAATGCTGAAAAAGGCTGTGGCACAATAACCATTACAGAAGGTCACCATAAAGCTTTTAAACATGCCATCTCCAAACTGACATCAGTATCTCTGGAAGCAAGACAGAAAGCAGCAAACACCCTTGCCCTTCCTCTTAAAACAGCTTTGCAAAGAGCATTTTATAGATAGAAGGCAGCTGGTGATGCTTTAACAGACTGTTTTGTAAACAGAACTCACCAACAGCTGTGCAGTGGTTATTACAGATGGGTATCAACATCATCTCCGTTTTCAGAAGCAATAAAACTGGACATTATGCCTGTTCTTTAAGCCATTTTTCTACCTCAGAAGGTGAACTGGATCAACTAATACCTGCTACAGGATTGCTAGAAACTCGATGTCAAAAGAATTGAGTATTAGAAAAAGAGAGAAATGGGAATGTCCAGATAATTACAGCATTTCGTTCTGCAGATGGGCTCTTCACTGATCTGAAACTGCAAACAGACATGTCAACTTGAGGAAAGTGAGGGGGAAAAGACTCTGAAGCAGATATATATTTAGCAGCAGGTTAGATGGAGAGAAAAGGCTCAAGGACAATGGCAGGTCTTTTCTTCCTTCAGCTAAGCCCCCGACGTATTTTTTACGAAAGAAAGCTAGACTTCTGCTTTTAACCGTAGCCCAAAACTGCATTATGTCTCCTGGGTGCTTTGATTTTTATTTTTTTTTCTCCCCCTCTTTCTAAATCTCAGCACACAGACAGCTTCAGGGCTCAGTAGGAGAAATTATTAAAAGCATGCCTGCAGAAGTAAAGAGATCAGTCATTCCCTTATCCCCTGTGTTCTGTCAGCGCTCCCCCGCCCATGCAGCGTTGTGTGAGATTTCATGCAACCAGACACGTCCTTTTTTTGAACAGACTTTAAAATTTAAAATCCTGTAAGAGCAGGCGTAGCAATCCTCAGGATTGGAAAGAGCAACGCAGAAACGTGCTTCAAGTCTTCAGAAAGGTCATGTTCACCTTCAAAATTCCATCAAACTTTCTTCTTTGCCCTGCACACTTCTAGTATATTAAGTAATCTACATCAGTCTATCAAAAATCAGAGAATCGCAGGATATTAAAGGTTGGAAGGGACTTTGAAAGATCATTCAGTCCAACATCCCTGCCAGAGGAGGATCACCTAGAGTAGGTCACACAGGAGTGCACACAGGTTTTGAATGTCTCCAGAGAAGCAGACCCCACCACATCTCTAGGCAGTCCGCTTCAGTGCTCTGCCACCATCACAACAGAAGCTTTTCCTTATGCTGATATGGAAGGTATACTGGATTTTCATAAAACACAAAATCCCAGTGTGAAGATGGTGCAAGCAACCTTTGCCTAGCTATTTTTAACTAGACTGCTTGAAGTTTCCAAATGCAGATGTTTTTCCAACTGTCTTTCCTGTTCTGCTCTTGCCAATGCATAGGTCTCTTCTTTACATCTACCATTCCAAATAAATGTTCACAAGTGTTAGATTAAATATGATTAATGAATTAGAAACATCACATTGGAAGGTTTGAGCAATCATGTTCAGTGTTTCTTGACAAAAGCAAAGGTGCTGGAAGTGTGACATGTTCTCATAAACTGGTAAGAAGCTTAAACAGCAAGACAACACTTCTCCCATAGTTTCTTATCTGTAGCTATATCTCTAACCTTGTACCTTCACCACTAAAACGTTACTGTGCATTTAACACTAGAGGAGAGTGATTAAGAATCCTCATTGGAGCTTGTCAAGAAGGTGATTTTAACTCTGTTATTCCCCCAACCTTACAACAGCAGAAAAAAACTGGGGAGTACTGTTTGTTTTCATCACCCTTACCCAAACACTTGCCAGCCACAAGCAGACATGCCCTCATTTCAGAGCTCTTTGCTCCAGACAACTGAACACTAAACATTAAACATCTGATATGCATTTCAAATCTGCTATTTCACACACACACACTGGAGAGCAAATTACATCTTTTCTGTCGACATGAAATTGAAGAGACCACATTTGGAGTTTAGAACATGAAGCAGAACACCACTACTGTGCTTACTGTCTCCGCTAAAATCAGGTTTAGCAACAGAGTGATAACAGTTAAGGATACATATTAACTACATGATCTGTCTTTGTACACCTGCACAGAATCTCTGATGAAGTTTGAGTTGAGATGGCATCACGGATTGGTGCTAAAGTCCTTAAAGGTGTACATGACATTAAATAAAAGTTCTGTGTTGTACCTGTCACACAGATGAATCATCATCAGTACCTGAAGCAACTGAGCAGATATCCTTCTACAGTGAGAAAAAGCTAGGGTAAAAGAAACTTAATTTTGTTATCCACTACAGTTACCTCAAAGTGAAAGTACCTCTGGAAGAAAAACAGAGAAATCTGAATGACAAAGTGGCTGATCAGCTCCAGAAAGGATTTCTAGCCCTTACCTATGGTGCAGTTTGTGGTTATTTTTCTCCGCTTGGGGTTGTGTCGTAGCAATTCTAACTCCCGTTTGGTTGGCTCCCATGTTGAATACTTCTCTCCAATGCCTAAGCAGAGGAAAAGAAAGTTTCAGGAAGTTGTTTAGTAAAAGGATTAAAAACTCTGGTAAAGTAAAAACTTCCAACATGATGTCCATTAAGTTAGATCCAATCCATGTACAAATGCAAGAGACTGATCTCTTTTCAGCCTCACCTGCCCAATATACTGCTCAGGAAGGTATCAACCAATCTTCCAACAAGTAAGAAACTATTAAGAAAGTCACTTTGTTTGCAAAGAATATATAGTCCAAAACAAAGTTTCCATTATTGGATTTTAATTCTCTTTTCAGTTAAAAAGAGAGGCTAGCACAAGAATAAATTCACTGCCACTCAAAAACGCATTTCTTTGTGCTCAGAGGAGGTCAAAATGACAGAGCCACTGTATGATTTTAGGAGAACACATAGGACAACCAAGAACTCTCAACTCTGAACTTTGACAACTAATTCAATACCCCAATCAAAACTGACCCAACTTAATGGACAAATACAGACTTAATCTTTACAAATGTGCATCAGAATTTAGTAATTTGATATAGTAAGCAGCTACTACACATCTTCAAATGTACCGATATAGAGTAACAACCTCTCCTTATAAGCAGTGATGTAGGACTGGGTATTAGCAAGTTCTGGCACTTCAGAATCACTTTATTGACATCTAACGTCATCTAAGAATGCATCAGTAGTATGTTTAAATATAACCTTGCCCTCATGAACCAACCAAGATTTCCAAGTACTTAACTACCCTTACTCATGAGCTGAAGCTAAACTGTGTCATTATTCTCTGTAAACACCAACACTGTATTTCCAATATGCTACTTTTGTTCAAAGGAAAGGGCAGGAGAAATGAGCTGGGTTAAGTTGCACAGAGAGTAGATCTCAAGCGAGCAGAGTTGTGTTCAGTGCAAAACTGACACAAGAAAAACACAACAGTGAAGGCTTTTTTGCTGACCAGCTAAGTACTGCTGCAGCACTTTATGTAGCACAGAGAAATTACTACGCAAGGTCAATTACAGCGAGTCACAAAAAGCATCTCAGCATTAAAAGTAAAGAATAGTAAGATGAGAAGCAATCTAGACTAAAACTGAGGATTAAAGTCAATTAAGAGTTATTTTTCACAGAATGCACGGAGCAGAAACAGTGCTGTGCTACAGAGAGTAAATTATAAATCATACATATGAAAAGAAGGAGAGTAGAAGATACAGCTAGAGGCTTACACATTCTGCATAATATACATTAAATTTTAATAGCTCTTTGATCTTCATTTTCAGCAATAGCTATGCTTGTCAGAAGCTACCCACCCAACAAGCTTCAATTCATAGTTACTACTGACCCTCCAGGTTCTAGCAATAAAAGGTTTCATTTCTGGATTCTTGAGGAGTAGAAAATTCTTATTTACATGGATGCAACCATCTCACTCGATTTGATTCACAAAGAGATTATGCAAGAAGCATAAGAAAGAATACCAGAATCATATAGTCCCTTTCCTTTATCCAAGGTTCAGCATCAAGCTACACACTCAGGAAAACAGAAAAGGAAACTAATTACTGGGTAACAGATTGATGAGATAAAACAGCTGCAATGCTTTGAACACACTATACAGGATGCATAGGCAAACGAATGAAGCAACTGTAGAGACGCACATATGGACAGTTCACATATGACAGAACATTGGCTTCCAACAAGTTTTGTATTAGATGTCTTCAGCAGTCCTTTTTGTATTTGTATCCCTCAGGAATTTATAGAAATCGGGTTGTAAAAAAGCTGAACGTAATTTTCAGCACAGTGTGACTTCCAGCTATTGCACTGGCCAGCTGTGAACTTAACTCTTGCAGCTGAGTTCAGCACACTTTAAACGTGGCCAAAACACAGTGCCATTTGACAGTGGGATGAAGTTTCATCACGATAAAAAAAAACACCCAAACACCACACCTTTGAATGTTTAAATCCTGGTTTAAATTCAATCTAACCAAATTCACACCTGGCAACACATGTGCGCTCAAGTTTCAGCATGCAACAATACATCAGCAGGACTGGTCATATATATTTATATACATCTATATATAATTATATAGCTTAAATGCTTGCAGAGCGTGAAGACCAAAGCATTTCACAAGAGCAGATCTTCAAGCAAAAAGTTAAACATGGTGAGATTAGAGATCTCTGCAGGATTCTGGGTAAATCAATTATTGCTCAATTAAAACAGAATTAAACCAAACAGGAAACCCTCTACAGCTAATGCCACAACAAACACAGAGGAAAACAGACAGAAAAAAAGTGCAACACTGTCTTACAGAAGCTTTTCATTAGGAAAACAAACACAGGTTAAGTCACAGACAGAAATCAAAGTGTTCTGTTCCAGACAGAGAATTTAACAAGAACATTAGGGGGATTTTACTCTTGAAAATTTAAGGGGGGAGGGGGAAACACAGAACCATTTATTAGGAATGGTTTGGTGTCTAAAATATCACAAAATCCCAAAGAAATAAGGAAAAAGCTTTAATAATAGATTTAGTAACACCCACAAACATGCCAATGACTCCAGGAGAAACAATCTTCCACAAAGATTTGCAAAACATGCACAGGTTACCATTTACAACTAAAGGAAAGTAGCGTTAGAGGAGTGAAAACTCATCATTTGAAAAATGATGCTATAAAATAGCCAGAGATTCAAGTCAACATGTGAAATCTCCAAGAATTATTTCATTAGGTCAAATACACAAATTGTCATTTTCCAGAGACTTTACCAGGGACATATGGATGAGCGAAGGAAAACGTGATGAAGGCTCTAGTTTAGGTTAATTCACAGTTTTGCAAGTAATCATTTCTACAGATTGTTCATTTGGTTATAATTCAGCAAATTTACATTCCCCCCCCTCCCCAAAATCCAAGTATTAATTAGAAATAAAGGCTCTGTGTATTCTCACTTCCTTGTTCAGTATCAGAGGGAAAAACAAGTGGTAGAGCTGCAACCTGTCCAGAGTTACATCACATAACCCCGAACTACAGCTGGAAATGGAAACTCACCACACTAGGAGTTAATATTACAAGAGTATGAAATGAATCTCATGATATTTGGGGTTTTTCTTAAAGTTCTTTCTCCAGGCATCATGTTATGATGTGAGCATCTACCCAAGTACACTCTAATACTCTTCAAGCACTGTGCATAGCAGTTTGGAGAGACACAAAATTCCGATTTCAGATTTTAAGCCCATCTCAGTTCTTGCAGAGAGAATTCACTTCTGAAGTTCTTCACGTTGACAGCACTACCTTAGGTAAACTAACTCTGTTTCAGAAATATGAACCCAGGACACTGAATTGGGGGATTGTGTTGATTTCGAGCTGCAGTTTGGAGGAAGAAGGGTTCTTTATAATCTTTCAGATAACATAAGTCACTATGGGAAAGAGGGGACAGAGTGAAGCAATGAAGAAGATAAAAAGACATAATTCTGCATAGTTCCTCCCATGCATCTCCCCTTCTTGTTCTTTAGATAAATTTGTGGAGAAACACACAAGGTTTCATGATGAAAAGCCAAAAAGCAAAGCATCTTCTACCACAATTTTAAAGAAAGAGAAGTCTCTACTGCATAGTCCAGTAATTTAAAATGGATTGTTGTCTATCCTTTATTTTATCTCTTCACTGGAAGTTACACATTTGTTCTCCAGAGACAGAAAAAGCAATGTGCATGTTCATGTAAATATACATTCATATATATTTATATTTAATATACCATTCATTAGTCAGTTAACCAGTACAGAGAAGATTTCTCTCTCAGTGATTCCTCCCTTCGGTGCAGAACCCTGAGGCCCAGGCAAGATGAACAATCTTGCAGCCGTAATTACTCTAGAATATAATCTATAGCCCTAATAGCCACTGGAGGACAAACTGGCTGCATCTCAGTCCAGAAGGCACAAATACATCATTTGCTAAGAGCAACATAAATAAGGAACAGCTCTTTGAACTTCCATATTAAAAAAAAAAAGAAAAAGAAAAGAATTGGAGGTCTTTCCTCTCCTAGGGCATCATGAAGAAGTTTTATACCATTGTATAGTTGATTAATTTGGTGCCCAAACCCACACAGTTTTGAAGGAGTTTTCAGAAGAGGTGCATAGGCCAAGTGAAAGTTTTAAAAGCATGTTTCTGTTCTGTGTCGTGTTGAAAACCAGTGCTTTGTGCTAAAGCATTTTAAGCTGCATTTTCCTATTCCAGGACTCACTGGCAATCTCACTATCCCCCCTTCCTCCTCCAGCCTCTCAAAAGAGAGAAGAAGCTGAAGAAAAGAATGGGACTTGTAGTAGGAACTAAGTAGAAGCAGCCAGACTTCTGATACGCCATCAGAAAAGCTCTGGTTAATACGATGTTAGCTGCTATTTTTAAAATTGGAAATGAGGTTAAGAATGGTTTGAAGTCATATCAGCCCTGACTAAGGCTGTCACATTGAAACAGGATGCCATGGATTCAGTATCAGACATTACTAGACAGAAGTCATCTGTCTTCAAACACAAGACTTTCCCACTTTAAGAAAACATACCCCCTAGAGGCCACTGGAAATGGAAGATGACAAACTTTTAGAACTGCTGCTTTAAAACTATTCAAATTAAAGATAAATGCTACTTCCTTTCCTTTGATAAAAAAAAAAAAAGGTTGGTTTTGGAATTGTTCTATCAAGGAAAGGGCAAATGAAATCAAGCCTGCTGCAATTATTTAATCATTGGAACATATCCAAACAAGAGAAAAACAATTTGCACGATAAACCTGGCATTCTTAACTGATTCATGTCTAAAATGGCAGGATAATCAGCAAAGGGACGCTTGTTAGTGAAGTGCGTCGCCAGCCCACGCCTCTTACCTGTCATTGTACACTGGTAGTGAGAAACCACTGTTGGGGTGAAGGCTAAAAAAGAAAAAATTAGGGAAAGCAAACTGAATAAAACAAATGTGTGTACATATATTTGTGTGTCAATATTTCTACATAGATATTGTGCGTGTACCATGAAAGCACAGGTGTGTAAGCAAGCTGGCACGTTCTATTAAAAAAATTAAATCAAAAAGAAAAGAAACAAAAAAAAAAGAGAGAAGGAAAAAAAAAAAATCACACACAGGGGTGGCATTTCATGTGAGGGGAACAGATTTATTGCCTAAGTCACCTAAGCAAGCCTAAAGGAGCAGACTGTTACATTTTCTACCTCATACAGATCTGACTCTGCTATTAAGCTCTGCAGGATTAATGTTATTTCTCTATTTCTTTGCAATTAAAAGTAAAAATATTTCTGCTACACTTAGTTGTGGTGCAGATGTTAAATCCACACTCTAACTCCTGGCAACTAATATTTAAACTTGTCTCTCTCTCTCTCCCATGGCCTGCACTACTAACTCTAAAGACCTCTTTCTTCCCCTTACTGGTTTCTGTCATTGACAAATGGGAGGGACAGGTATGATTAAAAACAGAAGTAAGAAATTCAGGCAGGAAAACCAAACCTTGTAATTTCCAAGCTTTTCGTTGTTCTTCTTTGGCAATTTGTTCCATGTCTTTGTCGTATATGTAATCTTGACACATAAAGCAGTATATACCCCCATACAAAAGGTCTATGGCTGCAAAACAGAAGGGAAGTTGGGGAGGAGGGAAAAAAAATAGATATGAGTTCATAAACAAGACATTTTAAAGCAGGTTTCCAAGTCACACATTCTTTCTTCTCAGCAGTCCAGAAGTAAAAGCTGCACCTTAGAATCTAGAGAGGGAAAAAGAAAATGCACAAAAGGAATTTCTCCAGTTACGGTTTGAGTTATTCAACTGCTGCTGGCACAACAAGAAAAATGTGCAAGGCAATCAAGGTCTAGCTGCCTTCAAGTTGTTTGCAGTTCACAGCATACCTTCCAAAGATGCAAGGAACCAAGAGGGGTGAGAGTGACCAACCACAATCTGTGCAGAACTGGTATTGTAAGACTTAGTAGTTAAGTTTAAGCCTAGATACAAATGGAAAAATCAAACTGCTACTCGAACACTGCAATGCACTGCACTGGTAACTGCTTTAATTACCCCTCCCACACAGAACATTATGACAATCTTGGTTGTGTACAAAAGGACTCCACTTTACTGCCATCATGCAGAATTACCACTACAGTTAATACCTTCCAACGCAAATGAAAATTAAACAGTTTGTACTATTCTTCTCATAACTGTTCTGTTTCTACACATTAAATGTCAGACAGGTATGAAATAACAGCACTAACCAATTTTTTTCCTCTTTGACCAAGTACAGAAACCAGCTTCTTGTCATGCTTCCTCTGAATCAGATGAAAAAAATTAGTTATTTGTTTTCTGGGAGAAGTAAAAGCTATTTAATTCTACCCAAAAATCCTCAACTTAATCCATGAGTATTATTATTACACTCACCCACCCAATTCGTCTCACCACAAACGTATTTATTGGACTGAACCTTACATCAGCATAGACTTAGAGAAAACAGTTTCTCAACAAACAGTTCCTGACTTAATATTTAATGAATGTACTCTAACAGGACTAATTCTGAAATGAACCATTTGCCAGTCTCCTCAGAAACTGAACAGTGTTTCAGTCCTCCGACTGTTTCTTATTTAGTCTTTTAACCACTGAACTTCAGTCTTACTTTTTTACCTACCTCTATTCTTGAACTCCACAACAGAGCCTCAGGGCAGACCAAGACTTCAACCCCAAACTACATTATGTGCTGTTTCAGTCACTGTTCATGTGTGAAGAGTGCATCTCTAAGAGAAGCACAGCATGGAAATGCAAGAGTTGGCTCCTTACCAAGGAGTTTAAATAGGTCTGCACAGCTTTCATACCCTAATTGAACTAATCTAACTATGAATGGTTATCTGCAGACTTTACTACGACTCCCTCACACCACTGATTTTTCCTGCATTTAAGTGCATGCATAATTTTTCATCTCCCTGTAATAGATCAAGAGAATAAAAAAGCCATGTGAGGGCAAAGTTATACTAAATACTCCACTTTCAAAAAACACAAATTTTGTTTTCTGATATGATATCATCTTGATAAAGAAAACATTCATTCAGAGAGCCTATCATAACTTCATTTAGGGTCTCCCTAGGATTATTCAGTCTCAATGAGAAAACTGATTAAAGTTTCATTGAAGTGGGTTTTGAGATGAACTGCCCCTACAACACCAACTTCTCTTCTCTTTACAAGTTACTGTTCAGTCATCTTCCTGTTCACGCTACTCTTTGTTTTCCCTTATTGAGCAACTACAGGCAAGATAAGGAAGGGGCTATCAGTTCTCACCAGGTCAGAATCCACCAGCAGACTGCCCAGGTGCTGGAATCTCATTTGGAAGGGCTGCACAGGAAGATGACAAAGTGTGGTGATGGCATGTGTTCATTTAGAATAACTGAATCTGAAGCTTGAAGAAGCTCCAGGAGGATTTAAGATACTTCACAAATAGGCAATACTACTATGAGCGAAACTCTAAGCATTATAAGCAAATACGGTAGCAAGTGAGTAACAATTACCACTCAGGAAAGAACTCCTGGAGTCAGTGCACTCCTGGGTGCAAGTCCCAAATAGCATCAGCTCAGTGTTGAACACTAAGCAGGAAACACAAAAAAGGAGACAAGGAAGTATTAACTGTAAGCCATTAGTATTGTGAAGTGCATTAATCCAATGATTTGTCACCACAGATGGACACGTTAGAACTAAATAAGTATGACGAAGATGTTGAGAATCATTTAACAGTTTCAGTAAAAAAAGTTAAAAACAGTTCAAGATCCTACAAGTTGGGAAAAAGAAACAACTGACAATATGAAAAAGATCAATATGCCCAGAAGAGATTAGCAAGAACGTTTTACTCACCAATGCTCAACTCCTTGCAAAAGAAACACAGAGTAAAGTTGCAAGATCCATTACAAAGCAAAGCAGAAAGACACAAGCATTCTTCACAGGGCTCAGAAAACAACTAAACTTGCTGTCTTTGCACACTGTGGGTGCCAAAAAGGCACCAGGTTTTAACAGTGGACAGGCCACTGGAAAACAAGCACCTAGAAGCAGTCTCCTGTCATGAAGGTTTTTGAAGAGACTAGTAGGGAAAAAAAAGAAAAACAGGGGAACAGCTGCTTAATAACTGTAGTGCTTTTTGACCAGTACCAGGTAGAAGGCTGGACAATTCTGACACAGCTTCAGCCAGTACCACTATTTGAAAGAAGCAAACCATGCCTTAATGAGATTGGGAGAAAATAAAAAATGTAGAGATTCTCTTTAATTAAAATTACAACAGCAGAAATTGTTTCCTGCCATTAACAACAACTTCCACAACTTCCACTTCACTGGCTTTCAGATCTGTAGCATCTCTAACTAGATGTTAATCGGAATAATTTAGATTAACTACCTTACCATTCTCCAGGAGCACATGGACAGACAGCCCTGTCTTATCTGCTCCTGACATTTCTCCACATGCTCTTTATTTTTACACACCATGTCTGAGCAGACCTAGGACACACCCAAGTATGTTTAAAACTGATTGGAGGGTGTGAGGAATGTCTACACAGCAAGAAAACGGCACTAAAACAGAACACAGTCTAAACAGCCCCAAGTATTCCAAGTCACAGGAAAATTAAGTCTTACCTACCTCTTTCTAAAGGTTTTTACACCTATATAAAAAAATTTACATTGAATTAGCTACAAGCAGCTAGATTTAGATTAGACATTAGAAATGAATTCTTCATCATAAGATTGAAGAGGCACAGGAACAGGTTGCTCAGAGAAGTTGGGGAGGCTCCGTGCCCCTAAGTGTTCAGAGTCAGGCTGGACAGACCCTTGAGCAATCTGTTCTAGTAGGAGGTGCTCCTGCCCACGGCAGAGGGTTGGAGCTAGATGATCTTTAAGGTTCCTTCAAACTCAAACCAGTCTATGACTAATGATTCCCAGCCCAGGGAAAGGAAAAAAAAAAAAAAAAAAAAAAAAAATCAGTCTATCTCAGATTGAGCAATGAAGAGATTAAAAAGTTCCGCTCATCCAAGTTGGATCCTGCTTCACTTACCCAAACCCCACATCCACAACTCAAGGAATATATTAAGTATAGCATTATTAATACACACTGAATAGCAAAGCAGATGCAAGAGCACAGGTATCAATATAAAGGTCAGAGTGTCTAATTTACATTGCTCAGGGAAGTGGAGATAATGAGGGATGTATTTTAAGAACCCTGTGGACCACAACCCTGAAGCCTCCTGAAACATACAGCAGTTAGCTGCAAAACAACACATCACTTCCAGTGCTCAGACAGCTGTTACAGCTGAAATCTGGGGTATTTCTTAGAACTGTGATTAGAACTGCAGCTCCTGCTTGTCTCCATGGAGACTGATGTTGGCTCAGCAAAAAGTCACCAAGTGAAATAATTCCTGCTCATTTTGAAATTTCAAAGCACTTAACTTGGGTTTGCCTATCAGATGTTATTGCAGCAGTAAAAGCAACCAAAAGCACTAGCACAACTACAAAAATATTTTTACAGCTCATTTCACAGGCAGCTGGAAATTAAACACCAAAACATGCATTAACAAAAAAAGGCAGATAGAAAAGGAATCTCCAAACCCAGAAATCAAGTAGGCAGTTGCACAATCTTCACACTATGTGTATTTGTGCACTGAACATGTTATATTTAGCTGAAAAAGAATCCTTTTGGGGATGACAGAATACTCTGTTTTGGCTGGTATAATTAAAACTTCACCTGAAATACTGCATCCAGCTTTGGAATCCTCAACATAGGAAGAAAATGGACCTGGAGTGGGAAGGCCACAGAAGTGATTAAGGGGTTGGAACACCTCTGCTACAAGGACAAGCTGAGGGAGTTGGAGTTGTTCAGCCTGGAGAAGAGAAGGCTCCAGGGAGACCAAATAGCAGCCTTCCAGTAACTGAAGAGGGTCTGCAAGAAGGCTGCAGAGGGACTGTTTGCAAAGGCCTGCAGTGATGGGATGAGGGGCAAGGGTTTGAAACTAGTGTAGAGGAGACAGGATATAACAAACCAGCTCTTTACAATGAGGGTGGTGGAACCCTGGAACAGGTTGTCCAGTTGAGACCCCATCCCTCGAGATCTTCAAGGTCAGGTTAGACAAGGCTCTGAGCAACCTATCTAGTGGAGGATATCTCTGCTGAGTGCAGAGGGGGTGGACTAGATGACCTTTGGTGGTTCCTTCCAACCCAAACCATTCTATGATTCTATTCTATGATAGTTAACTCTTGCCTTTTTTATCTAATGGCTATCCCTTTTGGAAAGCATCTTACCTGACACATTCTTAATTCTCTAGTACCATGACAACAGCTACAATCATCTTTAAGCAAGTGTGAAACCCTTGAAGAACCTCCCTCCCCTGCCTGGTTTTGGTTTTCCTTCAAGCAAACAGCAAATACTTCACTGCAGCAGAATATAGCAAATTCTAACTTGCACAAAAAATAGCTTTAAGAATTTAGGCTTCCCAAATACGTAATCAGCACCTCACACATGCAACTATAAAGCTCTTTTAGAAATACTCTCCATAAATATGTAAGATTGATGGTAAAAATGTTACAGTATTTACACAGCATCCGCACAGAAACCGGCAACTACTGTCTGCGGTCCCAATTTAGCACTTTATTTTTTAAACCTTAAACCTGACCATGAACTTCTATTGGCACAGAAGGTGTTTGGGGGTTTTTTTAATAAATATATACACTTCACCAAAAAGCCTTAAATATAGAGTTTACCTGGAATAATTAGCACTTCTGCATTGGTGAAGATTCCTAAATAATTTCACCTAATGAACTGACTTCAAAAGCTCCTTGAGATTACACCCTGTAAAAAGCAATTACAACTCATGCAGGGTTGGTTTGTTTCTGTTGAACTTTCTCAGGACAGTTGAGGTCAGCAGGACATCTTGTTCAATGCTTCTGCTGGGGCACAGCAATCTAGAGCAGGTTGCCCAGGATCACGTACAGACAGCTTCTGAATATGTACAAGGACAGACACTCCACATCAGCTCAGGGCAACATATTCCAGTCCTTGGTCAACCTGACAGTAAAAATGTATTCCCTGATGATCAGAATCTCCTGTATTTTATCTGGGCCTCACTGCCTCTTGCACAGTCACCTGACCACTGAAAAAAGCATGGCTCTATCTGTTTTAACCATTCTATCAGATATCTGTACATGCTGATGAGATCCCCCTGGGCCATCTCTCCTGAAAGCTAAGCAGTGGAAGTGCTCTCTGCAGCCACCATCTTTGTGTCCCTTGGCTAGATTTCAGTAGCTCCAATCTCTATGTTACTGGGTAGCCCAGAACTGAACACAGGATTCCATATGCAACCTTATCAGTACTAACCAATTTCAGAGGTCTTCTCTTACATTTCCTTTCTTTCTCCTGAACTTCTCATGTGAAGAGCAGCTGTCTGTGCTTCAGTGCATACTGAATGTCACTGCCTATCTTTGTATCAAGAATTACAAATCAGGTCACTCTCACAGGCTAGCACCTTCATAACACCAGGGATATCCAGCACTGTTTTCCAGTATTCTATTTTCCAAGGCATTTACAAATGTAATCTATACCACTGTGGAGCAACATTTTTTTCCTCTTGACACATATGGAAGAAGAAACCAAGGATTTGCTGTTTTAAAGAAGTTTTTCCATAAATAGTCAACTCACACACCTGTTTCTTACATATACAAGAGTATGCATCACTGTTGGCCTCCTGGAGCATGGAAAATAAAGATGGTTTGTGCCATTAGCAATTAGGCTGGGGACAGAGTGGCTGGCAAGCAGCCAGGAAGAAAGGGACCTGGGGGTACGGGTGGATAGTAGGCTGAAGATGAGCCAGCAGTGTGCCCAGGTGGCCAAGAGAGCCAGTGGCATCCTGGCCTGTATCAGGAAAAGTGTGGCCAGTAGGACGAGGGAGGTGGTTCTTCCCCTGTACTCAACACTGGTCAGGCCACACCTTGAGTACTGTGTCCAGTTCTGGACTCCTCAATTCAAGAGAGATGTTGGGATACTGCAACGTGTCCAGAGAAGGGCAACAAAACTGGTGAGAGGCCTGGAACACAAACCCTATGAGGAGAGGCTGAGGGAGCTGGGGCTGTTTAGCCTGAAGAAGAGGAGGCTCAGGGGTGACCTCGTTGCTGTCTACAACTACCTGAAGGGAGGTTGTAGCCAGGTGGGGGTTGGTTTCTTCTCCCAGACAAACAGCAACAGAAGAAGGGGACACAGTCTCAAGTTGTGCCAGGGGAGGTCTAGGCTGGATGTTAAGAGGAAGTTCTTCCTAGAGAGAGTGATTGGCATTGGAATGGGCTGTCCAGGGAGGTGGTGGAGTCACTGTCCCTGGAGGTGTTCAGGAAAAGCCTGGATGGGGCACTTAGTGCCACGGTCTAGTTGACTGGATAGGGCTGGGTGATAGGTTGGACTGGATGATCTTGGAGGTCTCTTCCAACCTGGTTGATTCTATTCTGTTCTGTGTTGTGGTGTTAGGTTATAGGCTGGACTTGATGATCTCAGAGGTTTTTTTCCAGCCTCAATGATTCTGTGATTAAATGAGAATGGTGGCCACATTGGTCTTTTTTCCCTCTTGTATCTTGTATCATTCCACCAAGAGTATATTTTCACGTGAAATAAAAATGAAGTGTGTTTACACCAAGAAAAACTTCAGGCCTTTTAACACACAAACCAGAATACAAAATAATCAGGGTTCTGCACTGTAATTCTAAACTACAGGCAATGAGCAATTTAAGACAAAACTGAAATGCTTTTAGTTTTGAACTTATCTAGCACCAAAGCTGACAGATTAGAACTTGCTGACATTTTACCGACTTTGAGGCAGCTGAGGGAAGGCTTCTCCACTATCAGTTAAATTGTTTTCTTACTGCTTAAGTCACTGATCCCACTGGAAACAAGAAACTAAGAAGCGGGGGGTGGGAAAGAAACACTCAAAAACTTTAGAAGCTTAAATAATTCTGACTGCTGCTTGGTTAGACTTCTTCATGAAAGGAATATCCTTAGGAGGAACAAAAAGTAAACACGATCTCCTGAAATGAAGTTCTCTGAAATGAACATTTAAGTTTAAGGAACTAAATTTATAATTTTTCACACTGAGGAAAAAAAAAACTACATGCATTTTTGTTATTTTCTCCCCCATATATTTTACATTAATTCATGAATACTAAAAGACTAAACAATAATAATTTGGTTTTTAAGGTGTGAAAAAAAGCTTTTTAATCACATAGTGGAAGATTAAGCAGAGAGTTTAAAATGATGCCACTCAACTAATCCCAAACAATTAAAATTTAGATCCCAGTCTAATGAGGCAGCTATGAGAAAATATCACCCTGCTGGCATGGAATTGACAGGGACAACACAGTAAGTTACAAAGCAGCAGCTCACCTAAGTTGTGTCGCTTTGTCTTCGCGTGCTCGTGAATATGTTTCTTTGTAAAACAGCCAAAGAAGACACAGTAGAGGCAAGAGTGGAGTCTGTTCAGGTGGGCACCACACATATGACAAATGCACGACTTTGCCTGGAAGACAGAAATGGACACAGAATATGAGTGAGAGAAATAGATCTACATCTGTTTAACTGAACCTGGAGATAACACTGTCAGATTTCCCTTTTACTTGGTGACTTCTGAATTCTGCAAACCAGGAAGGGAAACAGTTCTGCCCTCATGTCACAAATCCACCAGTTAGACATTCCATTGGACAATCCATTCATCCAGTACATTTCCATGTCCTGACAGGAAGCAGGTCTTGTTAAAGAGCAGACCTAATCAACCCATGTAAAACTCTCAGCCTGTAGCTTAATGAACACACTTCAAGATAGGGTAAGCAGGCATTGCTGCAAAAATCCACACTGAATACTACCCTTCCTTCACTCCACCTGGGCATTTCTGTTCCTGTGCTAACCATGTACCAGCAGAACAACAGCCCCATGAAAGATGAGTGGAAAATGAACCTGCTGCTCCTCCCCAAATTGACCTGCATCCGTTCCTCCATCCAGCTCATCACAAGTCACGCAAATGTTCATTGGTGGTGCAAAGCCTTTGGGCTTATGCACTTGAATGGATAGAAGTACAGATGCTGATGGGCAGAGCAGCAAGGTCTCAAAGCAGCTGGTTTTGCTCAGTTCTTCAAAATCACCCCTTACATCTTGAAGCATAGGTTTGCTGTTCAACAACCCCTTCGCTGAGCTGGTTCAGCTTGTCAACCTGGATGGTGATGCTAGACAAACTAATCCTTTATCAGCTTAGTAAGTGTGGAAAGATGGAATAGGCTTGGATGAACATCAGAGCTCATGGAAAGGATATGTCCCACAAAGAGGAAAAAGGGGTGAAGAGGACATAGTTTTGGGTGGTGTGACCACAGCAAGACCTTTTCAATAGCACCAAGCTCCTTGATGCACTCAAAAGCTGTAATCTAACTTGAACACCCAAGATATTTGTGGGTACATGGCATTTCATTTCTCTGCTTGAAGATTCTGCCAGATTCATTCATAAGTTTTCTCTGTTCCCCAGACAGAGGCACAGCATCAAATGCATACCAATCTGAGTTACAGAAGCCAGTTTTGCAACTCTCAGAGTGGCTCTGAATCAAGTGGGGAGAGTGATGTGCTGATTATTCCCTAGAGAGACCCAGAATGAAGAGGCAAGGAAAGTTAGCACAATTCACCAGAAAAATCAGTAAGCATGTTACAATCACGTCAGGCTTACAAGTAGGCCTGGAGCAATTAGGTTAGACTTTCTGACCCCCAATCCTATTTGAAGTACTATTTAACACCCCAAACCATTTCTTAGTTTCAAATTCAGGTACTTCAACAAATCTTTTGAAAAGTTACTTAAGACAGTTTGAGGGATAAAAGTCTTCTGCTCAACACCACCAAAAATCAATTCGGGTCCAATACCATACGACTGGAAGAATATAAAGAGGAGAAATTCCTCACTGTAGATTCACTTTTCATCTCAGACAACAGCAACTGTGTTCAGATGTATGTTTAAAGAGCAACTGAACTTTAACACTTCATTTTATAGACTACCCTTAAAATACTCTTCCTTTGCTTGTTGATATACGAGCACCTTTTTCTCTTCATATTAAAAAAATATAAGAATCAGAATCACTAAAATACTAAGCTATCATCTAACCCAAGCAGGGCATTTCATCAAAAATAACCCTTAAAAGTAATATTTGCCCAGTCTGCCACAACTTAAAATTAGTTCTGCATATATAATGCACAGTCTTGTTCTCTAGTCTGGCATTTTTCTTACAGAATACCAGAGAAGAAAGAAATAAATAGCTAAAGAAGCCTGCAATATGCTGCACTGTGGAATTTATTTCCAAGCTTCTACAAATTAAGACTTAAACCCTGTATATCACATGTTGTGTATTCAAAGTTCTCCTAACTTCTGTTAGATGGAAATAGATGAGTTGGATCAAACTCCACACACCTACAGAAAGAAATATTTTAAAGCAGGACCTGAAAAAAAAAAATTCACCACTACCAGCACAACTTCCATCTTTAGCAAAATACTGCAGAACTGTCAAACTGTTGCCTAACGGTCGCTGTTTGGCTGCAAAAGCTAAATAGGATCAGCCTATCTGTTAAGATTGCTGCTATGACAACAACTCTAGCAACTAGCTATTTTACTTAGCCAGCTAAAAATACATCTTTTAGCATTAAATTTATTGTAAACAGATGACATAAGTATGTAGAAATCAATCATTTTAGGTTAAAAGGTAAAATGTTTGGATCTCACGGATTTTTTTTAATTGAAACTTGAGAGAAAACGAAGAACACAGAAGAAAAATTAGTGCCAAGCTGAAAAGTTCAATCACTTTTTTAAAGGAAGCTATTTCATCCATTTCCTCTTTTTGTTCAGCATAGATCAAGATGGTTTTTTTTCTAGAATTGCAAGAAAACAAGGTTAAGAGGCAGAAGAGTGAGGAAAGAAATCAATATTCAAAACCATAGCGGCTATTCTTAAGTAGATTAGCTGTCTCCTTTTCATACGTCTGTGCTTTTAAACAATTTGTTAAGTTAAAGCAACACTGCCACCCTCCCACCCCACCCCAAATAATCAAATTACTTTGTTTCATAATACTCCCACCCCTGCTTGCAGCTCTGGAGGCTAGAGTCTAAGATGAAACAGCAAACTGACAGTAAGTAATTGAAATCAGTCAGATCCACAAAGTCACAAGCATGATTTAAAACTCAACCTTTTTTCAACAGCAAGTTAAGTCTTACTTATGGTCTAGATCCTTTAGGGAACTTAACCTCCATTGCTACTGCAGAATCAACATGTCACTTCTTTCTCAGGTGTATTCTTCTACATACCAAATCTCCCTTTCCTTATCCTAAGACATAAATGGAGTCTTCCCCTTCTTTTCTCTGGTGTATTCTTCTAAATACCAAAACTCCCCTTCCTTATCCTAAGACTTAAATGGAGTCTTCCCCTTCTTCCATATCTTCTCCCATTATAATTCTGCTTCCTCCATCATTTTATTCTGCTCCCTGCTTGCCTTTCCCCTTTATTCTCCTCACCCTTAAGATGACCACTTGTGCTCCCCATTTTCAACTTTATTCTCTCTCCTCACACAGTCTCCCATCTTATGTCTCCAGTCAGACCTCCTTCAGTCCATACTGAACACCTCTGTCTATTCTCTCAAATTTTGTTTTGATATTCTATCTAACTGCACACCAAAACCAGAAAGGTTATTGAGAGTTTTCTTTCTGACAGACTACAATGAGTTTTTTTTTAGGGGGCAAAAACTGGACAGAATGATCCTGCTGCATGGTATAAATGGTGTATGCACGTGCACAGGGAAACTAACTATGAAGCCGTAGGAATAAACAACATTCAATATCCCAGTACCCTCTCCAGTGTTTTTTACCTCCACTGATCTCCTTTATACTACTAAGACAGTGGTAACTCAAATACCTAGACCCTCAGCAACGCCTCTGCACCTTCTCTAAGGGAAGGTTGAACACTCAAGCAAATGAGGGTGTAAAAAAATAGCCCATGACACAGAAAAGAGAAATGGTGGTAATCACCTGTAACACAGGTGAACAGACCTCTTCTCTAAAAGGCTGCCTGCTCTTGCTATTGTTAATAGCTATGATTTCAAACAAGATAAAAAGAAAGTAGCAGACATCAATAGGTCATGAACTAGACTACCGAGACTTCAAGTCTTCCCAAATTGTCAGACCAGCTTATTATTAGTTTACCATTCTATCATCAAAACAGCACCTAATGTTCTGCCCTAGCAGTTCTATCCAGCAGTTCCCATTCCCGCTCTCCTTCCATGGACATTCTCAGGCCTCCCCTAAACAATAGTCACACTGGGAATGTAGCATCAGTTGTTCCAAAAACCTGCCAGTCTCTTTCACTTTGTTATAATTTTGGCTCCTCAAATCAATGAATGGCAGTTTCCGGTGGCAATACACGATCCCTGCAGAGCAAACTGTGGAGAGAAAGCAAGAGGCACACAACAGACTCCAGCTACTGCAACCTATCCCTCTGTATTTTCAGTTATTTCACAAGCAGCTTCAGAAGCTCATTTTTTATTTAATTGTACATGAGAGGAAAACATCTTTTTAAAGTTTTCCACTGGGGTACTTAAGGAGTCTTGCCTCTTACGCTCGTACTAAATATATCAAAGCACTTTCAGTACAGAGCTGTTGTCAGTTGCAAGCTTGTAAGCCAAAGACCTCCTACCTTTCACAGTCTGCACACCATATTCATTACAAAGGGTCACAGGAAAAGATGAACTAGGTAACACTAACAACACAGTGGGAGGCTTGAGAGGTTAGAGGACCATAAAGGAAGGTATCACACTGTACTTGTGAACAACTACCTCAGCGCAGCACATTCCTAGGGTGCTCTTAATGCAAACACACACACTACGGATCCCTGAAAGTGTTTGATCATGCACAAATTCTTAGCATTAGGAAGTAAGTTTCCCAATACAAATCCATTTTCTATGTAAAAGAGACACATCAGAAACAAGAAGAGAAACTATTTAATTTCCCAATAAATTTTCTTGATTACTGAAACTCTCAGTAGGGGAAGCTTCACTTTCCAGGCCCAAACCAACTTAAACTCTTCAGAAACAACTTTTATCTCAGTCTATGCCAATTAATTTGCTACTTGTGCAGATCCAAAGATGCCTACCTGCAGGATACAGGTGTACGTGGGTGATTCTCCCTATATGTGCAAGTTTGTGACTATAAACTGCTTTGTTCTCAAGAAGCAGTATTTGTGCTTCAGAAGCATTACTTCAGCTCAAACTATTCTTTGCGAGGTAATACTTAAGTGGACTTGAGGAGCCCCACTTGTGGCTGTTGAAATTTGAAGTGGGATTTCTGTGAGAAACCTATTTCGAAGTTAACCTTATTACAACCACCACAGCAGTTACTCAGGCAGCAGCTGCTAGCCCTAAAGTCAAGAGGCAAAATTTAACAACACTATGAGATGTCTGAAGCAGAGTATCTTGAATTCTCAACACTTTCCCTTGCTTTGAGTTAAAACTAGGTATTATAAGACTAACAAATGCATCCTTTCAAATCCCATCCTCTTTTTCCAAGCTGTGCCTCCATACAGTGTTTGAAGAGGCCAGTACAAGAAAGCAGCAACTCAGGATTCAGTTACGCAGAACTACGCCTTAGAACTACGACAGCTCCCACAGCAAAACTCTGCTTTCCTGAATTCTTAATTCCTACCAGACACATGAAGAGAAATTAAGGGATTGACTTGAAAACTGCACTGTTTAAGTTTAAGAGCAGAAAGACAAAAATCCTCACCCCAAACAGAAAAGTCTGAAACTTCTGCCCGAAAAAATTTCAGATATGAACTGAAAATGCCCTTACTGGGCCACATATGATTAAAGGAAAATGTAAACATTCCCTCACATATTCAAGAGTTCCTGGTCTTTACATCCACGTTTCAGGTACAATCAGTCCTCGCTGTCAATTTTTGCCTCTCCTATTCACCTCACCATGTTTAGACCACAGCTTAAACACACTTTCATTTTTATTCTTATCCACATTGCAACCATCTCTTGTCCACACGTAACACAGACCCAGCAGAGGGGTGAAGAGCAAGCTTCTCTTAAGTCTATTTTGAATGAAAAAAAAATAGATAATCACAAAAGGTCATTTAACAGACCATTGCTTTGTTAAGGCTAGAAACCCTATAGCTATTCTAACAGCAGCATTTTTTCTGCCTTGTGGGATGAGAAAGCCAATATTAAACCACAGCTGACAAGATTTATTACTTGAGTACTCTTTGCACCTCAAGAGTAACAAATTTAGGTCATATCTGCCTTACAATATTTCTATCACTTCTTAGTCTACATTTACACCAAGATTCACTCTGCTGCTTTCCCAAGGCAGGTCTGCCACAGATCCATCATCCAATAATACAGTGCTCGGGATAGTTCCTAAATTTACATACTTAAAACTTCAAAGCATTTTCTTCTGGTTCCAAGGAGCAAAAAGAAGGAATTGATTCTACAGTTCTCTGTGGTAAGGCATAAATCACTCCTCCACACACTGATGGGATGATTCAGAGTTACTCTGAGTCAGTGCACATTTCTGATACATCAGCTTTAAAGAAAAATAAAATCAACCTCAGTATTTTTCACTCACTTCCTGCAAGCAATTTTTAATTATGACATTGTCCCGTTAGAAATGTCAATTATTTTTAAGCATATGCCATCAATCCTGCAAATTTTCTTTCCAGGCCCACTAAGGTCAAGGGTAGTAAAGTTTTTCTTAGTACCAGCAAAACCATGCACTAAGTTTGTGGTTTGATAACTGTTCAGAAAGTCACCTTAAGAAAAGAAGCCATGTAGAGATAACCTACTAAACTGAGTTACTCTAAATGTTTGTTCAGATACAGATCGAAAAAGACAATTAACTATTTCAGCTCTGTTCAACAGCAAACAGTAAACCTAAGGTGCTTGCCCTGCACTGCTGTATTTGCTGGCTCCTGTGCTGTCATTGAGTGCAGCAGAGAAGATGCAGACATCTTCTCTGCACAGTTTTCCTAAGTGAGCTACTTCAAGTCAGTCATTCTTTTCTTCCCCTCAAGGACTGAGAACAATAATTATTTGCAAGAGATTGGTTTAAAGTCCTCTTCTTCATCTCATACAATGTGTACCTACCATGCATTTTTTGTAAAGTGAGACTGGTGACTTCATGCTGATGAGGAACACTCCCATTATGTTTCACTGGTTCAGCTGTAGGTAGAAGCATCTCCAAATGAGAGGCAGTGACACATTCAGAGCAACTGCAGTCTGTGCAGTACTCCCATGCAATAATCACACCTTCCTGCTCTAGAGCAATCAGACCGTGCAGCTACAGAGTCTCTTCTATTGCCACTCTGTGATATGTGTATGTATCCTGAAGGGAATCAAGAGTCAAAGCTCCACCACACTAAAGCTAAGAGACTGTATGTATGGGCAATACTCAGCAGAGAAGCTACACATTTTTCTGAATTCACTCTACGACAAAAATATGTTCTTGAATGAGAACAATGCTGTAGCCAATGCCTGTCCAAGCTCCAAAAACCACAACTTCGGTTCAAGGGCTCTTCTCAAGAGAGCTGTGAGCCCATCTAAAACCAGAGAACTCTTACAAAATGAAGCATTCTATCTGAGAGGGAAACAGATCCAAGCAGTTACGATTTAACCTCTACATACTGATTTTTTTCTTGCTCTCCTCATTCTGGCCAAGAGTTGGCCATTAAATCAGCCTTTTTTTAAACTATTTTTAGTTTCTTTTAAAACCCAAGCTCCCCCTGCCCCTACTTTTTGTTTCACACAAAACTCCACAGCAATTACAAGGCTGAAATTAAACTTGGGAAAAGAGAGTGGATAAAAAAAAAAACAAACCTAACAAATAAGCAAACAAAAGTTGCACAGTTTAAAAGACAGCACAAGCTAGAGAAGAAAAACAGGAGGATACTCTATAGATGTAATTTTGGTTTTCCTATATATAGTTGCAGTAGTAAAAAGCTGTATTTCATCAAGAACAAAACAATTTTCTGAAATTCAAATGACTATGCTGAAATTGCTTATTTGCTTCTCCTTCCATAGGTAGGTGCTTAGCCCCATCACTCACATTTACAAATCTAAATGATTTCTCAAGTACTCTATAAAAGTTGTCTTTAAGAGCCTATTGTGTTTTTAAACTATTTAATAATGGATCTTTTTCAAATTAAATTGCACATCCACCTACAGGAAGATTCTCTTAAAAGTGGAAAGCATCTCTGCTTTGTGAAATCATGCAAGCTGCTTAAGGTTCAATCGCATGTCCCCGTCCCCAAGCATGTAAGATGCATAGGTATGTTCTGTGTGCTGATTTTTATCTATTTCCTGCAATGCACCACTGCAGCAGTGAATTTCACAGGAGAACAAGGGCCGTGCCAATACCGCAGTAAATGTATTCTAACATCTAGTACAAAATCTATTACTTTACCTCACCATTCCCCCAAGTCAGCAAATCGTGGCAATGTTTTTAAATGTCCCATTAGGTAATGTATTGATTTAATCCATGAGCACGGGATTGAGAAGTGATTCAAGGAGCAAGCTAAACAGACAAACCTGCCTGATGCTATGTGGTGTCTTAGTAAACCCTGCCAGTGCTGCAGAGATTGTACTTTGCCCTGCGTAACACTAAGAAATCGGATTCTTTGTGTGAAAACAGGTATGCTCCTGGGAAGTTTGCCATGCTGCTTTGATGGAAATACCCTAGATAGCATCCTTCCAGCAAGAAAAGAAAAAAGAAGCAACTCCTACAGCCTCATTTAGAAAAGCAGCAGAGGTACTTCTGCTATCTTTTCTTTAACTACTTAAAAATGTCCATAAATATATGTGAACTTAATTATTCCACATCAAAGTCAAAGCAATTCTGCTAGTCAGAAAGGTGGATGGGATGATGCTACAAGCACACACTCTGCAGCATGACTTATTTATGAGACAAATGGCCTCAGCATAAAAGGAGACTGGTAGAAAATGAGCAGCAATAAAGTGACAGAGTACATCTAATAGTGACTATTTGTTTTATTAAAACAAACCATTGCTGCAGTAAATAAGGCAGCTCCATTGTTGAGGCTAACAAAAAAACACTGGTCTGGGAGAAAACATTTCTGCATTTAAAAGCTTCCTGTGAGTTATGCACTACTTCATCAAGACTTTTAAGAGTTATCATATATGACATTTTTATACTTACTGTAGCAAAGCAAGCCAACTGGTACACAGAAATTAACTCTGTAACACAACCTTTCTGACAATTGATAGTTTCACTGATGATATACATAAACAAATAAAAGGCATGCAGGCCAAATTCTTTTCTTGCCATTAGAATAACTTCCTCTTTGTCTAATAGGAGCTGAAGACAAGCTCTAGTCCCCTCACAGTACCTACAAGAAAAAACATTGCAAAACAATGCCATAAACTTCCCCTTTGGTTTTACAAGAGCTCTACAGAATGTTTACTGATTCTCCTTCCAAAGGCCAACCTGTCTAAAGCACCACAAGCCATTCCCAAGAATCTCATTTCCCCCTTGTAGTTTGCCAGCAAAACCTGCTGACACTGAGAAGGCCATTAACCCACGCACACTACATGGTCTTCACCAAAGAACAAGCGCATCCTCCAAAATCGCGCACCAAGTCCTTGGGGGTAAACAAGACAGATCATTCAGGGGGGTCTCAAATAGCAATGCTGTTGGCATGAAGCATAAAATGGAACTACCATGGATGAACTAGAAATTCTGCTTGTCTAATTCTAATTCCACTTATGATAATAAAGACAGCATCATCTGAGGACATTTACATGCACTGAGCTGTTCGTGTACAAGAATACTCTACACCGACTACCACATTACTGCCTAGGAACATTCAGAGAATGAAAGCAAATCCACAATATGCTGGCACAGAATGTCCTTTGATATCTAGTAAGCTGAAGCTTACTATTTCCTCATACAAAACAAATTAATAATTCATTGCACTACAGCAAAATAAGAGATCTTTCATTCACTAGAAAACTTTCACGTAAATTCACAAACCTGAAGTTAGAGACAAGGCAGGGATGGTCAGAAGTGCAATCCCCTCTCCAGAATATTTCAGGTTTAAATGGATAGATATGCTGAACTTTTACAGACAGGCAAGTCAGCTTAGGAAAAAAAAGTTATTAAAGCAACATGAACACGCTTGGAGAAAGGAATGGGGAGTAGTGGTGTAGTCAAATTGTTGATGCTCCTCCAGATGACAGCACCTGTAATTCTAGCTCAGATAAGCAAG
Source organism: Tricholaema leucomelas (assembly GCA_013400475.1). Taxonomy (NCBI): domain Eukaryota; kingdom Metazoa; phylum Chordata; class Aves; order Piciformes; family Lybiidae; genus Tricholaema lacrymosa; species Tricholaema leucomelas. The sequence continues at coordinate 90,835 of WAAF01002155.1, read as the reverse complement.
TAGAGAAATTTCAAATCGATTCAACAGAATTAAGAAGCAATCAGAAACCCTCTAACCTCCCCCCTAAAAAGAAGCAAAAAACACCCCCAGAATCCAACACATCACAACACATTTTGAGGCACTCTACTAACAGGACTCAGTTCTTGGACATGAGTTAGACCATCTTGTCCAGATGTTAAGAAAAAAAAAAAAAAAAAACCATGCTGCCATAAACATTTGCCTTTATTACAGAAACATGGAACTACAAAGCTCCATCTGTTTGCTCCTTTCCCCCCCTCACCTCCAAGATACTACAGCAAGCACACCAAAATTATCTCAAAAGTGAAGCTTCTATTAAGACAGGAATTGAAATCTCTATTCCTTCTATACTTCAAATACACTGGCAGCAAACTCAAAGCGGCAAGGACACCATTTCTGGGTAGTTTGAGAGTGCTGAGAAGCTGGAAAAGCAATCCTTGGACGGGTTTAATAGTGTAAAAGTCACAGTGGCTGTGAAGTGCTTTCTGAGTTTCCATCACTGCTGTCACAACTGTTACAGACACTATTATGTTTTTTTATGAAGTCTCAGTTCTAATGATGAAATCTCGCCATGAGAAGTTTAGGGTTATAATTTGGGAAAAGTCTTCACTTACTTCCTCTTTCTCGTTTGCTGAATACAGCTAAGGAGATCTTTTCATACTCAATGTTTGGGTTTTTTTCCCCAGCAATATCCAACCACTTAACAATATTTTATTGTTCTTTATTAATGTACTGAACAACAGCATTAAGTAAGATTCTCTATTTTCTCTTTCACAGATGCCTGTAAGCCATTAACAGATTACAGTTCACGTATTAGAGTCACTGCTTTGTTCAGAAGATCTAAACAGACACTTCTGAGCTGAGATTTTTTTGACTGATTGTAGATAAATTAATCCTGATCATTTTCATAGTCTATTCTGTACATTACTAAAAGGAAATGCTTCAAAAGGGGGAAAAAAATAGTTTTCTTTCTATAGGCATATTCAAAAGTTCTTCCTTTTTTAACAGTAATTACAAATGCAATTATTTGTATCTTTTGGGAGGTGTCAGCATCAGTAGTTTTGACTTCAGGAAATTTGATTTTGATTAGTCACATTTTAATAAACATGAAGCAAGCCGTTAAGTGAATGGAGTTGACATCCAGGCCCTAAATCTGTCCACTGACATTTGCATAAAAGAAAAAAAAAGTTCTAGAGCCTCACTGCAATGCAACATGCAGAACCCTCGAATAGACTCAAATGTTCACCTTGACCCAACTGAAACTGATTGTTTGCAATGAATGAGGAATGCATTTACGTGCAGGTCAGATGCTGCTCATGTTACTGGCAAGGGGAGACACCTACTCGCAGTATCTTTAAACTACATGAATTCACCACAAGAAACAAAGCTTCTCATGACTATACTGTGAGAATAAATATCCAAACTGGGCTAAAGATAGGTGGTGGTGAGTTTTATTATTATTGTTGCGGTTTGTTTCTGTTTAACTTCCAAGCAGCTGCTGCATCCTACTACAAAAAACCTCCTCTGGTACATAACAGCAGAGTGGGAAGTGGCCAGAACCTTATAGATTTGACTGGTACTTTATGAAAAATGTTCATATTTAGTAATGAAGGCAGAGAAACAAGCAAACCTGTGTCTCTTGTCCATGCTTATGATTATACTGACTGTGACCAGCGTAGCTGTAAACCAGGGTCAGGCATGGGCCATATGGAGCAGGAGAAAAGCAGGAAGGACGTGCAGCCCAAAATGAGAGTGAAATGGGCTGCAGAGCTGAGGGGAACTGTGCTAGAAACCAAAATATTGCTGTCACCCACAAGATCAGAGAGGCAGAAGCAGAGAAGTAGCTCTTCCTTAAACATAAGATGATGCAGCACTGACCCAGCTCCGCATTTTGTGAGGCTGAAGCCCACACAACAGTACGGCTTCTGTCACAGGTATCAGCCACAGTAAATCTTTCTCTACAGCTAATGATGTATGATCCAACAGTTTTAGGATCTGTGAGGAATCATGAAAGACACAGAGAAGTATTTCTCTTCCCACTGGCAAATGCCTTCCTAGCAAGAAAACATCTCACATCACTCAGAACTACATAAACTGAGAAATGAGAATAAAAGGAGAGTAATAACAAACCCATTTTTCATTTCCACAAATAGATGAAGAACAATCTTGCAGCAACAGTTCCAGTGTCACTGCTGTAGACATGTAAATATCAATTCATTACTATTTTGAAATAGAATTTCTATTCCATGCTTCAAGATCTTCTAACACTTAACTGCTCATTCATAATTTGAACCAAACCAGACACTTGGCTGAATTTCAGCGAGTTTGAGTACTCGGAACTTTTATCAAGTTCAGAGGTAGCTGTAAGACTGCAGAAACCTTGAAAATAAACCCCTCAGCAGACTCCAGCTAAGTGCTATATGGTGGTGGCATGGCATCATCTCCCACAGCAAAAGACAGGAACATCTGACAACTTGTGCTGCCCAGCCAGACCCTGCCCTCTACTTGTCTTCTGTATTTACTAGAAGTGCTAAACCCTTAACACAAATGCTCCCTTCAACAAAGATTGATCACTTTTGTTTAGCACCATTTGCACGTCACCAATATTTACTACCACATCTTTCTTTTTCGGTAGGCTGCTTGATTACATAATGCTGCACACAGAGGACAAAAATTAGTAGATTATAATGTTTGGTTTCATTTATGGACATTGGGCTTGGTTTGTCATCCAACACACAAAAAAGGAGTGTTAGTTTAAAGCATGGATATAAAAATTAGTTAAGACAAAACAAATATAGACGGCAGCAGGCAGCAGGGCTCAGTAGCTAGAAAAGCTTATTAGGCAAAGCACATGCTTTTAGCTAGAACACACCTCTGCATTCCAAAAAGAAATCCCAGCAGGACAGCAAGTTTTCACAAGGCAGGATAAGAAAAGCAAGCAGAAAAATTCCCAGGCTGTTAATTACAGTGACAGCCTGTTTCACAATATCAACAACAGATCCTTCTTCCTTTTTCCCTTGCTCTTTAAAGGAGAGGGAAAAAACAAAAAGACTGAAACCAAGGCAGCTCCACGTTTCCATTTTGCTAGACAGGTTTTAAAAAGAAGCCTATCCTCTTCTGTCCCCAAGGAAGATGTTGGAAAGGCTACAGAAGACAGAGTGAATATGCAATTAAGTGCAGATAACATTACTTTCAGGATCTAAAACATGCCTTCCTTCCGTGGTATCAAGCACAGAAGCAAACTCTGAGCTGTAAGGATTAGACAACTCTGTAAACACCAATTTCTTTCTGAATCGACTAGCTTTTATAGAATAACAGAATGGTTTAGGTTGGAAGGGACCTTAAGGATCATCCAGTTCCAACACCCTGCATAGGCAGGGACACTTCTCAACAGAACAGGTTGCCTAAGGCCTCATCCAACCTGGCCTTGAACACCTCCAGGAAGGGAACATCCACAACCTCACTGGGCAACCTGTTCCAGTGTCTCACCGTCCTCACTGTAAAGAACCCTTTCCTGACATCTAGTTTGAATCTCCCCTCTTCCAGTTTAAACCCATTACCCCTTGTCCTGTCATTACAAGACCTCGTAAAGGTCTAACATGAAGTTCCAACACCCCTCTTAAATATAAGAGATGGAAAGGAAGAACACGTTTCAGACAAAGTGCTACCCGATTCTATTGAGATAAACACAATCCACCTTCATGCTACCACATACAGCAAGTGTGAAGGCTCCTCCTAAGTACCTTCATAACAGACTAAGATCTAAACAAACAACCCACCCAGACTCTCAAAAATACCAAAGTAACAGCAAAAAAAAAAAACCATATCAACCAAAAGAATCCATAACCCAGCTACAAACCAAAACAACCCAATCGACCACAGCCCCCACACCAGATAAAAACAGTTAACATAACACCTTTCAGGGATAAAGAATTCCTTTATCCCTAAACTGGAGACTTCCAAGAACTGTTTCAGAAGGCCAACTCCAAACAATTATCCGTGACCTTTCAAAAGGAACAAAGCTTTTACTCAAGTGGCTGAAAAAAAAATGAGGCTAACAAACTTTAAAAGTCCTAAAACTTTTCCAGTTCTTGAAGCTATTCTGAGTTCTGCAGAAAAGGCACCATCAAGACAGAATGCTTGACTCCAGGATGTATTGGCTTTTGACAATACTTCAGAACACATAATACCCAGGTTGCTTCACAATTTCACAACAGAATGTTCTTTGAATTAAAATATTTGAGCTCGAGTTACGAGACGGCAAAGAAAGATGTCTAAATGTGCCAAAAAGTATCTTAAAGCTATATTAAAAAAAAAAAGCTTATAAATCTTAGTGAAAGACAAAGACCTGAATTTAAGAAACACAAATGGATTCACCCCAACAGTTTTAACTGTCATTATACATGGCAGATGAGTGGAAGTATCCAACACACCATACTCTCACCTTTCAGATGCTCTGCTAGCTCTTACATCTGGGCCTTGCAAGCAAGAAAAACGTAATAAATAATACATAACATTTTCCACTTTTTTGGTGAAGGCATTAACATTTCTATTAAAGACTTAATTCTGTCCACTGATAGAGAGCTAGAACAGCACTTTGATGTAGAAGCCAATTTACCTGTCAAAGTTAATGAATTAACTCCAATTCTTCTTTGATTAATCACACAGAAATTAAGAATGCAGAAGAAAGGTTCTTTAAGAGAGACAAAATCTCTCTCAAAGTTTTTCCTCCAAGTTCAAGTGGCTTTCATCAGTACTGTGAATCTATATCTGGACCCTTTCCTCAGTAATGAAATAACTCATGGAATTAAAGTGCCATAAGACTTAATGAGAATAGGATTTTCTGACATCCTATTTCTGATAATCAAGCCACGGCAGTGGCAACTGATGAGGGAAGTGGGGGACCAGTACCATCTACAGGCACTTAGGCCAAGATCTGCATTAAGCCTTCTCAGCTCATCAATCCCAGGTAAAACTTATCTTCTAGGAAAAATGAAGAAAATACGTATCAGATATATTCACACTCCATCTGACCCTTCAGACAAGTGCTTTTGCAAGGCACACTCATCACTACAGCTTTGCTTGAGGAAAGTCAAATAATTACACTAAAAAGACAGGAGAAAAAAAAAATTACACAGTGGGCATGTCAGGAATGCTCTGAAGGGGGAAAAGAGAGCTCTAGAGAATGTGCCAACTTCTTAGCTCTCACTATGGCAGACAACTCCTTAAGCAAACGGTACAAGAAATACTAAGTATATATAAATGTTCTTCTCTGCAGTGTCCAACTACTTGGAACACATAACTGTGCAGGCATTTAGCAGAGCTAAAAGTTCATTTCACTATTCATGGCAAGATTCACCTTCAGTTTTACCTAAGGCATAAAGTTTGCTCTCCAAATTTCAAGCTAGTTCATGAAAACAAAGAGAGGGACATCCCAAAGCATGTTACAAGTAGGCAGAAACAGCAATTTGTACATATGCTTTCAAATTCTGCAAAGCAGCTCAGTTTATATGCTTGAAGAGAAAAAAACCCCACACATTTTCCTCTTTATCTTGCAGAACAGGAATATTACAATTAAGATCAAAACTGTTTCAATCCACTTCACTCATGTCTCCCCTTTTCCTCTACTGCCTCTTGGGAAACTTTGGCTTTTGAGAAGAACTGTCCCATACATGAATCTTCCTTGTCAAATAAAAATACCACTCATGTTACATTAACATGGATATGTTAAAAAGTTCAATCTTTCTACTTAGAGTTCATCTGAATCTCATTTTCCTGTGAAGATGATTTCAGAAGGTACTTTATGTACTCGAGTATATAGTGAAGTCCAGGAAGCCACAGCAAATTCTCTATCTAAAAATAGTATCTGACCACAGGTATAATTTATATGATGGGAAAATATATGTTTCTTGTCAAAGCCTTGCTCTGTTTATATATATTTATATTAGCACCATAGATATTCAGTAGCTAGCATCACACACTTGGACAGAAGCACAATGGTTTCTGTAAGAGCAGAGACATCTTTAAGAAGGGCTAAATGCACAGGCAGAAACTACAGAAGACATGAATCAATTACAGGGGATGTTCTGGAGCACACACACCTGACAAATTAGCAGCATGAAGCATTTTAATAACAGTGCCAGCAGAAGATGCTTGCAAGAAGGGAAGAAGATAATTTGCTCATGCAGTACAGGTGATTGCCAGCAACTACTCATGCACATGCAACTGATTCATTCAGACAATATAGTTAGAACTACAGTTACTGTCACATCTGCCAAGCATAAAAAGACATAACTTAGATCCTACCTGACATTAGCAAATACCAGGCCCACAGCGTACCCATTAACACTAATAATTAAGATAAGTAGTGTTTCATTTACCATAAGAGTTAGCTATACAGTAAAGCTGCACAGTGCTTGCAGAACAAAAAAAATATTACTCAGATATAATTTACAGTTTATCTTATTAGAGAGTTTAAGTGTGCTTGGGTACATAGGCATTTTCATGTCAAGCAGAACACAAAACTACTGTTCCATAAATAATAATAACAGCATGAGTTAAATCACCTATTTGGAAAGCAAAAAGCATAGATTCGAGGACTTCCAAATGAAAAAGACAACTGAAAATTGGAAGAGGAATTGGTGGAACAAATTTAACTCCTGTGGCAAACATGATTGAGCTGTATGCAAAAAGCCAGCGTAATAAAATCACCTTGTCTGATAATCCAAACAGAGATTGGGTGTTGCTGGCATCTAAAAGGCCAGACTGGGCCATAGTCAGTGACTTTGTAATTATGTTTAATGGAACCTCACTTTTTACGTGACTGCCACAATTCAAGCAAGCTACAAGAGAAGTCTCCTGAGACCCATAGTCTGTCAAATGATGAGGCAGAGCCCACTGCTCCGCAGGACACTTGCTGAGGACAGCAGAGCTTAGAGCTGTCAAGAAAATACCTGCTAGAGTCTGAAAACAGACCAGAACAGCAATATCCAAGAAACCTTCCAAGTCCAGCTTCAGATTTGACACAAGGCTCCAAAACAGATGGGAAAAGAAAGCTCCAGCAACCATGGACTTGGAAAAAACATTACTGGCATGTCTACAGTATAAAATACTGACATCTTGATGATAGTCCTAGAATCTGGCATCGTGCACACGTTGAATTGCACCAGCATCAATATAACTGTTCTGTGTATCAATATGAACTGCCCACAGTATAAGATGTCATTCAAAAACTGGACTGAAAACCAGAGACAAAGCCAGGTCAACAGATCTTTCAAATTCTCAAAAAAACCCCACCAAACCAAACAAAAAACACTACTGGGGGGGGAAAAATAAAATGTTTTCACTGTAAAGTGTCACAATCTATTATGCAGGGAAGCTGCTCTGCTACTTAGTTTAGAATGTAAGGTGGTCATCTCAAACACAAGGGCTTTAATGGTTCATGACAAAATTACTCCTGGTCTACCTCAGTTCTCCCCAAGGTGCAACTCTTTGAACAAACTCACTGGTTCAAACTCACAGGTCAGCATGTAAACAACAGAGTTAAGTGAAATCCTGATTACTTGCAAGTAAATGCTAGGTAAAGAGGTGGAGGAGAAAGCCAATGCTATATGGATGAATTCCAGTTACCTAAGACTGCTGGGCGAGCAGACAATGGGTTGAAATATCCAGAAGTCCATTTAAGAGAGAAGATATTGTTCTGTGGTTCTTCAGGAAGGGATTATCACCTTTCAGGAGGTGTAAGCCTTGCAAGACAGTCAGTTGCAGTGCCTCAAAACACAGACTGATTGTGATAAATATTCAGAACTCCTTCCATCCTCATAGCCACTGCACTGCAGTATAGGAGTCTGGAGACTTTACATCAAATCCTCCATTATTTTAGTCACAAACTCACTGCAGATTTGATTCCTTTTGTATTTTATATAGTTGTCAGACTTCTCCTCTAACAGTTAATGTAATACTGAAGACCTTGCAAACTTAAACTTGACCAAAATATAACTTTTCCAATGTAACTGGAAAAGTTACCTCCCCCTTCTGGGTTTTTCCCAACATGTTTTTGGAGCAGACTGAAGAGCAGTGCTTTGCAGTAGTGACAATCTTCCTACAGTGGCCAGTATTTCCATCACTCTCCAAGGAGACTCTCCAAGGAGACTCTTGCAGAAGGCACAGAGGAATGGTGTGTGCATTTATAAGCACACTACTATAAATTCACCTGTTTTTTATAACAGTTTCACCTTTCCATCTTTACAGCAAGATACTCCCCTAGTAATAGAGCTACTGTGCTCTACTGAAGAAAAGATGTCAGCAACAGCAGTTATTTCAAGGGATAGCAGCTCTTTATTCCAGAGGTTTCATACACCTCTTTTACTGCCGAGCTTTCTCTTAGAAGATGGAGAAACCCAAAATCTGAGTAACCATTACCATTAAAACAGCTATTAAATTCCTCTTTTAAGAGAAAAAAAGGAGATAGGAACATCGAGACCCATACACATGCAATGAAATTACCAACAAAAAAGAGAAGGGGAGGGGGAAAAACGTTATGGCTGTAGTTTGGCTTTGCTGCTCTGACAAAACACAGCACACCCTGAATCCTCTTTAACTGAATGTTATATTATGAACCTGATCCTTAAAAAGGCACAGGAGAAATGGATTCTGTACTATACTGGATATAACACACCTTGAAATATCTCATTTTGCCATTCTCCACTTTTGATTTCCAAGGATAAGTAAATTATTGACTATATATATACACACTCACTTTTTAAATACATGTATACACACAAAAAAAACCTATATGAAGTTAAAAAAAAATCCATGGCAACGATGTTGTGTGCAATGAAACAAAGTATTAAAACCTCAAAAATCAAATTGAGACCTAGCTTTAAGATTTGGTAACACATTTATATTTGTCCCCTCCAAAAAAAAACCAAAACCCCTGAGCTCTACCCAGCAGCAGCAGAGAAAAGGAAGAAGTGTTCTTACAAGCTTCTAAATACCAAAACACATTTTCTCATCACACCCCTCTGGTCTCTTTATGATAGGAGATAAAGTTCAGTAAGTGTGTTCCATGAGATGCTGGGATTGAAATGAGAAATTAATTTAAAAACTATTAGCTATAATTACTTGCATTGTGAGTAAAACAATACAGATGAAGTCACTGTGTGATTAACACAACGGAACAGTGACTGTTCAGTGTACCAGCACTTAATAACTGAACACAGACTGCCTGGAACAACCTAAGTGACATTTTTCTTCTTTCATGCTTCAGATAATGCTGTGAAGAAGGTGAAGCTTTAAAAAAGTAACTGCTAAACCAGTCTTTAAAGTAATTACCCACACACATATCTACATATAAAACAATGTGAGACATGGCCTGATAAATGAGACAGAATGGTGCAAAACATTGAATGCAGCACAGGCTTGAGAAAGAAACAACCACATACTAATAAAATTAATGCTCTGTTTGTTGATCCTACATGAATTACAATTACAGTTTTATTGCTTTGTATTTTGTTCAAGCATACCCCAGTGTACCTTGGCACAAATTTAGGCTTTAAAAAAAAAAAATCAATGGAGTAATTAGAAAAGTTGTAAAAAGATTAGTGCATGGAGTAGTAGTACATCCATCTTTTCTCAGATTCTTAGAATGGTTTGGGTTGGAAGGGATCTCCAAAGGTCATCTAGTCTGACCCACCCCTGCAGTCAGCAGAGACATCCTCCACTAGGTCAGGTTGCTCAGAGCCTTGTCCAGCCTCACCTTGAGGATGTCCAGGCATAGGGCCTCAACCACCTCCCTGGGCAACCTATTGCAGTGTTCCACCACCCTCATGGTAAAGAGCTTTTTTTAGCATCAGGTCTAAAGAGTTTCTGGTGACACTAACATCTTTCAGGGAAAAGAAACATGGCCAACAGTGTCTGTGCCAAGGTCTTGTGTTACCAATCAGATGAGAGAACACCTTGCTGACATGGACAGAATCAACTCTACCAAACTCCACTCTGACAGGATCAAGCCAAATTGAGACAGAGGGATTGTTACACCCAAAAGGCACTTACAGCTAGTCACTGGAGTTACTTCCTTGATGTATCCTCACTGCTTACACCAAGGTTTTCCTCAAAACCTCCACATGATGACACTCTCTTCTCCCGTTATATCCCCAACAAAACAAGAGGTTTTCCTTCCAAGCTTGCCTGACTTTGTATTAGATGTTGTATAGGCTTCCATCTCCTATTACTTTCACTTTACTTCCCATAGAGAAACTGGAAATGTTTTTTGTTGTGCCAGAAGGTAGTAGCAGAATAACAACAATTACAAGTAGGTATAAGCAGAAGACTGAACTGCAGAGAAGCTTTGGCCAGGCACAAGACAGATGACATTTTTTTCTGTGTCTCCTGTCTTCCCTTCTGAATTTCAGTTCTCTCCCCAAATTAACACCGATGGTCTGCTGGTATCCACAGCTTCCCCTTAAACAGAGACTTCATCTGATGCAATCTCAAAAGTTACCACATTGCATTCCAAAAGGCAAACATCATCAAAAGGTAGGACTCCCCAAGCTCTCCCCAAAACTACTAATGACCAAGGTCTGAAACTAAATCAGTTCAAGCAAATAGATAAGCTTAATGCTTCTTGATTCCCAAGTGCACAATTCCATTACAGAGGGAGAACAGCTGCTTTGGACTTGAAGATCTGAAACTGCAATCTCACAAGACTTTATCCCTGTTTGCTTTCCTTGTTCTTCCCCATACTACAGGAACATTAACAGTTTTCAGAAACTTACTTACTGCCCTCAACATACTAACAAGTGTTCTTTGGCAGATGAGCTGTACTCTTCAGTCTGCTCTTCAGCTGATCTAGCTCGTGTCCATTTCCAAAATGAAGATAAGACTCACCAACCCCTTCTGCTGGTTAGGGCATTAGCTGGTATGCTAACAGTTCATTAAAGCTCCAGATCACTTACTGAAGTTAGTAATAGCAGAACTTTGCGTGTGCCTGGCACTAGTAATAACAAAAAAAAGAGTTAAAAAGAAGAGGTGCACTTGCGATCAAAACTAATTCCAGTGCAATCTGCATTTTGGTAAGGACAGAGAACTCCTCTTGCAGTTTGTTCTAAACAAATCCCTGTTTCCACACTCCCAAAAATGGGATCGGTAATAAATTCAACATCAACAACACATGTATAGCAAGACAGATTCAGTCTCAATCTATCATTTACTCAGACAAGTCACTAGAGGCCAGAAACAACAGAGATGTCACTTTTTCTCTGCTCAGCTCTCAAGAACTGTGTGGGCTACTCCAGCAGCAGGATAAAGTTGTCCAGGCTCTCAAAGCCCCTATACAGAGAAAAATAGGAGCCTTAAAGTCTCAAAAGACAGAATAATGTGGAGTGGGGTAGAAAGTGAATTAGAAGTCTTTTACCTGAGCAAAAACCAGAACTGTCTTGGCATACTTCACTTGAAAAAACAGTTGGAAAGCTGGAAACAATATCAGGGGATTCTTAAGAGAATTATTACAATTGCAAATCACCAATAATCTCCCCAAGAGCAGAACAGAAATATTACTCCAGATCCCCCCACCCCAGACTGCTAGTCCTGATCTGTTGCTGTAAACATGTGCAGTGTGTGGTATGGCCTTTATGTTTTCAACTGGGATTACCTAAGAATTTTGAGTACACCTCATGACTGCTTGAGAGTAGGTAAAGTTGCTTAAAAGCAACCCCTGCCAAGTAAAGAGGTGGTTTACTCAGGTCTAGAAGAAGTCCTCCCTAGTTCTGCTTTTCAATAAAGTGTTCCTATAATCTAATTGTGCAAATGATTGAGGCACAAAGAATAAATAGTAGAGAAGGCTGCAAGACACATGTCATTTGGACAGTATCAGAGCAAACCGCTAAAATTCAAAAGAGGAGAAAGATCCTGGTGATACAACACTCGGCCACTGGAAATACACTGGGAAAAAAAGTGTATTAACAGGCTTACATCTGACTGAAGCAGTAAATCTCCCTTCCCTGGTAGCTAAATACCACTATGCACAAAATGTAAGTTTTTTGCAGAAGCTATGCTGTAGAAAAAAAAAAAAAAAATTGTTTAATGGATATGTATGAAAGCAAACGTTGTCCTGAGGGACCTCAGGTCCTGTATCAGTCACTGTCTTCCCTCTTCAGAACTCTATGGTATCTCAGAGACAGAACTACCACCAGTGTAAGGGTTGGTAGGAGGGACAGATGTGACCAAGTAACAGTGGTGACCTGTACTCTGTATCATCTTCCAATGAGTTCAATTAACAAGGAGTTTCTAAGTTACAGCCATAAATTCTAGGCACAAGCTATGTATCATCCTTGGGCATTTAGAGCAGTGTAGCATAAAAATTCCAACCAAGTAAGGTGAAATGATAACCACTTAGCCTAGTTTAAGTAGTTGTAACCAAACAGTACCCTACAGGCCAGCACCTAGATAGGCTGGCCATTATCAAACAAGAGTTCAAAGATTCTCCTTCGTTTGAAAGGTCACAAAGACACAGGTGGCAGAAAATTCAGCCTGGAGAAGAGAAGCCTTCAGGAAGACCTAACAGCAACCTTCCAGTAAGTGAAGGGGGCCTAAAAGAATGATGGAGATACATTGTTTAGAAAGGCCTGCAGTGACAGAACGAGGGACAATGGTTTAAATTAGAGAAGAGTAAATTTAGACCAGATGTTAGGAACAGGTTCTGCATCATGAGAGTGGTGGGACACTGAAATGAGTTGTCTAGGGAAGGTGATTGAGGACCCATCCTTGCAGAGGTTCATGGTCAGGCTTGACAAAGCTTTGAGCAACCTGATCTCAGTTGCCAATGTCCCTGTTGACTGCAGTAGCGTTAGACCAGATGACTTTTGGGCCAAACCATTCTATGATACTATGTTACAGCTCTTCAGAATCTACACATTAGTACATGCTCTTAAAGAAAACATACAGCTTCCACAGCACTCAACTATGGGGACTCTGTTTAATCCCTTTTGTAAATTCCCCTCACCCTACCTGAAAAGCTTCCCTTCCTTTTTAAGCTGAACACAAACCAGAACCTATTATAAGCAAACCCAGGAAAAATTGCCATGACCAGAAGTTCCCTCATCTGTATCAGTGCACCACTGGAATGTGTTTTACTGTGTAGTAGTTTTTCCTCCCTGAAGTCAGAACAGTCATTAAAAAGGGGGAAGGGAGGTTGACTGCACTAGTTCTACAGCATCTGGCTATGCAGTAAGAGTCTTGAAATCATTTTCTCTAGCGTAGCATATAGCAAACGAATCTGGCAAGAAGCAACTTTAAGCATGTGTTGCTGTGACAGCAATGAATTATCACCCCAGTCTGCAGCAAGATTAACACTTACAACCTTGGCATGAAAAGCAGTCTGCTCAGATAGTGTGTCAGGAGTGCTGCTCCATGTTCAGACTCGAAAGGGTGGGCTCAGAGGAAGAAATTAAGGACCTAGAAATGCAGACATTTGCCTAAACTGTAAACAAACAGATAATTTCTAGGGGAAAAGAGCTGTGTACAGCCAAAGTAGGAACACCAAGGAAAACTCAAGGTATAGTATGAAAAAAAGAGCTACTGAAAACAAGGTATTTGCCTCCCATAACGGATGTACTCCACAGAACAGCTATAGAACAAACCCAACAAATTCGGTAACAGTCTGTTGGGTTCCTCCTACTTAGCACAAAGACATTCAAGTATCTGGTCAAACCAACCTGACATGAAATAAGCTGCTCACAAACCTAGGTGTAAATTGCAGAAAGATGCAATCAAATCCAACTCAGGATGTTACTTGTGGCACATCACAGTTTGTCCAGTAAATGCCATGTTCTGCCCAGTAATGGTGAGTTACATGTGGATTCATGTCCTGGCTTTGTCCTCACTGGAAGGTCAGAAACAACATCACATCAAAACCAAGTCTTTTACGGAGTTCTGTCTGCAGATTCACGGTCATCCATTCCACTTTTCTAGCTGACTGACCACAGAGAAGAAACTTGAAAACAAAGCTCCTTAAACCAAAAACTGCAGAGGGAAGTGAGGAAGGTCATGAAACTGAAGAAAACATGGTGGAATGTCCTTTCTGCTTCAACATTAACCATACTTAGACCTTCTTTTGCTTTGCCAAATTGACAGGACTATAAAGTAAGACTTTGCTCTTGGATCTGGTTTGCTTAAGTTTTTCTAGAAACACAGTTAAGAGACTCCACCAGTCATAAGCTTCACCTCTAATCCAGTTTTATTTCCTTCATGAACTACAAGAAATGTCTAATATTGACGCTGATAGAATTGATTTCACAGATTACATGTTCTACTTCCAAGATCTTAACTTGAAGGACATTAAGAAGCAAAGCAGTGTGAGTTGAAGCGTATGAATAGGAGAGGTTAAGCATTAAGGAAAACCAGGACAAAAGAATTTCATCTCTTCAAATAAGAAAAAAAGAAGAAAGAAAGAAAAAAGATAAAAGTAATTTGCAAACTATTAGTAGCAGCTGGACAGAAAAGCGTATGATTATGACAGGAACAGTCTAGTAGGTAGCAAAGTCAACATGGGCTTATAAGGAACACAGCTTTCTGCATGACAAAAGAAAACATTACAGCTTCCCTGAAGGCTTTTTTTCAAGTGTATACCCATAAGTAGGTAACACAGCTCCAAACTCTGAAATAGGACAGGATGAGAGAGAATTAAAAGAATACATATTGAGAATTTTGTAGGGAAGTGATTGCAATTTATCTGCTATCTTGCTAAGAAATTAGCTCAAATTCCCTGAGATCAGAAGCTTCCCTGGAAGAAAAAAAGGTAGCAAAAATCTTGTCTAGCAGGGGAGTAAACACTGAGTTGATGCAGTCAGTGTAGAAAAATCTTTGTAAAGAAATCAGGAAAGTGCATCTAAAGCTTTTTAACACTGTCTGGTAAAAGGAATGCTGCATTGGCCAGACGACCAACTTTCTTCATATAGTGGTCTGGGTTGGAAGGGACCTCCAAAGGTCATCTAGTCCAACTCCCTCTGCAGTAAGCAGGGGCATCATCAACTGGATCAGGCTGAAGATCACAGTTTAGCGTGAAGCATCCACAAACTGGACTCCAGTTGCTACCATTTCAGCTCCACTGGACTGCTCTGAAAGATTAATTAATTCATATTATTCACAGAGATCACACTTACTGCTGCCATCTACAGCTGATCACTCAGGAAATCAAACCAAATCAGTTCTGACAAAAATCACATCTCACAACTTCTGTGAAATTTTACAAGAGGGCTAAAGTAGAAAGTTCAGGGGTTAGTTCTCCAGAGCAGCTTGTCCATTACTTTCCACCACACTTCTCTGTTACTTCAAGCTAGCCTATTTTTCATGACAGACATAGCCTTAACTCATTCATCTTTGCTAATAAAAGAATGGAGACGGATACTATCTCAGCTGGACTGTGATTGCCACTGCCTTCTGTGGTCCATTCTCCTTCCAGTTCACTCCTTCAGCACAGATAATCAATGGAGGAAGCTACAGGGCACAGCTTCCTTGTCTATTGCCACTGGTATCCATAAACCTCTGGAGGTTCATAGGGTGCTTTTTTTTTTTTTTATCTCAAAGAAAGTAAATCGTTCTTCTGAGGAGAAAACTCTTCTTGCATACTATCATGTTGAGCTTATTAGCTTACTTAAATCAGACACCTGAAATATCTGACCAAAAGAGGCTAATGCACCTCAGTTTTGGGTTTGTGGTTTAGCAATGCTGGGTTCTATTCACTATCAGTGCAGCAAACGCCACTAGAGTAAAATCCAGGCTTGACAGCTATTTTGGGCTGCTGGATTAGAAGTGTTAGCTGCATTAATGGGGCAATGAGAACAAAGTCTTCAGGGGCAAGAGTGTGATGAAGCACCAAGAAAGCTGGTGTAGTTCAGGTCCTCTAGAAAATGTCTACAGTCTGAGCGGGCACCAGGGTGATACAACTCTTCAAGGAGTTTAAGCCGTTTACTGCCCTCATCTCCACAAGGTGGCTATTTTCAAAGGTATGGTTTTGCAGGGCAAATCTTCTGCCCATGAGGCTGTTCTGGTGCTGCTGGAAGACTACACTGTCTTTAAGCTTGATTTGGAATACACAAGGCTGAGATGGATCAGAAGTGCCACATAATATAGAGCAGTAACAGCAACAACTGGTATTCTAAGAAATCAGTAATTTTCAGTAAGAGCTATGAAGTCAGCTCCAAACGAAGGGATTAAAACTTCAGATGTCTCTCGGTTTGAGCATGTTTAAAGTTATCACTCTCTGGCAGTAAAGTGAAAAGCTTCAAGTTTTGTTTTGTTGTAATAAAAAATAAAAGCAAAGAAAAATGAAAAAAACATCAGCACTACCAAGCTTTTTCTTGTCTGGATGTATCTTCTAGATATTTCACAGTATAGAAGCATAAAAATAGGGAAAAGGAGATGCACCATACTCAAAATGTTTCAAAAGCTGAATATTGTATTATGCATCTCCTTAAAAAAAAAAAATACATGCAGTAACTGAGTACCAGCACAACCACTTGCCCCAGGATGCCCTGATGGGGTCGCAAAGCCAGCACCTCTTCTCAACCCTAGGAAGCATGTTTGGCTTTTGCTTTTACTGGAGTGCTGCTATTCTCCTGCTGTCTCCATCTGGCACATCAGTCTCACAGGGCCACAGCCAGCTGGCACTGCTCAGAACAGCCTTGAGGCTACTCTGGAGTAGGCCAGAGGAAAACCAGTACCATAAAGAGTTCATTTACAATCCCATTATCCTATCATTCTCAGTGCTACACAGCATCAGCGTGAGCTAGGCACACGCCCCATGACCAGATGCTTTAAACCAACCAAAAAATAGTTCAAACGTTTTAACAGAGTTTGATTACTGAAGACAGAAATCTTAGAGACAGATCTGCTTAAAAAGGGGAACGAGTGGCTCATAACTTGATTAGATAGAAAAACACTATTTATTCCATTAAATTAAATGTAATATGAAAAGTGGATTTTCTCTAATAGCTGATCACAGATTACAGGCATTCTACACTCCCTGGTTCATTTATTTTTCACAAGGAAACTGGAGCAGCAGCAACTTATTTTGCATACAGAAATAAATCCTAGAGGCTGCAAACAGAAGACAAGTTTCACCCATCAGGCTCAGCACACACATGTACAGCTTGCAGCAGCTCATTGCAGCAGTAACAAGAGTTACTCCACAGAACCTTTCAGCTGAAGTTAGCATTAGCCACATATTACAGGAAAAAAACATTAGTAGGTGTAAAACATTCAAACACAATCAATCTGCCAGTGGCCAAGTCTGGAGAAAGGCAGCAGTCACACACTGGCAGCAGTTGCTACTCAACCTGCCAGACACAGCCTCCAAGCGTCACCATTCAGGTTCTCTCCCAGGACCCCAACACTCTCCCCCCCCTTAAGCTACTGAGGCTACAGCTGTTCAACCCTGCATTGACACTGAACATACAGCAAATTCAGGTGAAATATTATTAAGAGGAGAAAAAAACAAAGCTCTTTTCATCTTTATCTGTTCTTTCTGGTTCACAGCAAAATTGCACCGACACAATGCAGCTTATAGTATGACAAGAACATGAAGCCAGGAGCTGGTAAATCTTCAGACTGTTAGGGACAGACACACACCCCCACAGCTATAGCTGGATTTTATGTTCCCCACTCACTTCAGCAATAATGCACTGAAAGGTCAAAATTTCACACTTCTTGTTTTCCTCTGGGAAATGCAATACTGTGCTGTTCAGCATCTCAATGGCTTTTTCCTCACCCAAATCACTTGCCAATTCCATCACAATACCCACAGATACAAGTAGGTTTTAAATTTTAAATCAAGTTTTTTGAATGCATCTGATTCGATGCCTCATCTTCTTAACATCCTTTTCTTGTGTTCTTTTCACCTTTGCTTAACACAGTTTGTTTGCAAAACAGTTTCAACCTACAGATACAATGTGCTTACAGAATTAATTTGCTTGGTTGATTAAAAAAAAACAACAATCACTGTAACAAAGTAATTCTTCAGGTTACCACTAAACTGAAGTTGGTTTTTGACAGCATGCAGTATGAAAGTCTAATGGAGAGAAAATCCCCACCTCCTACTGCCTGAATTTTTTCAATAAGGGTCTGAAAACTTGCATTCCAACTCTGAGATGTCCTTGTGACCTCAGACATACCAAGATCTCTCCCCTCAAGTTTCCTTTTCATAAAATACTTAACCGCATGGATGAACAAAAGATTTCCTCAGCCTCATGAAGTAATTTCTCTAATGGTCCATGTGTGTCTTTCATTTTCACACTTTGTAGTATTTCACAGATACACAATTATATACTATGCTTAATTATGAACTCTGGTACCACTCCACTGCTCTTTGTGATCTAGGCCACTTCAGTTAGCAAACAAGTGGTTGAGAGCAACTCTTCTGCAAATTTGAATCAATTCTGGTAACTGAATCAACACACAAAAATTATAAGGAGATGCTGAAAAGAAATTGAATTTCTTCAGGCAACTCTGGAACTTCCACATCAAGGAAAGCTGTTAAGAAGCAGAATCAGTATGTGACAGGGAAACACATCACTAAGAGTAGTAAGATAAAATTATGCTGGACAAAATGCAAGATATTTCCTTAGGGAACAGCCTCACAACGACAGAACACAGCCTTGTTCCTCTCTGTGCACATAATTGCAGTAACTCTTGAAACTATTCTCAGTGCTTTCCTCATTCTGTTCTCCCTATCATCATCCCACAACTAGAAATACGAAATGTACTCACAAACAATCAAAGAACTGAGTAAATAATTCAGATAAATGCACCCAATAATAAGATTTTTTTTTAGGGGAAAGACATTTGCTAAGAGCATGACAGAAGTCAGCGATGTGCAGAAAACAAGATTATGTGAGTTTCACCCTGGTCACTAGCTGCCAAGGAGCACAGTGATCCAGTTTAGGAACAAAACTGGGCAGTAATATGAAGATAATGAAGCACAGCAAAGAAAAACATAAAACCCTAAGACAAATTTCTGCATTTGTCACTGGAGGGCACAGGGTCACAAAATCTCACCTAACATAAATAAGGTATTGAAATCAGTCAGCTATCTCAGCTGTCTTCACTTACGAAGTCACCGTACATCTGCCGGGCAATAAATCTTACCTTTATTTACCAAGTACATTCAAAAGAAGGGCCCTTAATCTTCCTTGCATGTAGTAACAAGTCTGAATGCACAGGACAGAAGCAAAAATTATTAGACAAACTTTGTGAAATAACGTGATGTGGTTCAGACACAGAGAGAGGATGATTCATCTTTTTAAAGCAGGAATTGGAGCAGGGAGGAGGTAAAAACAAAGGTTATAAGCTGCTGCTTTCTCTCCTTGTGCTAATACACACTGAAGTAATAGAATTCAAGTCTCTACTTTATGCAAAACAAAAGCTCTTTAAAAACAGAAGCAAAACATACATATAAAAGCCCTGGCAGTCAATTCAGTAAGATGAATCCAAAGCCAAATCCTACTGAAAAAAGGCTACTTGGATGCATGAACTCCTGAGTGACAAGCGAGGCAATCACCACAAATGGAACTCAATGCCACATCAGTGTTTGATACTCCCTCAACCCCGTCAATTAACCATATTCAAACACTGCAGGGCCTTTCATTAGTTAAGGCAAAGAAGTTAGAACTAATTTTGTAACGTTTACTCTTTGGATTTATACACACTATCTTTTTAATTGTGGATTAACATATGCATATGGATTAAAACGTGCTTAAATACACTAGGGGAAGAGATGCAGATTAAGACAATAATGAAAGAAGAGATATTCTAATAATCTCTTGACTGAAATATCGATTAATTAGCTCTACAATTTAATTGTATATAAGCACAACTCACTGAACCAATTAATTACCTTACATGTATGTGCAGAAAAGTCTGGCTGTGTACAAACCAACTGATACTGCAACACCAGCACGGTGTAAGAACAAAACTGTGTCAGAGTAGTTAAAGCCAGGTTCTCTTCTCAGACTCAGTAAGGCAGTGTCACATTTAGTGAGCTGCTTCTCACTGTTACTGTAATACGATGATGACATTTAACATTTTGGATGTTTAATAACAAATTCGTTACATGTCATGAGAACTTGCACGAGCCACGTTTATTCTAAAGAGAGTAAATTTGAAGTTTTGTGTTAAAAACAATTTTTGTTATGATGTCCATGTATTTCCTTTTTGAGTTTCACCTTGTTTTATCACCCAGTTTTTTGATGCAGTGACAGATTTAGTATGCTCCAGACCTTCCCAGGGATATGCTGACATCACCGGTGGTGCTACACAAAAGGTAGACATGTTAATTTCAAGCACCATTAAACGCAGGAAAGACAGAATGAGAAGTGGGGGGAAAAGTCATCTTTACCAGCTTGGAAGAGCAGCAGAGGCAGATAGGAAGAAAAGGAAAAAAAGAAAAGACAAAAATTAAATTAGCAAGTCATTTTAAAAACCTTGAGTAACCATTCTACCCAAGTAGAACTGAAATAAAGTCGAGTATTTGCTGTAATTCACAGACAAAAGAACATGACAAGATCGACTGCTTGCTGATAATCAGCTACCAACTGATAAAGTGAATCTCAAGTTACTTTGAGTCAACTGGTGTCTGGTAACAGCTCACTTCACTGATGCTCAAATAGGTCCTGAAATAGATAAAAGGACTCCTTTTCTTAAACTAGAGAGGTAACATGGTCTCAGCACTAGAGTAAAGCACTAATCATTCTGGAGTTACTATGGAAGTTGCATTCATGTGGAATTTCCACCACTTGGAAATTATGCTTTTTGAACAACAGCGACAAAAAAATGCAGGTTAATTTTGCAGCAAGTAACTCTTTACAACATTGATTGTGGTACCAGCTAATGCAGCAAAGTTCTTATCTTGAATTAAGCAGAGTGTACATAAAGGACTGCCAAATCAATATGTAAAAGAATACAACTACCAAGACAGAGCTTTCATCCAGTCGGAACAGATCTATCACCTCCTAGAACTGCTTCTGCTAAGAAAAGGTTCCCAATTCAGGCCTCTCAGATAACATATGGCTCTCCCTACACTCCAGCACTGCTTGCTGACAGCACAGCCCAGGATAACATAATAAACCGTAATGTCATCATAGCATTTCACTCATTTAGCTCCACTGCCCATAGGTTAACAAGAGATTGGACTGGATATGGCTGCTCTAGGAAGCTCTTTCTGTCCAGGTCTAGAAAGGATCTAACAAAACTGGCTCTTTGCGTGGTTTTAAAAAACCAAAAACAAATGGAAAAACAAACCAAAAAACCCAGCAAACCAAAAACCCTTACAGTATAGCTCTAGTAACTCCAGCAAAATCCACATCACCTTCAGCTTGCCTTTCTTCTGATGCCACTACAATTGATGTATAAGCAAAAGCACCTATGCACCTCCTCACCTTAGATGCTGCTAGATGCTACAGACACTATAAATAACTTCAAGAACCATGGAAATCTAAGAATTAAAATCCCAATGTTTTCAGATAGCTACCAGTCGAATCAATTGGACAGGTGGCCTTGCATGTACCAGGAAAAAGATATAAGAAACTACAGTACCAAATCTTCCACACAGAAATGGATAAAACTATGGGTGCTGGGTTTAGTGGGAGAGACAAGCTTTTAAACCAGTTTAAAATCAGCCACCACAGCCACCCTTGGGAATCAAACTAACAGTTGAACAGCATTAGTTATAAACTGGAATTCCCAGAGTACATCCCAAAGGAGAACATGCTTGCTTTTTTTTTCCCCCTCAGACTCCAACAGTGGTAAGTCAGGAGCAGGGGAATCGGCAATTCACAAACAGGCAACTTCCAATATCAGTCAGCAGCATTCACCCCTTGATTTGTTACTCCAGTTACTAAGACAGAAAATCTTCAAATGAAAGAACAATTGAAAGTGATTTGCAGCTCCAGTTTCATGTTAACACTACAGATTAAGGCCTGAAACAAAAATGAGGGTATCAATTAACCTTTGCTTGGAGTTTAAAGCTGTGATGACTTAAAATATAGCTCAAAAGATAGTCCAACAAATCAAACAAAGCCATTCCACTCCGCTCACCTTCACACTATAACCAGGAAACATTGAAAGCTTACAACGTTTTCAACATCAAGCAAGATCACTAACTACAGAAAAATTAGAGATGGTCCTAACAAGCTGGCATCACTAAATCTTGACTACCAATAAGACTAAAGAAAAAAAAGGAAGTCTTCTTGTCCAGCATATCCCTATTTCTTCTCCTTCACTGAGTTTGTGCAGATCCATCTTCTCTCTCTGCAACAGAGAACAAACAAAAGAATGGAGCAAACTGCACCTACTGTGCTCATTTGTCTATCTATCTACATTGAACAAATAGAGAAGGAAATGGTTCCAGCAAAACTCCTACTCATTAGCCAGCTTCATTGACAGAGATCTGCGTAACCTTTACATGAGACTGCAAGTGTTGACCTGAGACAGAGATATGAGCAAGTGTTCAAGTAAGTCCTGATGGCTCAAATCTCATACTTCAGAGCCCATGGTGCAAGACCAACTCCTAACCTTTGCCCAGAAACCAACTGTTTATCTAAAAATGGTAGTAGCTTTAACACCACTAGGAAGGAGGAGGTCTTGTATTAGGTTATTCTTTGGCACCAGAGACAAACTCAGTGAAGCAGGCTCAATCTGCCTTGTCCCATATATGCAAGGCTCTGATGTGTCTGGATCTACAATTTTCTGTCTGGTTACCTTTCACACCAAAGAATCACTTTGTCTTCACACCAAAAGGAAAAGAAACATTACCTTTAGCAGGCCTAAAGACCTTTTAACTCCTTAGAGGTTAATGACTAAGAAAGATTGTTCAGGTATGGAACTGAAGACCCCCTGAACAATGAAGCCTGCAGTTGATTTTGACAACTCCTATGGGCTTTCAGGGAGAAGGTAGTCCCCACAAACCATGAGAAAGAAGAGTATCATTCCTGAGTGAATCAGCCAAAGGAGAGTATTCATCTAAAAGAGATGCTACTTGAACCACCTTCTTTCAAATGCTCCATGGTATTTGTAACCCAGAAGAGTTTGATGCATAAGCTAAAAACATTGAAGAAAATAAGCTAAGAAATCCTTATTAATTTAAGCAATCAAAACACCAGGCCTGAGGAGGAGGCACAACCTAGTAAGCTTCTTTGCTCATCTGTTACAGTAGAGAGCAAACTGCCTAAGCAACACTTCCCTGCTCCTGGACGGGTATACGGCTGTATGGAGAAAGCAAGGGAGCAAGCATGCCTCAACAGGCATGAGATGAGATGTTCCAACATTAGCTTACCCTGTGACTGCAAGGTTGTTTTAGCAAGAGCATGTTGACTTGGACTGTGAACCACAATATTTGCTACTGAAAACATGACAAAGCATTCATTTACTAGAGATATTACTAAGCTTTTTCTACTTGGGAATTTCAGAAATGAACCAAAGCCATTTCAGTTTTTTGTATCTATGCATTACCCGACCAATATGATATGGAACGGAGTGAGGTCACAAGTGCAAGGGGAGAAGGATACCTGAAAAAAGGTCATCACCTATAGAAGAAAATGTTTCCTCATAACTGAAAGCATCCATCAGTCTGAAGGGTCCATGTAAAGAAAGAATAATGGGAAAAACAACAGCAGCTCTCAAACAGGAAGAAATATGCTAGAATGCACCCGCTGTCAATGAGAGTGTACAACTCCTGACAGGCAATTATTCTTTGATCTATTGGTAGAAGCACAGAACAAACACTATGAAATTCCAGACAGGACCTTGTGCACATCATAGCTGTGGTCACGATGAGCACTTTTATCATCAAGAGCATTTTCAGAACAGTGATAGTAAAAACCGTAGAGAACAAGAAAGAGTTTTCCTCCGAGGTGTATAGTTGAGTAAGACAGAATTTAATTGTAAATTCAGCTGCCCTTCAAAGCACTGAAATCATTACTTAACAGCTCCTAGACTCTACATGTCTCATTTCTCACTGAATACCAAAAACTGCACTCATCACTGCAAAAGAGATTCTTCTCATCTGTAATTCTGAAGGAATAAGCAAAGCTTTTGAAGTGCGACCCTACAGAAAAATGGGAAAAGCTGACACAAGGGGCTGGCCTACGTCTTTTTAGCGTTCTCTGTCTGTTCCATAATTTCTGAATGGAAGGAAGTGGTGTCAAATTTAAGGACCTCTTAGACAGTGCTACTTAATTCAGTGTGAGATGGTTTCCACATCAAAATATTCAAGGTAAAGTCCATGACCTACAGAAACATGAGCTTTACCATCAGCTTATTAAACAGTTTGTAACTATTACAAATTAAAAATCAAGAGTTACAGGTCAAAGTCCTAGAGCCAAGACAGTCAACCAATTTTGTGCCACTTTACATACAACCTAAGCCCTGAAATCTAGTTCCAATCTTTAATCCCAACTACTACAACTTCAAGAACCATTCCTCGAAACTCTTCTCTTACACCTTTTCCTCTTCAGTGTGACGGGCAGGTTTTCTCTGCCTCAGCTTTACCATCAACATACTGACAGCAGGACAAAGCCTTTACCTACTCATACATACTACAACTGCTGCACTTTACTACTTTGGCCAAGATGCAGCAAGGTGAAGCAAGCTACAGTCCCAGTTCTTCGTGTAGATACAACACACCATGATGACAGCTCAAATCCCGCTGTAGACAATGCTTCAGAAGCAAATACACTCCTAAAACCTTCACTAGAATTCCAGTACCTACAAAGATATATACATTATTGCCTCTTGCTTCTGAGTGACAATTCAAATAGCCATGCAGGAGAGAGCTTTCCAACTGTAAACAGTGCTTTACAGCCCTTCTGTTCAAAATGTTGGCTGTAAAGCATACTGAACTCAGAGCTGAAGCTTGTAAAAGCTTATTCACAGAAAAGGCAGGTATTAAAAACCAACAGCAAACAGCAAGCAGCATTAAAATGGTCTTTCAAAGCATAATGCAGCAGGCAGTGTAAGTAAAGCAGGAGGAACGGACCCTTTCTGCCCCCTGCAGTTGCCATTGCTATCTAGATTTTTGAGACAGCCTTAGGAGGGCTCATAGCTACCGTTCTAGAAACCCAACAGTCTGCATCTGGCCATCACCAGACAGTCTTTACAGATAGATTCATCTAACAGTTCCACTGACCAATGCCTCCCACTAACCATCAATCACATATGTCAAATGTTTCCTGTGGTAAATGACTGATGTGCTTGTCCTTGATTCTGCAAAAGAAAATCACCTTTCAGCAAACCTTTAAATTGACTTCATAATTTTGATTAGGATTAAAAACAAGAATCCTTATCAATAGATACTCCAGAGCCATGCTCCTAAAATATATAAACACACATACACAATGTATGTACATATAGAATATTAAAGGACAAAGGAATGTTTTCTGATTGCTAAGACTATAAGCATGCCTCCAAACAGAAAATACGATTCTTCAGATTTGATATGTAAAATGCACAGATTGACAAAGAATTGCAGTAAAGAAACATTCCATGGAGAAGGTCTCATGTCCATATGCAGGAGAGGTTAGTACTGTAACTATCATTTAAACACTTCCTTCAATCCTCACAATTATACAATGGAAATTGTGTCCCAAATTCAGCTAACCAAAATATTTTCAATTAGCCAATATCTGATCGTATACTCCCATATTATTTCAGGTCAGTGGAATTCTGGAATCCAACTATTTTCAGAATGGTAGCCTGCTTGAAAAAGGAGGAAAATAAAACATTTTTAGCACATATATTTGGAAAATTGATGTTTTCCATGAGATGACAGATAATTCTGAAACAATCCTGTCCTGCTTTATGAGCCTGACTGTGCAGAGAGGAAGCGAGAACAGATTGATTACAATAGAATATTATCTATTTCCAGCTGTTTTTTTATTCCAGCAGTGATGAACACATTAGACTTCAGCAGAAAAAAAAAAACACCAAACAGTGGCAGCATACAAATGGTGTGGCAGGTTACACAAGATGCTCCACATTAGCTTTTTTTAAAGAGGTGATTTTGCTAATGAAATTTTGTTGTCATTCTCCACATAACACTTGCTTTATATATGTCTTCAGACATTTTCTTTCCTGACTTGTCATTTTTTTTTCTTCTACAGCACAAACATTCTGGTTCCTCCATTTAAACCATAAGTACCACACAGCACATACCAATTTGTACTCTGACATACTAAAGGCTAAATAAAAGCAGATTTTGGTTAATATAATTTATAATATGGACTTGTAAGAATTATTACTTTTTAAAAAAAAAGTTGGTCTATATTTTGTTGGGTTATTTGATAAGTGAATACATTTAAAACATGTCTCTTAGATGCCACCTTTTTCCTCTTTAAGTAAAAAAATGGATTGTCTGAGAACATAAACACAAAAATATTAATAGTTGCCTTACCCCTGAAGTACATCTTTCATACCCGAGTTCTATTATGAATCATAAACTGAGCAGCTTAACGCAAAGCAACCGGGATCAGAAAGTTTTCAATGGCTTGCTTCAACCCAAACACAATCTTATGCTGCCCCAAAAAACAAGTTTTGCTACATGTAGCTGTCCTGCCCTCCTCAAGTCATGAATATGATGCCTGATAGAAATTTGCCAAGTCACTTTGAAGTAAAACCAGTTGATTTTGAGGGAAACCTGTAATTAGCTGCACAGTTAAAAAGTCCTCCAGAACACGCATGTGGGTATGAAGGTAACTTTAGAAGATACGTGGGGAAAAGTGCTCCTCTCACCTTCTGCCTCATTAACAGGATTTTTCTCTTTGATCTTTGCCTGTGCAATGCCCCAAGCACCAACACACTCCAAGAGCAAACTCCCCTCTACTCCAGACCAAGTCCGTTCCTTTCCTTCCCCTGCCCCACTATAGCAGGAATCCCCTTTTCCAAGTGGACTATCATCACAAGCAACTTTTTTCCCCCCTTTTACGACTGAAAAATAATAAAACCCAGGCAGTCTTCTCCCAGGCCTCGCAAACCCGCTCCCAGCCATTGTGCTTGCCCGCTCTCCCCACGCACACGCCCCCGGCCCCGAGGGCTCCCCACGCTCGGGCGCGCCCCCGCGGGGCTCCCTACCACGTCCCGACGGCACAAAGCTCCGCCGCAGGCCGGACGTGCCCGTTGCCCCGGGGCCACCCCTTCCCCCACCCGCCGTATTCCGGGAAACTCTCGCTGCCTCCCGCACCTCCAGGAGGCGGCGGCAGCAGCGCTGCGGTACAGCCCCGCTGCGGAAAGCCGGCCCCGCTGCCGGGGCAGGTGGGAGGGAGGCCCCCGAGGCTGGCTGCCGCCTCCATCCCGGTGACTGGCCCCACTATACACCCCCGCCCCGGAGGCCACAGACACCGAGCGTTTCCTCCTCCCTCCCTGCCAACAATCCCATGCCGGAGCCCGGGCCCCTCGGGGCGGGGACAGGGCTGGGGGAGGCCGGGGCCCACCTGCCCCGTGGGGAGGGAAGGCGGACGGGAGAGTCCTCCTGTCTCCGCAGCCCGCGGGCAGGCCGAGGCGTCGGAGTGCGTGTGAGCAGTGGAAGGAGGGAGCGGAGGGCGGGTGGGTCGGGGGAGGGAGGATGAGGAAGGGACGGGAAGAGAAGGGGGGTGGATGCGAGCTCCCCCCTCCGCCCCGGTACCTTGCGCTTCCTGGTCTCGGCCGAGCCGCTCCACACGAAGCACTGGTAAATCGCTCGTAGGTTCTGCTTCCAGTTCTCCACCTTGAAGCCGGTCACATGGCAGCACCCGGCCGCCGGCGGACTCATGTCAGACCCCCCCACATCAATCCGCCCGCAGACGGGCCGGGCCGGCGGGCAGCGAGCCGGCCCCTTCCCCCCCTCCGCAGCAACCGCACGGACGCGGGCACGGNCCCCCGCCGGCTGCTGTGGGGGCGCGGGGAGCGGCTGGCACATAGAGCCGGGGCTCCGCGCCGCCACGGCCCCCCGGCTCCGAACAAAGCGAGACGACGGGCGGGCAGCGCGCACTCCCTTCTCGCCCGCCCTCTTCCCCCACACACAAAGATGGGGCTTCTCTGAGGAGAGGAGGAGGAGGAGGAGGAGGCGGCGGCTGTAGCGGCCGCTGCCGCCCCCGGAGTGGCCGCCGCTCCCTTCTACCTCATAGAGGCCGCTGTGGAAGCGGCGGGCGGAAAGGAAAGGGAGGGGAGGTGGGGAGGGGGCGCTGGCGGCGGCGACCCTCGCGGCGGCGACCCTGGCCGCGGTGTAAGCGAGCGTGTGTGGGGAAGGGGGCGAGTCTCCACCCGCCGCCGCTCCTGCTCCCCCAGCCGGCCGCCCGCTCGGCTCTTGTCTCTTTAAACCGCCCCCCCCCCGCCTCCTTCGTCGTCTCCTTCCTCCTCCTCCTCGCCCGCACCCCCCTCCGCCCGCCGTGAGCAATGGTCCGAGCCGCTAACTCAACCTAGCCCGCCAGGCCTGGAGTGGGACAGACCAACAGGAAAGGGGCGGTAAGTGTGCCTCCTCTGCCCCACCACCCTCGGGGGAAGGAGCCGGAGCGGGAAGGAGCGCTACAATTGGCTCCCTCGCCTGTCACTCGGCTCCTGAGGTGTCCTTCTCTAGCGTCTCATTGGTTTCTTTGCTTTTCTTCTCCCTCCCTCCACCCTTCCTACCTAGCTTTTTCCCCTGCCGGAAAGGGGCGGGAAGGGCTCGGCCGATTGACAGGACATCCGGCCAACGGAGAGGAGGGGTGGAGTTTGCGCGGAGAGTATTGAGGTGGAATTGGCTGAAATAGTCGTCAGTCGCTCTCCAAGGTGAAAAAGGATTGGTGAAGGGGCGGTCCCTTCCAGCAGCAGTCTGCACTGTGGAGGCAGTGTTGCTGTCACATCCGCTGGTCCGGGCTGTTTGGTTGCTCCCTCTGTGATTTCCTGAGGGGAGAGGGGCGGCGGCGGCCGGGCCGCTCCCTGGGGCAGGGCTCCCGCTCCTAGGGCTGGGCTCCCTCCCTGCTTGTGCCCCTGTGTGCTCGGCAGCGGCCCTGCCTGGCAGGCTTGGCCTCCGCGCCGGGCGGAGGTGCAGACGACTGCTAACAAGCCTCAGCGCCGCTCAAGGCTGCGACCGGGGGGGGGCGGCTCCGGTAGTTCCACAGCGGGCATCAGTTAGGTCAGCCGGTATGACGGGACAAAATCGACTCAAAAGGCAGAGTCTTCCTGCTTATCGTTCTCTGGTTCAAAAAAGCCGAATGCAGTGTTGTGGGGCTAGGTCGGGGTGTAACAGGCCTCGCCGAGCACCGATATCGTTGAGGTCTGGGCAGGAGGTCGGTGCAGTGCTTCGATTCGCCGTGAGGACCATATATGGTTCCTCTATACTGACATCCTGGTGTTTTAACGGGGACGAGACAAAAGTAGTCTATAGGCAGAACTGGTATTTCACCTTTTTGCTATCCGAGGAAAGGAAAAGACAGTGAAAAATGCTGGGATCTCTTCATGGTTCTGAGCTTCTGCAGCACACACGCCACAGGGTTACATAATGGGGTGAAGCAAGAGAAGGATGGGAATGCTGCCGTGACCTGTGAAAAGGGAGGCAGGAGGCTTTGCAGAGTCTGGGCTCTTACACAAGCCCTGGAAAGACTCTGCAATGAGAAAGGTGATTAACTTACGCCTGCGTTATTCTAGCAAACAGGGCTTTTTCAATACATATATGTGTTCTTTCTCAGACACTGTAACCTTGAAGTCTTTACCTAGCAGTGTTTTACAAAACCCTCTCCACTTCCCCAGCCTACTGCTGCAACCTGAAGAAATCAAAGGCAATTGCAACTATCACTTGCAAACAGAGTCACTCTTTCCTTCAGTGGTGCTGCCATTTTACAAGGAAAGCAGAATATCTAGGAATGAGAGATGTTTGGCAAAGCAAGGAGGGGATATAAGACTAGTGAAAGGCCTGAGTTTATGCCCTCAGATTGAGAAGCAGCAGTAGGCCATACTGTTCTGCCAGCATAGCTGTGTGCCCTATGGCAGACCTGTGAGGATAACATGGACCCTTCAGTCTGCCTGGCTTATGCTGCCTGTTAGCCTCTCTGAAATCCCTTTGCTATGTAGTTTGGGGATTACAGACACAGCAATAAAACCAAAATTGCCCCACAGGATGGAAAGAAAAAAGATGCCAAGAGACAGGAAAGGGCCTGATTACCCCACTGTGTACGCAAGCTGGTAGAGGTTGTGAGTGTTGCTGCCAGTGTTGCTGATTGCACTGGATGTTTCAGGAGATTACATGTGCAATCTGGAGCAAGGCTATACCTTTTCTTTGACCCTGCATAATCATTAGACATGTGAAGTCAACATAGTGAGCATGCAGCCTACATGTCTTGGAAAGGTAATGAGTAGTGGTGCTGCACTTGCTTCCAACATGTTCCACTCTCACCCTCAGACATCTTGACCCACGACTCGGCAGCATAATGCTTCCAACACTTCAGTGTCACAGCTCTGGATCCACCCACTTACCCTGAAGCATCAGAGACACCATGAGCCATAACAGAACTAAGTCCTCATCTTTCTAGAGTGAGAAGATTGCTGCACGTGCATGGCACCTTCCTGACCCTAATGAGAACAGTTTAATGACCCCAGTGTTGATTATTTCCCACTTCGAGAAGCAGCTGGACATCTTGCTAAGACAGCCATTCCCTGTGCTCCGAGTGGATCTTTCAGAAATGTATGAAACAGTAGGAAGCAACTAAGCTGTATTTACTCCCACTCTTGGGACAAGATCCCTGGTGATACCTTTGGAGCTTCCCTTTCCTTCTTTCAAGCCCCAGTGTGCAAGGCTCCCTACACTACTTACATATCAATACCAATGCCTACCTGATGATCAGTAAGTTGTTTCCCTGCTCTCTGCTGCTCTCAAAATCCCTTATCCTGTCCTAATTCCTGAACTGTTTAGAGCAGGGACATTTCTTTTTTCAATGAGGATGGTGACTTATGAGGTATTGCAATAAGTGGTAATAACTGAGCTAAAGTCAAATGTTTGAAGATGGGAGAATGCTCTCCTGGTGTTGAAAAACAGCCTCCTGGATTTGCCGATGATCCTTTCCTTCCACTAAATCAATGTTACTATTCCTTATTGACTCCAGTTGTAACAGAACTGTACTCTAAACACTGTATGCTTGTCATGTCCTCACAAAGACAATGCCAGAGAAACTTCTCACATCCCAAGACCAGACATAGTCTTTAATATCACTCTAGTTTTAACACCAAGCCTACGGTAGGCATATTCGAGTGTCTCACCTAAGAAATGTCATCAACTGTTTTAAATAACCTTGATCTTTAGCAACGAAAAAGCAGGAGAAAATATGGATTTTTTTACATTTATTAATCAAAGAACTCTTCTCAGAAGAAATGTGTGTAATCCATGATTGCCTTCTGACATAACCCACTAAATTAAGAAGTAATAAGAATGAGTTCTCTTGGATCTTTCTCATCCAGATGCAAAGGGCCATCAAAGGCAACTACCGATTAGTTTCAATTCAAAAGCCAGTCAGTCCTCAAGCAGACCCTGATCTCTGCCAATCTGCCTTTTTTTCCTGCAGCCTTAAAATTAGCTTGTCATCCACATCCAGTTTCCTCTGAGTCAAACCAGGGCTTAGCTGTGATCATCTAGAAACAAGACACATGTTGCAAAAGCACATTGAGTGGTAGAACTTAACAATAAGTGATACTGTCTTTGTGTGTCATTATGTGTCTCTGTCATCCTAGAAGGCTGCCCCAGTAAAAGCAGTCTGAATTTCTTTCTTCCTAAATATGCTGCAGGAGCTCTGTTTTGTGCTCTGCTGTAAAATGCAAAATAGTTTGCTAATGAAAAGTTGCAAAATGTGCTTGAGGCTACATGCTGAGATGCCAAGAAGGCAGACCAAGTAACAGAGCTGCCAGCATGGGTATCAGTTTTATTAGGAATGCTTCAACTTTGTGGGCAAACATTCACTAATCCCACCCATAACCAACAGCAAACAAGAGCAAGGTGTGGTGTCTCTGTTCCTGTCGTTGTCCCACTTTCTGAGCCCAGGTCAAGGCTAAATGCATTTGATCTCTTCCTAGGCTCTCTGAGAAGATTCACCACTCCCTTTCTCTATAAAGTTTCTCACTGAGGTCTTCCAGTGAGAATCTAGAAACTCACCGCTAGACACTGCTGTTAAAGTAGTACCTTTGAATCTGGCTTTATTGTGGAGCCTGAGGCATCTCAGCTTCTGATTGCGACCCATTTAACTCACTATTAGCCAAACGGAGTCAAGTTACAAGGGTCCAAATGTCCTGATGTCAGTAACAGGCAAAAATACAAACACATTGTCCTTCAGGACAGCTAGCCATTGTTTCATAGAATCAACCAGGTTGGAAGAGACCTCCAATATCATCAAGTCCAACCTAAATGGTTCTCAAACACTGCAACTGGCCTCTATCCCCAGACATGTTTAAAATATGCAGCAATGTGCTGCTAAGGGACATGCTTTAGCACCAGACTTGGTAGAGTTAGGTAGTTGTTGGACTCAATGATCTTCAAGGTCTTTTCTAACCAAAATGATTCTGTGACTCCAGAACAAAGCAGCAGACTTTGCCCTGTGAAAGTCACCTAAACATCCTCTAGAACAGACAAGAGTTAAAGACAACCTGTGTTTAGTTCAAGGTGGATAGAACTCAGTGGGATGGATGATGAGCATCCTGACAGCATCTACTGTTTGTTCTGTATAATCTGAGTCTTGCAGTTAAATCAACTCCCCCCAATATTAGCACAGTCTAAATGCAAGCAGAGAGTTATTCTTATGCTGCAACAGCCTACTGTTACTAATCTCAGGCAATTCTCCATGGCTACCACATCAAAACAGGAGATAAAGATAAAAGAGAAAATTTCTGCCAACGAAATTTAAGTCCATCTCTCTGGTAAAAAAGAAAAGAAAAGGATACCCCAAAGACATTGCACTGTGTGCTAGTTTGAGGCTAAGTGGAATACTTTAATGAGAAAAATTAGATTATAGGCTGTGAAAAGAAAAACTATGGTGATATCTACTTCACTCATAGGTTTCCTGAGGTGTATAAAACCAAGCACACAAACATAGATAAGACAGTGTGAGAGTCTCTGTCTGTTGGAGTCAGTGGTGTCTGTGCTTTTCTCATAAAATCACAGAATCAGTCAGGGTTGGAAGGGACCACAAGGATCATCTAGTTCCAACCCCCCTGCCATGATCCAGAGCCTCATCCAGCCTGGCCTTAAACACCTCTAGGGATGGAGCCTCAACCACCTCCTTGGGCAACCCGTTCCAGGGTCTCACTACTCTCCTGGGCTTTTGTTGTGTAACTCAACTCATTCTGCTTCTAACCCCCCTTGCCGATCCTCCAAACTCACCTTGCATGTAAGGCAAACTCTGGGATAAGGTAGAGGGATGGAAAGAAGGTGGAAGGGTGGTTGGGAGTCCCTCCTGGGAACTCTGATTTCTGGGAGGAGTATTGTGCTTCTGTATTACTTTTAACTTGTATCTTTCTGTATATAGCCATATATATTTGTAATATATTGTAAATACTTGCTTGTATATTGTGCTAAGCTGTGAGTATAAAGCTTTATTCCTTAACTTCCAGCTAGCTGAGTCTAGTCTGGGTGATTTCTTAAGAGTGGAGAGGCAGGTAACCCCCAAACCATCACACATAGGTTCAGTACCCTGCAGATGCTAACACTTCCATGGAGCTTTCTGTACCACTCCTTGCAGAGTCCCCACATTTACAT
Source organism: Tricholaema leucomelas (assembly GCA_013400475.1). Taxonomy (NCBI): domain Eukaryota; kingdom Metazoa; phylum Chordata; class Aves; order Piciformes; family Lybiidae; genus Tricholaema lacrymosa; species Tricholaema leucomelas. The sequence continues at coordinate 57,087 of WAAF01002155.1, read as the reverse complement.
TTACTCTCCATAGGGTGTGGTGGTGTTTGCCTTCTGCAGAAATAACACCAATAGTGAGTTTATAAACAGGAACGTTTTAAGAAACACCTGAGTTTGTTAGTTGTTTCCCTCACAGAGAAACATTTCCCCTGGGGGGGGTGGGGGGGGGAAGCAACACTGATTTTTCTCTCTAAGCAGTTGAAGAACAGTGACAACATTTAACTTTTCCTGCCACTTGAGGTTTCATGGCCCACCATCCTCAGCAGCCCCTTGACCACACCTGCTGTCAAAGAGAGCTTAGGCCCATTGTCACCTCCCAGAGACAGGAATGCAGAGATTTGAAGATCATCAAATCATAGAATTGTTCTGGTTGAAAAAGACCTTTCAAGATCTTCAAGTCCAACCACTAATCCACTCTTAGGCGACATTTCCAAGGTATGGAGATGTTACCTTTCAAACTTGAGGTTCCTCCAAGGTTTTCCTGGTGCCTTTTTCTCCATGAGGAGGAGTCTCTTTAAGCCATACATCCAACCTGAGCTTCTCCCTGTCAGTGAATCATTTTGGAACAATTGTGAAAATCCACTCTAAAATAGTGTAGAAAAGAATGGTTCTTGAGATGTTTTGAGGCCAGCTCTTGACTTGGGGAGCTTGAGGCAAGCTCTAGAAAGAAGCAGCATCGTTAAACCCTTTGCTTTCTATCTTGTGAAAACACCAGAATCTTTCTTGTGAAGTAGAAAAACTTCAGACTCCGCAAATAACTTGTGATTGTCCCAGCCCACACATAAAGGTGACACAGCAGCACAGAGCAGTAGTCAAAACAAAACAGGAGTGAAAAACAGCAAGAAGGTTTTGTCATGTAGTAAATGTCAAACCAGGGCCTGCTCCCTGCACACAGAGACACCAGTTTACAAGTTTGCTGTAGCTCGATTTACTCTTGGGCACAGCTTGGGAATGTTTCTAGAACGAGACCTTTTGGTGCAGCAGATAGCTTGGGAAAGGATTTGCCTCTGAGGGAAGGAAACAATTTCAGTCTCTTCTGTCTCTCTTAGAGGAATTTTTAATTTTAAAGCATTGATGATTATGCTAATTTGCACTTACCCCCAAATGCCAATGGAATATAAATGTTGATAGTAGCTAAAACATACTGCAAATGTGCAGCAGACTCTTCCTCCAGAGAGTCATCCACTGTTACATGATAGTTCGGCTGGGAAGAGGCAGAGTTCTTCACATGGAAAAACAAAGTAACTGTATCCTCCATCCACGCCATCCCGAAGTGGCACTTCTAGACTGCAGGATGGCCATGAATCATTTGTTGCTTTACCATTTGGGTATTGTTTTCCACACAATATGTGTTACAATGTCCACTGCAGTTCTCAGGCAAACACCAGCCTTTCTCTTCGATCAGCTGTATGAGGGACATCCAGGATTTAGCTGGGATTCCTCACAAAAACTTGGATTACAAGTGAAGCTCTCTTAAGTCTGAACCTACAAGAGACTGAAGACCTTGGCTCCAAAAATGGATTTGAAGGTGACTTATTCATCGTCTGCTTGTTTGAAACTCAAGGGTTGAATATCCTGCAAAGTTCTTAATTCTGCACAAGCTTGTCAGAAGTGAGAAAGGAACTTGGGAATATGTTGTCTTAAAGCAGTACTTCATAAGTGTCATCCTGCTTCTAGCAGAGCAATCTAAGCAGACTCCTAAGTAGGCACTCCTCTGAAGAGGAGAGAAGCAGGGTTTGGGTATTCTGTGGAGATGCTGAACCCTCCATGCCAATAACCAATAGATAACACATGGCCGATTCCTCAGGAGCTATCCTCCGTTTTTTGAAGCACTCTAAAAAGCACCAATTCTCTCACAATCTAGTGGTGAAGAACTTGCAGAGTGACTCAGCTTATCAAAACTCACATGGAGGAACTTCTGAAACCCTAACCAGAATGCTTCTGACATTTAAAAGTTGCTCTCATTTTAAATCTTTAGTGATTTTTTTTTTCCTATCTCAAACCTTTCTTCATCTAAACAACTTCCATCCAAGTAGTAATACCATTGCTTGATCCAAAATCTTTTAAGCACATCAGATTTTGTGTCTAGGTGTGAACCTCTGGAGACATCACAGAATCTGTTGTGTGCTTCTGCCTGAAGCTGATTGCCTTTAGTTCTCAATAAAGGTCATCTGAGGTACTTCTGACACCTCACAGTCTGTAGAGAGAAAACACTGTGTACCTGCTCATTTACCTCGGGGACAAGGTACTGACCTTGCCATGAAACTGAAGTGGTTGCATAGTTCCAGCTACACCAGCTTCTCTAAAACAAAGGGTTTACTTTCAGCCCAGTCCATTGGTAACAGCACCTAGGAGATGGCAGATTAGAGGCATCCACATGGGTCAGTACTAGTATTTGGGACAGATTCACTGCTTAAGTTCACAATATTCAGTGACAATACTCAGCTGCACAGGTCCTGCCAGAAGGATGCTCGTTAGTCTAAGGAGTACAAATATAGGTGGATTGGAATGGATTTAGGTGGATTTGAATGGATTGAGATGACTTAGAACATTATAATCAACTACCTGAAGTTCTCCCTTGGAATCATGGACCCCTGGATAGCTAATTGCAATCCACTGAAAATGAGCTTCCTCCTCTTTGTGATCTGTCACAGACCTCTTTGAAGTAGTGCACGGAATTCCAAAGATTTGTGGCCCATAGTTTGAAAAGAGTCCTAGGAAAACAGAATGCCTGCACTTACTTTCCTGAGGACCATTTGTTAGTTTTCTCTTCAGCCCTGTCAAGGATGAAATCCTGGCCGCAGCTGAACTCCACAGGAATTCTGCCACTGACTTAAATGGAGCTAAAATGTCACTCCTGGTATTTGTCAAGTCAATTACAGCCAGACAATACTTCAACATCTGGCTTCAAGTGAGCACACAGAAAAGTTCACTCCCTTAGTCTCTGCAGACAACACAGGACATTGCCTATTTCAACAGGGGGGAAAAACAAATAACAAAATTCTTTTTGGCAAACTCCTATAGTAGAGAGTGAGGTCTGTCCAGTGACACCATCAGAACCAAATCCTTGCTCCTCAGCATATAGTTCCTGGCAACAGCATCAATGGATCCTCTGTTATGTTCTTGGAAGAGTGTCAAAAGCCTCCATCCACTGTTGAAAGTTGTTTTGTTGTAAAAACTTTGTTTATAACAACAGATATGTCCTCAGCTGTGTTTTCCCACAGATGTGGGGGGGTTTCACCCAATTCATCTTCTAGTTCCCAAAGCCACTGAAAGGTCCCTTGCTAGGTTCGACAGCAGCTGGTCTTACCTAAACCAAAGGTATCACAGTATCACCAAGGTTGGAAGAGACCTCACAGATCATCAAGTCCAAGCCATTACCACAGAGCTCAAGGCTAGACCATGGCACCAAGTGCCACGTCCAATCCTGCCTTGAACAGCTCCAGGGACGGCGACTCCACCACCTCCCTGGGCAGCCCATTTCAGTAGCCAATGACTCTCTCAGTGAAGAACTTTCTCCTCACCTCAAGCCTAAATTTCCCCTGGCGTAGCTTAAGGCTGTGAGGTATGGCTAAAGGATAACTGATTACAGAAGGACAACTGGTGTGAGCTGGTTTCCCTCTCTAAAAAACCCAGCTGTGACAAGAGATCATTGTTTTATTGCAGAATATTCAAGCCAGGTCAACCATAAGTGGGATACATCTTTTAATGGGAGAAAAAAAAAAAAGCTATTTGATGAGTGGAGACTTAAAAAAAAAAAGTCTATTTGAATGGCAAGAAGCATGGGATGTCTGGAATAAAAGTGATCTACAAAACCAGAGGCTTTTATGCTCCAGGTAGAGGATCTGCACACTGTCATTCCCTGCTCCGAGTACTGGTGAGTTACCACACTGCACACCTGTGCAAAACCAGCTTCCCTCCATCTCATTCCATCCCCCTGGGAAGCAAAACCAAAATCAGTCTTCAGTATCTGATAAGCCTTAATTCCCAGCACTTAAATAATTAGCTTCTCAAATGTACAAAACCAACTCTCATTTTCTGGATTAATGAAGGAAGCTGGGTTCCACTGAGCAAAGCTATTATGGAGCTGCTAATGCACGGTTTGATTTCATCGCCTGCCACTAAGCACAGAGCGATGTGGGCTCCTGGGAGAGCAGAAAACAAGGAGAGCACTGCTGGAGGGTTGAAGTGGAAGGCACTGGGGGAAACCCTAGCAATACTCTGTGGTTTTCTGCAGAGGGAGGGCTGGATTTATTTGTGCGTCTGCTGAGTTTCATCTGGCTTTATGAAGATGCCATATAACCCAAAAGAAGGCTAGAGCTCAGGGAGGTCCTAAGGGGTGGGTGTTTTGCTTTAATCACAAGCCAGGCAAAGGCAGTTTCTGAAGCAGAGTAACAGAAATCTAACACATGCAGAAGTCTAAACCATAGGCAGCTATGCAGCAGCTTCTGCCCAGGTTCTGTAGCTAGAGCAGAGAGCTGCAGTGTGATGTCTTTCACAGCTGGAAGGCTACAGTGGTACTGGAGTATGCTTGTCCTCTCTGCTCATTTGACTCAGGACTTGATTTGAAACTGGTTGCAAAGTCAGTCATTTTGGTACCTCATCTTGGCAGGTACAGGCATGTAAGCTCTTCAAAACAAACTTACTTCTTTTATATCTAGGCACCGGACTGGTGATTTCATTTCTCCTAACTGGATGAAGAAGGGACTGAGAAAATGGCTCTGCTTTGGGAATTTAAAACCCTTGACAGTCACATTAAACCAACAACTCAACACGACTGGAACTGTTCCCTTGACCTCTCTGCATCACTGTTCTGCTGCTCGCCCCAGACTCTACTTTGTCACACAGGCATCACCAAAAGCCCACCTGAAGTTGTCTTTGTGGTACACCAAATGGAGATGTAATTGCAGTTAGACAACAAATGCCAAGTCATGCAGCCTCTCAGACAACAGAAGATGGAAAGCCCTGGGGTGCCAGCTTCCTCAGATTCTTCAACCATCAGAAATCCCTTCAGTACCTGTCATTCTCCCTCACCTGTTAGTACATTCAAATTACTGAACCTGCAGTTCTGGGTATGGATTTGGGGCTAAATAGTTCCTTACGCTGAAGTTCTCCTAACCGCACTGCTGTCAGTATGCCCTGAGGCACATAACATCTGTCACACAAACAAAACACAACAAAACTTTTGACCTCTTTGAGAAAAGCCTGAAATTATAATGGCAGCCCTGGGCTACTAAAGGAACCTTGGTGCAACCAAGTGCAGAGAGCAAAGAGAAAATCAGTGGAGCTGTGACGGCTTTTGCAGCACTTTGTGATTCAAAGCCCAACTTTCAGTGACGGGGACCAAGGACATAAGGGACCTGCAGATGCTTAACCTCAGCAACTTCCCAGGTAAGAAGCAGTTTTCTAGAGGTGGCCAGTCAAGATAAAGCACCTTTGAAAATGCAGAGATGCTGCTTCTTAAGTCAGGGCTTGTTGGCCCACCGACTTCAGAGGAGTTCCACCCCAGTGTAATTTAGCTGAAGCAATCAGGAAATAATTATGTACAGTGGAGAGTTAAAAGATGGTAATTAAACTGTACAAATAAATAACTGAAGTGACTAAAAAAAACCACTCAAAGCCTACTTTTGGAGCAGTATTTAATGTAAATGAATCACTTAGTGGACAATGCAACAATCATCTGTTCAGCTTCTATTCATTATCAAAAACAATACAATGGGATTGGCAGGGAACAGCCGTGTGCCAAAGGGAGCCCTTTAGGAAATACCACAGAATCTGTACTGGGTTTTGTCTGTTCTTCTATTGTGTCCTGACAATGCTTTGCTAATGAATGTCCAATGTCATTTCAACTGTCCTCATTTATTTTTTTTTTCTCTCCCCAAACCCAAATCAGTAGTAATTTTAGCCTTTCAGGATGAACTGAAATACCTGTTCATCTTAAGAAAGACTTCCACACCTTAGTATCACTTTTGCCAAGGAGGCAGAGGAGATGTGGTTTCAAGGCAGTCTGGGAAATCCCACAGTAAGTGATGAGGCAAAATTCTTTGATTTGGGCAAAAATCCAAAACAAGTCATCACCTACCTTTGAAATAGAAATAGAAATAGAATCAATCAGGTTGGAAGAGACCTCCAAGATCATCCAGTCCAACCTATCACCCAGCCCTATCCAGTCAACTAAACCATGGCACTAAGTGCCTCATCCAGTCTTTTCCTGAACACCCACAGGGATGGTGACTCCACCACCTCCCTGGACAGCCCATTCCAATGCCAATCGCTCTCTCTGTGAAGAACTTCCTCCTAACATCCAGCCTATACTTCCCTCAGCACAACTTGAGGCTGTGTCCCCTTG